>CM045772.1:22929791-23196418 GCA_025200525.1 Camellia lanceoleosa | reverse complement strand
ATATGTCACAATTAAAAGTGTCATGGATCAAAGTGGACACAAGTCCCAAAACTATAGGAAATATTGGTGTATTTAACGCATTTTAATAAAATCGCTGGTTAAAAAGTAAATTTTTGTAATGGTTTTTTACATATATGTCAAGCTAAAAAATTGAAAAATTAGCTAATACTTTTTTGTCAATATTTTCATAAATTGTCGCTAAAACTTACAATTAGGTGTGACTTTTGTAATGATTTTTCAAATTGTTTACGAAAGTTAAAAATTAATATTTTTTTTGTGACGATTTTTTTAATTGTTATTAAAACTTACAATTAGGCGACTTTTGTATACAATTTTGTAAACTGCTGCTAAAAATCAATAATTAATAACATTTTTTAATAGTATGTTTGACTTAAAAACACCATTAATTCTCACATTATCTATTAGACACAATAAATTTATCTATTATGACCTACACATAATTCCTTTTTATTATTATTATTATTATTATTATTATTATTATTCTATTAAGACTCTACACATAATTTTCTTTTTATTATTATTATTATTATTATTATTATTATTATAGTTGCTAAAAAAAGTACGCCCAAAAAAAATTTCTAATTGACAAGGTTATTTTAAAAATCATATGCATCGTATATAGAGTATTATTTATTTTAGGTAATGAAGTCACCCCCTTATCATTGTCTGCTAGCTAAAAACACCTTTTCATCCGGGCTGCAAGTGAGAAGGTCTTAGTAGCTCCCAATATTTGGCAGAGTTTTAACCATTGTGATTTCAGTTCTGGGTTTGTATAATACTAGGTTTGGTCATTGCCACTTTTAAAAAAATTAATTTACACCTACCTTTGAAAATCCTCGGCCGAACGCCGGCCTCAATTGGTTTAATGGTCGTCTCTGACTGGACTTCTGCACCGCTCATTCGCCATGATCGTAATTAAAGGCATAATTTTTATTTTTATTTATTTATTTATTGTACAATTGATTGACCATGTTAATTTTTATATATTCAATAAAAATATTTTTCTCTTACCTAATTTTTTAAAAAAAAATTCTTTATGTGAGTTTTAAATAGAATTTTGAGTTATGTTTGGTTATGAGTTGAATAAGTTTTTGTATAAAATATTATATGTCATATTAAAAATTTTCCTCAATTCAATTCAAAACTCTTTCATCAAACAAATTTTCTCCACACTCAAATTCAATTATAATTCTAAAATTAAACTCAAAATACTCTCAACTCTGTTCTCTAAATTAAATTAGAAAAACTCTACCAAACGCAACTCCATTTTTAGTCTTTCCCGCGTCTCCAAGATAAACCTATTTACTAGAAGTAAAGATTGATAATTTAAATTAAAGATTGATCATACATTTAGTGTCACAAGAAAAATTGAACAAGTTTGATTAATTAACAATTTTATAGTTAAAATAAAACAAGTTTAAAATTTTTAAACATAATAATTTAAATCACTAACTAGTTTGATTCCGCAAAAAAATTATTCAAAATTTAGTCCCATATTAAAACTGTGCTTTTGGCATAAGAGACCTCATATTAAAAACGGAAAAGTTACATCCAACCCTGTTTGGTATAAGGTAGTCATTCATCTTGAATCTTCTCTATAAAAACTGCTCAAGAATAATCAACTTTGTTAAATAAAAAAAATTACAAATTCAATATTTGGTCTCATTTTTTGAAGGAAAAATATTATTTAGTGTAAAATGTAGAATAAAAAAATATATTTCTCATCAATGGTAAATTTTATGAACATCAATTATTAAAATTTTAATTTTTTACATATTTATAAGTATTTTTTAAAACATCACTGAATTGTAATTTTTTATTTTTTTGAAGGTGTTGAAATTATTAAAGTTAAATGTGTCTTCTTCTTTTAGGTGCAAGAAAAAGCAACATCAACTTGAAAGCGGTGAATGAAGATTTGGTCGATCCGACGGATTAGACGCCAAGTAATGAATCCAAAGTGGGATAATTATGATATGTCGATTAATGCCTTTATCGCTTATTTTTTAGAATAATCACGAGACACCCTCACCCCTCTCATGCCACTGTGTGTCGGGGAGTGATTGGAAGCGAGCAATGAGAGAGAGAGGGGGTCAAAGGGGGTGATGGGAAAAGGGGGATGAATCATTGTTGTTTTTTTAATAATCCCAATATTTAGAGCTCTTGCAATTTATTAGGGCGTTAAGAATTTGATTCTTTTCACATTAGCCCTCCCTTCCATAATTTGAATTGGATGGTACAGTCCAAGTTTGTGTTTGTTGTTTGGGGGGGGGGGGGGGGGGATTATTTTATAAGATTCTTCATATATATTATCTACATTCTTCATATATATTATCTACACATAAAAACATTTAATCGGATATTCACAACTTATTCAATTTATTACGTTTGTTACCAAAAAAATAGAGCGTCTATTTTTAAAAACACGTATGTAGTCTATTTTTTTTTTTTTTTTCGACACAAATGGGACAAATTGAATATTTTACGATTATTGAATCAATCTTTTTTTTTTTATTATTATTTTGCAAATAATATATCAGAAGGGCTATACAAAATGAACATTTTTTTTATCATTGAAACAATCTTTCACATAAGGTCTCTCCTTCCATTTTGAGAGTTTATGTATACTTCTAATTTGTATTGGGTTCGTTTGGGATGTAGGTTAATTTTTACTTTTTGGTTTTTTTTTTGGCTATTTTAGTTTGGGTTAAAAAATCTCATTTGGGATGGACTTTTTGTCTTTTATGAGAAAAAAAAAATATAATGATTATGAGTTGGATGTGATATTTTATCTTATTAAACTAAAAAACCTATTTTATTTTTTTTGTAACTAAAAAAACCAAAAAGCCCCGAGCTTTTTGTTTCCAAACCAACCCAGTGCAATCTTTACTAGTACTTATAAGTCAACATACCTAGCTTGTTTACTTAATAAATAAATAAATATAATTGAACAATTGTGCTTCGTTCTAATTTTAAATTGTAACTTATTTGATTTTTTAAAATTTATTTGGCCCTAAAAAATAACATTCTTTTAGGATACTCAGATTAGATGTTTATTTTTTAAACTTTTGAGTCAATAGACCAAACTTAAATCTTTTTGAGTTAAAATGACATTATTTGTCCAAAAGAATATCTATCTGTTCAAAATTTATTTATGTCTATCTATTCAATTGTCACATATATGTCTAAATGTCACCTATTTATACACGCATCACCTATTTGTTCACCAATATGTTCTTATCACCAAAAAAGATTAAACATTAAACTAAATTACATATATATGACCCCATAAGAAAGGACCTTTCACTAATTAACTCTTTTCTTTTCTTTTTTTTAAATTACAATTTGTAATTTATTTGAAACTGTTAAAGTCTAGTTTAGCAACGTCACATTTTAGTTTAAAAGTCATTAAAAATTTTAAAAAACTAACAAATTATACAAAAAAGTCAAAGATTTCTTTTTCTTTCTACTTTTTACATGTCTTTTCATAACAAAATCAAAAAATATCCCAAACATACTAATTTTACCTCATATTTTAGCCAAAAAATTAAAAAGTTACTAAAATAATCTGTTCTCAAACGAGTTACAAAAGTTCATGCTTTAAAAAAAAAAAAATGAACAAAAGAGTCTCATACCTTGTGTCATAATAACAATGTTTGGTAGCCCGAATTTTTATGGTTCAAATGGCTCGGAGGTCTCAAAACGACGTCGTTTTGAGGATAAAACGATGTCGTTTTGATACATTTAAGCCATTAAAATCACACAAATTCAAGCTATTGAGCATTTTTCATCTCATAATTATAACTTTTCAGGGTATTTTAAATATTTTTGCATCACAGAAAAAGTTATGTAACAATTTATTTAACCAAACAATTCAACTTTTTTTTAAAAGATTATTAAAATCTCTGCCAGACATATTTATAATTTGTTTAAATTTTTTTTTTTAAATCTGTAATTAAAAAATTATAATCATAAAAATTAACTTATAAGTTATACAACCGGCTCCGGCTCCGGCTCCGGCTTCGGCTCCGGCTCGTGTTTCATTCTATTTCAATAGGATTGAGATGCTATATAATAAAATATATAAAATATTTTTAAAGAAAAATGGTGGGAAACTCAATCAAATGGATGGGAAAGTCTAGGGGGTCCACCTAGGGTGCATATCATATACACTGTATTATAAATATTATATCATTTTATCATAAAAATTTATAATATTGATCATAAAATATATAATCTTGTCACAAATTAATATAATAAAATATTTAACAATCTATGCTTCCTATAACAAAAGCATATACTTTGATTACGACATTTTTATTACTCTAATTTATGGTGAAGTTACATATTTTATAGTTGATACTACAAAATTTTGACATAAATTTATACTAATTTGTGTAAGATGGACACCATTAAGTTTTCCCAAATCCAAATGGATTGATCGAATATTATGGCTGATATTTTCAACCTAATCGCGATTGCGTTTTCTTTCTATCAATAGCAACAAAAATAAAATAAAATAATAATTAAATAGTTAAAAAGCTACACTGATTGATTTTAGGATTAATTAATAACAAATTATACCATTAATCTTTGTTGATTTAAGTTAATTGTCATTTTAGTCCCTATATTTTGAATAATTTGAACCTTATACTTTAAATTTTGTTGTAATGTAGTTCTTTTTTTTTTTCTTTTTTTTTCTTGATGACCGGATGTCTGAACTAGTTTACGCACACCTTGACTAATTCGGAGACCCACACAAAGCGTCCATTCCATATGGATTGGGCAAATCTCAAGCAAAGCTCGCAGTCATAGTCCTCAGGAGCAGATTATTCTTGATGAGAGTTCAACCTGAAACCTAGAGGAAGCACACCCTTAAGCCCCAAGTTACACCTACTAGGTCAATCTCTTGGGATTATATATAGGTAGTCCCTTTGTTACGAGTTGTTATCATTTTAAATCGAAAATATCACATGCAAATTTAAAAATATTATAGTGAAATTCTAAAGAAATTATGAGGATCATCAATGTCATTTATTTATTATACTGGTGATGTCTTTAATTTTCTTTATTTTTTAATATCACTTTCGTCCATTTAGTTTTGAACATAGTTTTTTTTTTTTTTCATTCAAAATTCAAACAAGTGACAGGAAGACTATATTTCAGCTAAACTAAAAATATAAGGTTCAAATTGTTCAAATTTAAATTACAAAGTTGCTCAAACTAAAGCTCAAACTAAAAGGACGATTAGTATAATTTACCCTTAATTATTTCAGGCCACTATGCACCTTATGGAGCCCACTCCAAGTCTCATTTTGATAAGTCGAATTGTTTAATGATTGTTTAAGAAATATTAAGTAAAAAATACCTAAAACATTAATTTTATTAAAAAATATTAAATAGAACATCTCATTGTTTATTGTTTAATACATGTTTTTCAGTACTACGGTTAATAGGATCTACACAATGGCATATACTCCATTTTATATAGAGGTGCACTCGCATTCACAACTCAAGAGCATTCTCAACCCTTCTTAGCCATGGCAACTTTCCCTCTCACTAAACAAGCCTATATTTCAAAAACCAATGATGAAAAAGAAGAGTATAAAGAAACTTACCAAAAGTACAATGAGATGGTCCAAACCCTTCCCAAAGGGAAAGGCTGGATGAGCCAACATGTTCTCCAGTATCAAGGTTTTTGGTTTAACCCTGATATTGGCTTGAAAGGAGCCATGTTGGTACAAAATCACTTCAAGCCTCGTCCCACTGATATTTTCTTGGCAGCCTTCATAAAGTGTGGCACGACATGGCTTCGCACCCTTATGTTTGCCACCATGAATAGGTCCCTTCATGATTTTTCCTCCCACCCTTTGCTCAATACCGGTCCCCATGGTTGCTTCCCCTGCTTAGATACACATAATTTTAGTGACTGTCCCATTAGTGATCTTGAAGCTATTCCTTCACCTCGGCTCCTTGCTACTCACATTCCTTACCCTTTGCTACCTGAATCTGTGATAGCTTCTGGTTGCAAGTTTGTTTACATTTGGCGTGACCCCAAAGATGTGCTTGTTTCTATGTGGTACTTCTTGAACAAACTAAAACCCAAAGAACAACCACCACTATCACTAGACGAAGCATTTGATCTCTTTTGCGAGGGCATTGCAGATTATGGACCCTTTTGGGATCATGTGTTGGGATATTGGAAGGCGAGTCAAGAATCACCTGATAAGATATTGTTCCTGAGGTATGAGGATTTGAAAAGAGAGCCATCGGTTTACCTCAAAAGATTGGCAGTATTTCTAGGACAACCTTTCACAATAGAGGAAGAGAGAGAAGATGTGGTGCAAAAAATAGCTAAGTTTTGTAGTTTTGAGAATCTGAGCAACTTGGAGATTAATAAGTGTGGTGTGCAACAATTTAATAGGGAACTTGCAGTTGAAAATTCCAACTACTTCCGAAAAGGTCAAGTTGGAGATAGTAAAAATCATTTGACGAGCAACATGATAGAGCATATAGACCATATCATGAAGCAAAAGTTCAATGGTTCTGGATTGATCTCTGATGAATTGTTGACGTCATAAATCACTTTGTTTGTTTTAATAATTGTTGTACTTGTGACATGTATTTTTGGTTTTAGTTGTTTCGAGATCTGCACGAATCATACAATACGTGTATGCTTGTTCAATAATGTTATGTTTAATTTAAATAGAAGTAAATAAAGTTTGGCCTTTTAAGGCATAATGAAAATTCTCTACTAGATGCAATGGTGGTTTTTCAATCTAAGTAACTTGTGACAATCTTAACATTGTCCCACTTCAACAAACTGTGAGATTGAACATGTGAACATAGAATTGTGGACACCCTTCTCTTCCAAATTAATTTTCAAGAGTGAATTCTAGAAGAAAATGATACATGAGGTAGGGTTTTCTACTGTGAATGTAAGTGCTAATGTGTGTCTCGTTCATGTAAATAGAACTCCACTAGTATGCCTATTGTATGTTTCATTTGAAACCCCAAGTGGTAATACATGGGTATTATGATTAATTGAATAATGAAAACCCTAAATTTTATGGTTGATTAATTGAATGAAAAGTTAAATGGATTAGACAAGCTCCAAATGTTTAAGATAAACAAAATGTTTCAAAATGTTGGCCACAAGATGTTAAATAAGATACCAAAGTTGTTACCTTGTTATGCACATGTTGGTAACATGAAATTGAATATGCATGAAAGAAGTAAATATTTAGAAATGTTCAATAGAACTTGAATAGTATGCCTATTGTATGTTTTATTTGAAACCGTAAGTGGTAATACATGGGTATTATGATTAATTGAATAATGAAAACCCCTAAATTTTATGGTTGATTAATTGAATGTAAAGTTGAATTGATTAGACAAGCTTCCAATGTTTAAGATAAACAAGATACCTCCAAATGTTGGCCACAAGATGTTTAATAATACCAAAGTTGTTATTTACTTTGTTATGCACATGTTGGTAATACGGAATTGAATACACAACACTATAAAAATAAATAAATAAATAAAGTTTTAGAGATCGAAATTTAGGGACAAAATTATTTTTTCGGCACTAAATATTTTTGTTGCAAAAAGTATCATTATATTTTTAGCAATGAAAATTAGACATTAGTGATGAATCATTATCCTTTTGGGACCAATTTTTTTATCTCAAAAAATAAATCATTTTGAGACCAAATTATTTTGTCCCTAAAAGTCTATTTATTAGTGGCATTTTCAAAATTTTGTCACTAAAAGTCTTATTTTTGACTTTTTGGGACGATCTATTAGCGACTATCCTTGTAATGATGGAAATTGATCATTAAATATCTTTTGTAATGAAGTTTTCACTTTTAAAACCCTTATATGTTGCGATTAAGAAACAAGTAAATATTTAGAAATGTTCAAGAATAGTGATACCAAACAATATGATGAACATGAAATTAATTGAGCATGTTGAAAAAACCAAACATAGAATGCAAAGTAAAAATAGAATTGTATTGGATACTCCATTGGAAGGAATTAATGTGAAAATTGAAAGGCTCTGTGTACTCTGTTGGGTGGGATTCACTTATATTGTTTAATCTACTGGAATAGGATGATATAGTGCTTACTCTATAGGATGTATTGAAATGTGACTATGATCACATTTGGGACAACAAAGTTCTTAGAAGACTCAGAGAGATAGTGAAGCTCAAATCTCTCAAGTTCTGCCATGCACATAATTGCAAAAAAAAATTTATTTATTTTGTTTGCTTGTTTAGAAACTGTTTTTAAATAGATTTTTGTTTGTCTTTAGTAAATTTTTTTCCTATTTGATGATACAGTTCGTCCAAGTGAATGGGTCGGACAAGTCCAAGCTCTTCAATATCCACGTCCAGCTGATCAAGCCCACCGGATCACCTGCAAACAAGTCCAACGGGAAACGGGATAGTCCCTCAGTGAACCCTCCGACGAGCAAGTTAGAAGGAGAAGTAGGGTGTAAGGAGAGCTTAGAGATAGAAAGCTTAACCTTCTTATTGTCTTCAACGTTTGCTTATATCCTTTGGTAATCATTTCGCTGTCCCTTCCAACCTGTCCTCCTCGCCGAAAGTCTATGCTGTAGCTTACCTTGTTCAGGGTAAGGGGTCTGTTAAAACGAGGAGGTGTTGTCGTAATAAATCTTGTGATGGTTGCATTAATGGTGATGTCTTGATGGCAATAACTTTGCAGATCTTTGTCTGTGATGTGGCTCGCCCTTCACCGCCATATGTCGAATGCCATTGGCTCTTTATGCCATGTTGGATTCGGTTTGCTGGACCTCACCAACCGGTTTATGTATTGGGCTCGAGTGATGGGCTTAGGTTGTTTATAGTGGTTCATGGCCTTTGTGGGCTTGTACACATCAGTAGTCCCCTATTCCCAAGTGCAGCTTTAGTCCAACGAAGGGAATAGTAATGAAGAGGGTGAGGGTGTCAGGGAATGGTAATATGGAGGTCGGCCGTAGTGAGCGGGGGTGATTGGGAGGTGACCTGACCGTCCAAGGTGACCGAGTGGAAGGGCCGACCGTGAATGTTGGCCGAGTGGGAAGGTCGACTACGAGGAGGGGCGACCATGAGGGTTGGCCGAGCGGAAGGGCCGACCGTGAAGCGAGCGACCGTGAGGGTTGGCCGAGCGGGAGGGCCGACCGTGAAGCGGGCGACCGCGAAGAAGGCCGACCGCGAAGGTTGGCCGGACGGGAGGGCCAACCATGAGGAGGACTGATTGCGAAGGGTGAGGTGGAGGGGTGTGGGGCTCAAGAGGCGGCATGTCACGTGGTGATTTGAAGTGGAAAAGACAGGGTAAGGGCAGGAGACAGTGGATCGTGGTCGTACACGTAGCAATACCCCGTGATAGGGGAAGATTAGGCGTTGGATCAGAAATGAAACGTTAGGTCACTATGGGTGTTGAAATGAAACGTTAGGTCATTATGGGTGTTAAAAAGACAGTTTTGGCGGATGATTTGAAAAGTTTTCAAGCTGGCAAAAATTAATTGGGATCCTTGGAATACGGGTAAACCGTGGGCTTTTGGCATTATTCGATTCACCTACTTGTTTACAAAAAATCAAAATATTCCAAGTGTGAATTCCTTTGTTGCTCACGATACACCTCTGCAACACTTTTTCAATTTCCTTGCACCTGCCTCCAAAGCGATTCGCAGACACACCATAGAAATGGCCCAAGAAGAAACTGCAAATGTCAGGGTAGATCCACTTGGCGATGATGATGCTGTGGAGTTAGTGCAACAATAAAGGATGGAGAGGGTGGGGGAGTCGATTGTACAATCCCACAGTTCCACCATGATTGCAGCTCCAAAGCCTATCAACCGAGCGTAACACGATCCTTTGGCATACAAAGCGAGATAAATCAACATCATCGCGGATTTGGAGGCTATTTGCGAAAAATACCAGGTGCTTGCCAAAATAGAGTTGTCGTTGCCAATGTCGACGGTGAGGCATTGAAAGGAGGACTAAGGCTGCCCCTGCCACAGGTGGTAGCTGATGTCCTAAATCGTTTGGAGGTGACGCCGAGCCAACTAATGCCCAATGCATGAAAGATCTTGCTGTCCTGTGCAAGTGGCTGGCCGAAGGCGAACGAAGGGGTGGCTATGACAGTGGACGAATTCTTCGCATGCTACAAGGCCTCAGGGCAGCAAGAGACGTGGGTCACTCTGTTGGCAGCAGCAGGGAAAGGGCTGGTGGCAAGGCTGCCGTCATCGATCAAGGGGTGGAGACCACGGTGGTTCTACGTGTCTGCCAGTGGAGGAGTTGGAGTGCGCACCATTTGGAAGGTGCCTACGAAGTTGATGGAGCCAAAGCTGGGGGCAGCAGTAGAGGAGAGAGTGAAGAGGGTGAAGGAGTGGAGGGAAAAGGAAGGGGCCAAAGGGAACGAGCTCGTTCAGCCGTCTGCATTGTTTGAGGCAGGGTTGGGTCCACAGCCAAGCGGTGGGGACCTTGACCGAGCGGAGTTGGAGGCGAGGAGAAGGGCTCAAGAGGCAGAGGCTCAGACCATCCTTGCGAAAGCCCAAAAATTCAAAGAGTCCCAGGCCGACCAACTACCAAGACCGGTTGCAAGGGAGAGGATTCGACCTCGCCCCAAACCCTTGGGAGAGAAAGACTTAGGCGAATTTGTGCGATGACCACTCCCAATAGACCCTTTGAAGGAAAGGTCTTTGAAGGAGATGGAGGCGTTGGGCGTGGTGAAGAAGAAGAAGAGGGTGAGGCGGAGTGAAGAAGAGCCTGCCCAGAAGAGGAGGAGGGAGACGAGGGTAAAAGAAACCAGTACTGCCAAGGAGGCAAAAGGGGGAGAAGTAGAGGAGACCCCAGGAAGGGTAATAGCCCCAGAAGTGGTGGATGTCGCCTCAGAGGGCATAGAAGTGGTGCCAGTAGTGGCGGCGATCGCCGTAGGGGTCGCCTGAGGGCAAGTAGAAGATGGGGCAAGGGGCCCTAGGCGAAGGAAGAAACGACCCAGGAGGTCCTGCACCCCAAGGAGGGGGAGTCAGTCTAACTACTGCAATCTACCATGCTCGTGCGGTGGTAGGGCGGCTGGAGGGAGAACAAGGCCCAGCCAGTGAGGACACTTCACTGGTGGGGATTGTAGAAGCGACCTTGCTCGGCATCCAGATTCAGCAATTTGAGCTGGCGAGGGTTATGCTCCGCTCAAATGGAGGTAACCACTTTAGCGAGCTCTCTTGAGAAAGGCGGGCCGCTAAACTCAAAGCGAGATGAGGCCAAGGCTCGGCTTGCAAAGTTGAAGAAAGAGTGCAAGTTGGAGAGTGCCCACGTTGATCTGCAAGCGGTCAAGGTGGAGCTAGAGAACACACGTCGCCAGGTTGTGTCGCTCGAGTTCCAACTGTCTGGCGAGCAGAAGAGGTTGGTAGAGGTCCAAAAAGCACCTTGATCATTTGATGGCGACATGAAGAAGCGATGAGCAATAATGAAGAGCTGGTCAGGTAGAAAGATGAGACAGATGTGAAGATGAGTGATCTGCAGGAGGAGCTGGCGAGCGAGCGGGCTAAGGCAGTGGAGGAGAGGAGGAGCCTTGAGAAGGAGTTGGAAGCAGAGAGAGCCAAGGCAACGATAGAGAAGGAAAGCCTGAAGAAGGAGTTGGAGGAGAAGAGGGCTAAAGCTGCGTCTGAAAAGGCGACCTGCGAAGGAGCCGGACGAAGAGAGGCGACCTCTGAAAGGCGGCTTACCTGATTTGTCGTCGCGGCGAGTGGAAGCGATTCAAAGGGTCTGTTGAATTTCAGATGGTAGTTGATGCTGCGGTCGCCAGCAGCTTGGCTAGGCAAGAGTCTGGGGGGGCGGGCCCATCGAGGATGACTACTGGAGGCAGAACTGAAGCAGAAGTTATTGAGAGCTTTCAGCAGTCAAACTTCTACAAACACAAAATGGCTGAGTTCTAGGACAGTGGCTGGAAGATGTTCAAACGTAGAGCTGAAGAACTATTCCCAGACTTGGACCTCAGTAGTGTCATAATTGGTGAGGATGATGTGGCCCAAACCCCCATGGATAAGGGTATTGAAGAAGAAGACCTCATCTCAAAGATGAGGAGAATGGCTGGAGAAGAGGAAGACTTTACTGAGACATTGCTTTTGTTTTGTCTTATTTGTTTTCTTTTTTTTTTTTTTTTTGAATTCTGTAATGATCTTATGTACAAAGTTGTGAATAAATAAAATTTCAGTTGTGTTTTGCATTTGACTATTTTTGCTTGTGCGTCTGAAATTGATGAAAACTTGTGATAAAAACTGAATTTAGAAATTCCTCAAGACAGAGTGGGATTGAAATTGTAATAAAAATGAGTGCAGAGTAAAGTTAAGGACTTCTAAATGTATAGTGAAATTGGACTTGTAATAAAAACTCAATGCAGAGTAAAGTTAAACTTGTAAAAATGCAGAGTGAAGTTGAACTTGTAATAAAAACTCAATGCAGAGTAAAGTTAGGAACTCCTCAATGTAGAGTGAAATTGAACTTGTAGTAAAATTATAAGTTTGCGTTTGCCACACTGCTCAAGTAGGGTAGTGGGTTATGGAGTGAGACTTGGTTTGTGAGGAGGAAGGCTGACTTGTGAGGGTTTGATTGAGAAGAAAATAACCTGACTTGTAAAGAAGACGTGTGAGAACATCTCTGGAATTCGACTGAGCAAAGAGTGGTGTAGAGATTTGGAGCTAGAATTGTGACAAAGTGTGTCTACTAATTCCACAAGCATGGAATTTGCATGGGTGGCCTTGACTAAGCCCTGCATGCGTGCTCATTTGGGGCAAAGCTATGATTTACTGACATTGTAGGTAATTGAGTTTGACCCTGAAACTGTGGCGCTTGGTCTGGCTAAGACTTGTTAGGCAAGCTGAGTGCTTCATGCTCGGTCTGGCAGAGGCTCTTAGTGCTCAGTCTGGCCGAGGCTTCAGTGCTGGTGAGGCTTTTAGTCTCGATCTGGTGAGGCTTTTAGTCTTTCGGTCTGGCGAGGTTCTTAGTGCTCGGTGCAGTCGAGGCTTCGTGATCTGGTTGAGGCTTTTAGTGCTTTCGGTCTGAGGCTTTTAGTCTTTCGATGGCGAGGCTCTTAGTGCTCGGTCTGGCTGAGGCTTCTGGTGCTCAGTCTGGCTGAAGCTTTTTAGTGCTCAGTCTAGTTGAGGCTTTTAGTGCTCAGTCTGGCTGAGGCTCTTTTAGTGCTCAGTTTGGCTGAGACTTTTGACGGTCGGACTGGCCGAGGCTTCTGGAGTGATGCTCGGTCTGGCTGAGACTTGTGATAAGTGTTGCAAATGAGAATGTGATTGGGACAACACACAGATAACTAAAATATAGGATTGTTGTCATGGACAGTGTAATCCAGTCGTTCCAAGTTTACATTATGTATCAAAGAGAAAATACAACAACTGAGGAATACAACAGTAGGAACTTATTGAAAGTAGCGCTTGGTGTTGGCGTTCGAGGTGGGGAGATTCGACCTTCCTTGTCTTGAAGTCGGTAAGTGCCAGGACGTGGTCGGGCTTTCACAATGTAAGGTCCCTCCCATTTGGCTGCCAGTTTATCCTCAATCGGATTTTTGGTGGCAAGGGTTGTTTCTCTCAAGACAAGGTCCCTCATGAACTCCCTTGGTCGGACTTTGCGGTTGTAGTGTGTTCTCATTTTCTGTTGGTATGAGGCCAGTCTGACAGCAGTGGTTTCTCTAAGTTCTTCAATTAGGTCCATGTCTGCCCAACGGAGCTCTTCCGTTAGTGTTGGATCCGGATGTAAAACTCTAGGGGTAGGCAGACTGACTTCTACTGGAATAACCGCCTCAGCGCCGTATGTTAAGTGGAAAGGAGTTTCCCCAGTGGGAGTTCGAGCTATAGTTCGGTAAGCCCAAAGTACATTTGGTAGTTCCTCAGCCCAAAGCCCCTTAGCAGCTTTTAGCTTGGTTTTGATGATCTTCAGAAGAAAACGGTTGGTGACCTCAACTTGGCCATTGGCTTGGGGATGACCGGGGAAAGAAAAACATGGTTGAATTTGGAGGTCTGCACAGAACTTCCTGTACTTGGCATTGTCGAATTGTTTACCGTTATCGGAAACAATGGCCTGGGGAATGCCAAATCTGCAAACGATCGATTACCAGATGAACTTGGTTGTGTTCCGCTCGGTAATGGTGGCAAGGGGTTCTGCCTCTACCCACTTAGTAAAATAATCAATGGCAACAATGGCAAATTTGGTTTGGCCTCGGTTGGTGGGTAAAAGGCTAACTAGGTCGATCCCCCATTTGGCGAACGGGTAGGGGCTGCAAAGTGTGATCAATTCAGTGGGAGGAGCATGGCGGATATTGGCAAAACTCTGACACTTATCACATTTGAGCACGAAATCACCAGATCTTGGTTAAGTAGGCGAAATATCCAGTCTGAAGTATTTTGTAGGCGAGGACTGCGCTTGAGTGATTGCCGCAGATACCCTCATGAATTTCTTGCATCACATAAGTTGCTTGAGTCGGATTGAGGCACCGTAGATAGGGGCGTGAGAAACCGCGTTTGTACAAAATACCGCTGACGAGGATGTAATTGACGATCGAGCCACGACTTTGGCGGCTTCTTTGTTGGTCGTCTGGCGGTTCCTGTTGTCAGAAATAGGAAGATGTCCGATGCCAAAGGGATGGACTCATTTTGGAGGAATTGTATTTCGTGCTGGTCGGGACAAATGGCGGGGTGGGATAGGTATTCTAGGCGGACACCACAGCTGAGGTCGAACTGGTCTGCGGAAGCCAACTGAGCCATCTCATCCACCTTAGAGTTTTCTGCCCGAGGAATGTGCTTGATGTGGAAGGAATTGAAGAGGCGAACAAGGGGAAGTGCAATATCCCTGTAAGCCCGCATTGTGTCCTCCTTGGCATCGAATTCTCCTGTGATCTGTCTGACGATGAGCTGGGAGTCGCTGAACACTCGGATGTGGCTGACACCAATATCCCTGGCTAGGCGAAGACCTGTAATCAATGCCTCATAGTTGGCCTCATTGTTACTGGACTCAAACAGGAAACGGAGAGCACATTTGAAATAACCACCCTCAGGGGCGGTGAGGATGAGGCCAGCCCCACTACCTTCCTTGCGAGATGATCCGTCAACGTTGAGAGTCCAAGAATGAGGGTCTTCTGGTTCGATGGGAGCTGGTGGGGGTGTCGAGGCAGTGGTTGGGGTAGGATTAGTGAATTCCAGGATGAAATCGGCGATAGCTTGCCCCTTAATTGCTGTTCGAGGCCGGTAAGAGATGTCAAACTAGCTGAGTTCCACTGACCATTGCATGAGTCTGCCGGAAAGTTCTGGTTACTACATGACCTTCTTCAAGGGTTGGTTGGTGAGGACCACTATGGAGTGGGCTTGGAAGTAAGGACGGAGTCGTCTGGAGGCGGTGACCAAAGCCAAGGATAATTTTTCTAACAGTGGGTAGTTCTGCTCCGCTTCCCTGAGGGCCCGACTGATGTAGTAGACCGGTCGTTGGACGGGGCCGTCTTCCCTAATAAGAGCTACACTGACAAGGGTGCTTGATACGGCTAGATAGAGGAAGACGGGCTCGCCCGTGGTTGCCTGTGAAAGGAGGGGGAGATTGGCCATGCACTGCTTCAACTGTTGAAAAGCCTCTTCGGACTCAGCCATCCATTCAAAAGTTTACCGAAGAACTTTGAAGAATGGTAGGCACTTATCCGTTGTGCGGGAAATGAAGCGGTTGAGGGCTGCAACTCGGCCAGTGAGTCTTTGGACCTCCTTAACCGTTCTGGGTGACTGCATCTCGATCAAAGCCTTGATCTTTTCAGGGTTAGCTTCAATGCCCCGCTGACTGACCATAAAACCCAAAAACTTCCCAGATCCTACACTGAAGGCACAATTCTCTGGGTTGAGTTTCATTTGGTACTTGCGTAGGGTGGCAAAGGTTTCTCGCAGGTCAGTCAAATGATCCGTGGAGAGTTTGCTCTTGACCAGCATGTCGTCGACATATACCTCCATATTCCGACCTATCTGGTGATGGAAAACGGCATTAACCAACCGTTGGTAGGTGGCCCTAGCGTTCTTCAATCCGAATGGCATCACACGGTAGTAGTAGGTACCTCGGTTAGTAATAAAGGATGTATGTTCCCGATCGGACGGGTGCATCAGGATTTGGTTGTAACCAGAGAAAGCATCCATGAAGCTGAGCATTTAATGACCGGCCGTGGCGTCGACCAGCAGATCTATGCGGGGAAGAGGATAGTTGTCTTTGGGGCAAGCTCGGCCAGTCGAGTAATCGACGTGAGTCGCCATTTGCCATTGTTCTTGCGGACTGGGACCACGTTTGACAACCATTTGGGGTAGTCCATGTTTTTGATGAATTGGGCCTCAAGGAGTTTGTCAACCTCTGCGGCTATAAGAGTATTGCGCTCCGGATGAAAAATACGCTGCTTCTAGCGGTAAGGTCGGAAATAGGGTTCAATGCTGAGGCGGTGAGTTATGAAAGAGGGGTCAATGACGGGCATGTCTGAGTGAGTCCAGGCAAATACATCATTGTGCTCGATTAGAAGGGCAGTAAGGTCGGCCTTAGCTTGGGGGGATAGTTGGCTCCCGATCTTGGCCGTTTTCATTGGGTTGGTGGGATCGATGGGAACCTCGACGAGCTCCTCCACCGGTTCCCCTCTGACCAGCTCGTCCTCTTCTCGTACGTCAAGTCCTTCAATGATCATGGCCTCATTTAACTTGACTTCCTTAAGTGAGGTGACATAACATTCCTTGGCTGCGGTCTGCTCCCCCTTTACTGTCCCGACACCCAGGTCGGTAGGGAACTTTATGGCAAGGTGGTAGGTTGAAGTGATAGCTTGGAAAGCGTTGAGGGCGGTGCGACCAAGGATGATGTTGTAGGCAGAGGGACAGTCGACCACAAGGAAAGTGAGCAACTTCGTAGACTACCGTGGGTATTCACCGATGGTAATGGGGAGATCGATGGAGCCGATGGAGGTCACCCGGTCGCCAGTGAAATTGACCAAAGGGGTATGGAGGGGCAACAGACTTTCCTCTCCAATCTTGAGTTGGCGGAAACAGTTGAGGAATATGATGTCTGAAGAACTGCCGTTGTCGATGAGAACCCGTCTGACCTTATAGTTGGAGAGGAGGGCAAAAATGATGAGGGGGTCATCGTGAGGATAACGGATGCCTGTACAGTCAGCGTCCGTGAAGGTGATGGGCTCTGTCCACTGCTTAGGCTGTTTAGAGGGTCGGTCCACCGTGGCAACGGCTCTGTCTGAGCCTTGCCTTATCTTTCTGAGTTCTGCCCTTTGAGCCGAGCGGGATGGCCCCTCACAAGCAAGGCCACCTAAAATGACTCGGATTTCGCCAACTGGCAGAGGGGGATTACCTAGCGGCCGAGGCTGTTGTGGAGGGCGATCATGGCCTTGGTTAGATTGAGCTGGCTGTCGGAGTGGGGTGTGCCGGCGGTCGTTTCTGAGGGGCTCAGTTCTTTGCCTCTGTTATGGGCGGGTGTCCATGAAGCGGCTGAGACGTCCCTGACGTATTAGGGCCTCGACCTAATCCTTGAGGTTGACGCAGTCATCAGTGTTATGGCCATGGTCCTAGTGGAAACGACAATATTTGGACTGGTCTTTTCGATTGGAAGGGGTCCGTAAGGGTACGGGCCATTTGAGGGGGTAGTCCTGTTAGATCTGGTTGAGGACTTGTTCCATGGGAGAATTAAGGGGGGTGTACCACTCGAACCTACCGGGCGGTCGGGCTGGTGCCAAGATCGATCTTGAGGTGTCGATCAGTATAGTGGGGTGTTTGGTTATTATACTGGGTGTTTCTGAGTTCTGGGTCTTTTCTCTTTTCCCTAGGGGTCGGGTTTTTAGCTATTGGATCCCGCCGAGCAGCTAGTGAATCTTCAGCATTCATGTACTTTTGGGCTTTGGAGAGTAGGGCTGCCATGGAGGTCGGGGGGTTTTTGGAGAGGGAGAAAAGGAAATCGGACGATCGTAGCCCAGCCATGAAAGCCATGAGGATGACCTTGTCATCGTTTTCCGCTACTTGTAGGGCTTCGATGTTGAAGCGGGTCACGAAACTGCGCAGCGACTCCCCCTCGGTCTGACGGATGTTAAGGAGTTGGGTCGCCGGGCGGCGTTGGCGCTGGGCTCCAATGAAATGGCTAAGGAAGGAGTCGCTGAGGTACTGGAAAGTGGAGATAGAGTCTGCTGGTAACTGACTGAACCACAGTTGAGCTGACCCTTTCAATGTCACAGGGAAGGCCCAACACATGATCTCGTCAGGGAAGTCATGGACGATCATGAGGGTTCGGTAAGTCTCCAGATGGTCGACTAGGTCTGTCGTACCGTCAAAAGAGACAATGGTGGGCATCTTGAACTTGGCGGGGAGAGGTTTATCCCAGATGGAAGCAACAAATGGTGAGTTTGCCATGGTGGAGGGTTTATGCTGAATGTTTTGCATGACCCCTTGGAGTTAGAGCTTCATTGTTCGGAGTTCAGCGGAATGTTGTCACCATGGTCCGTCAATGGGGGCTGGACACTGCTAGCTTCCCCTTCAGGGTCTGGTACCACGACCGACGGGCGTGGAGGTGGAGGTGGTAGATTTATATTGGGAGGAGGAGGTTGTCAACCTTCCAAGTTGGGTGGATAGGGTTGCGGAACAGTATGGCTCGGGGCTCTTTCTTGGTTGGGTGGGATATCTGGAGGTGGTGGTGGAGGCATCGGAAGGTTTCTTTGGAGTAAAGCATTTATCAGGGCTTGGTTTTGTTCGCCCATGCGGTTAATGCTGTTGGTAAGCTCGATGAAATACTGCAGTGGGTTGTTTGGATGGGGGGGTCGGTCTGATGGTTGGCAGCATTATTATGAGAAGCCATGGATCTAGTCGTGACCATACACTTTGATGGGTAGAAGGAAAAGGTTGTTGGGATTGGGTCTCTGGCGACAATGAGCACAACTGGCGCGCAGAGCAAATACTTTCCCACAGACGGCGCCAACTGATGATACAGTTCATCCAAGTGAATGGGTTGGACAAGTCCAAGCTCTTCAGTATCCACGTCCAGCTGATCAAGCCCACCAAATCACCTGCAAACAAGTCCAACGGGGAACGGGGTAGTCCCCCAGTGAACCCTCCGACGAGCAAGTTAGAAGGAGAAGTAGGGTGTAAGGAGAGTTTAGAGATAGAAAGCTTAACCTTCTTCTTGTCTTCAACGTTTGCTTATATCCTTTGGTAATCATTTCGCTGTCCCTTCCGACCTGCCCTCCTCGCCGAAAGTCTATGCTGTAGCTTACCTTGTTCGGGGTAAGGGGGTCCTGTTCCGACGGGAAGATGTTGTCGTAATAAATGCTGTGATGGGCTGCATTAATGGTAATGTGCAGTGGCAATAACTTTGCAGATCTTTGTCTGCTGATGTGGCTCGTCCTTCACCTGCCATGTGTCTGAATGCCATTGGCTCTTTATGCCATGTTGGATTCCAGCTGTTCTAGACCTCACCAGCTGGGTTATGTATTGGGCTCCGAGTGATGGGCTTGGGTTGTTTATAGTGGTTCATGGCCTTTGTGGGCTTGTACACGTCACTATTTTAATTATTTTTTTACTTTTTAGAAACATCAAGATTAGATGAATCTAAAAAGTTTTTAAAAAAAATGACTAAAATATGAAGAAACAAAATACTAAAAACAAACGAAAACCCAAACATTAATGCACACAAGTTTTTATTTACATTTTCATTTGTTTTTGGTGAATTGTTTCATATTTTAGTTATTTTATTTATTTAATTTAAATTTTTTTTTACATACATCTAGACTAGCATAATACCCATGCCATGCACAGATTAAAATAAATAATAAAAAATTATTTTTGAAACTAAATTATAACAAAAACTCTTTTTATAATATAAAAGAAAATTTATTTAACATTAACTAGTTGAAACTAATTATTTGTGAATGGGTCTAATCTGTGTGTGTTCTATAAGAGTGAGTTGGAATCTGTGGATCATGTTTTAGTCTGCTGCCCTTTTGTGTGGAGTGTCTGGTCTCATATGTTGAATTGGTGGGGAACCCAAGGAGCATTACCAGGTGCTGTGGATCAGTTATTGTTATGGTGGGCAGGTGAGAAGGTGAAGAAGAGGGAAAGGAAAATTTGGAGTGCTATCCCTTTAGCTATATTGTGGTCAGTTTGGAAGCTTAGAAATGAATGCATCTTGAGATCATCTATTCCAAGCAAGGCTGAAGTGTGTGAGCTGATTAAGACCAGGGTAGCCCTGTGGTTGAGGCCACATCTGAAGGAGTTTAATTTCTCAATCACTGATTTTATCTTTAACTTCACTCAGATTCGAGTGTGCTTGGGTGGAACTGAGTAGTAGCAGAAGTTCTGCAGCTACGGGTTGCTGGTGTATGTATTAGTGTTGTGTGATCTGTATGCTATGGTGTGATCTATTGCTGGGGTGAGTGCTAGTGTCCTGGTTGTGTGTTAAGTCTTTGTGACCTCTCTGCTAAGTGTGAAATCTTTGCCGATATGGTGAATGCCATGGTCCTTCTTTGGTGTAAGTGTTAGTGTTGTGTGATCTGTATGTGTTCATTCTTTGTGCCTTGTGTGTGCTAGTGTTGTGTGATCTGTATGATGTATTTTGGTTATGTGTTAAGTCTTGGTGGTTGCCATAAGGGCTTGGTGCAGACCGGTCTCAATTTAATTAAGCGGGGAGATGTCTCGGCTCTATCATCATCATCTCGCTATTTGCTTTCAATGGTTGGGTGTGGCTGCTTCTTTGGAACTCGTGATTCATGGTTTGTTGTTGGTGTCTGTGAACTCGTGATTGAGTGGTATGCCAAGAGGAAAAGCCAAATTCAGAGAGTTGGTGAAGGGGTGTAGGCATACTAATGCTCACTGGTTGCTATGTTATATGTTTGTGTTCCTTTCGCTAATTGTGAATGCTACACCGATATAGTGAATGCCTTGTGGTTCCTCTTTGTATCTGGTTCAAGATGGTTTCAACTTTATTTTAGGCGGGGAGGTGTCTCCAACCTGTCATCTGCTATCCGCCGCTATCTGCTTTCAATGGATCTCTTGCTATCTCGCTATCTTGGATGTTTGCGGTGGTTTTGAGTCGTATCTGAGAGTTGGTGTAGTAGTGGTGTTGGCATGCTACCGTGTGTAATAGAATTAGGTGGTTCAGCATTCATATCATCAACAATTGATTCAAGATATGCCAATGCTCTGTGGTTGTTATGTTGGTCTCTCACCAACTCTAGAGGTGCTAGCAAATGACAGGATGAGTTAGATGGTGCCAACCTTGTTGGGATGATCTAGCCCATTATGATGCTCTGCACCTCACTTTATCTTTATTGATGTAATTTGCTTGCTCTATGTACTTGTTTACTCCATCAATAAAATTCTTCTTTGCTGATCAAAAAAAAAAAAAAAAATAGTTCCCATATAATAATTATATTTATGATAAAATATAAATATATTTCGTCTTGATGAATTTCATAATTTTAATTTTTCAATTTACCAATTATCTCATATCAATTATGTAAAATCAATTACCTTATCTATTTTGTAGAATTCAATCAATCAAAATTGAAGAATAATTAAAAAATAGAAAAAAAAAAACTGAAAGTATCAATGACCCCAATCTTCAACCCACTCCATCCTGCTAGCCTGCTAGGTATAACATCTAAAACAGTCTCACCAAATATTAATTAGTTAATTATATTTATTAATTTTTTAGAGCTTAGATCAATTGAACATTTTGCAAACCCTAAAGTCATTTTCTTAATTTGATCACCACTATAGATCATTTTTAATTTTTGACTTTTTATATTTTTTAATCGTTTTAAATTTTTTAAAAAAAATTAGAACTAATATTCTAAACAAATAAATTAAACTGAATATGTATATAAAACAATTTAACTCTAGCTCATAGGCCTAAATTTTTTATGTGTATTTGATTGAAAATGTGTTAGACCATTTTGATATCTAATACCTAAAGCTCGATATTTATACAGTGGGTCGCTTGAGCTAGAATGACTACTTGACCTATAGTTAGCATGGTTCAAATAAAAGGTAATGTATATACTATATGTGGATTTATAATTTTTTTTTCTCATTTCTTAATAGATTTATGCACAATCCACAATTCAAATAAGAATTTTATAAATTCTTAAGAGTTAATCAAAAACTTTAAAAAAAAAAAAAATGGACATGATATATTATAAATATGTATGAAATGACGTTATTAATAAACTATTTTTATTAAAAAAAAATTATGTACGTAATCAAATAGTGTTTCTAGCATTTGCAAATTTAATATTTTTAAAACTCCTAGCATTTTTTACATTTAATATTTATGAATAAATTTATGTAATTTAAAAAATTTATACTTTATTAAAACTTTTAGTATTAAAAAATTAATAATTAAGTTTTATTAAATATGCTCTAAATCTAATCATCAACCTATTTTTTAAACAAAATATCATTCAAAATTTTGACAAATATTTATTTAGAAAAACTATCCACATGATAGTATACCATGTTCACGGTTATTATTAAGCTTATGTAACTTAGGCTCTAACCAAAATGCACCTGTATTTCTTAAACTTTGTTTAATGTTTGGCATTACCCATACAATGGTTATAAATTGTAAGTAAAATTTTGAATTATTAACTTAAAATAAGTTGTAAATTTATTAGATGCAATGTAGCTTTTGATAACATTTTTATTGTGTAAATATTCATAATGCCTCAAAAGTTATTACTAAGTCAAAATATATGAGGCCTTTATGGTTCATATGTATTCAAGGATTTCAAATAAGTTTTTTTTTTTTTTTTTTTTTAAAAAAAGGTCACAAATTGTAGTTTAAAAAACCTCTATTTTTTAGCCAAATAAGCTATAAAAATATAAAATAAATTATAATTTGAAATTACAACCAAATAAAATTAGTCACACAATAAAATATAATAAGTATAACATTATTCAAGAAAAAAATGCACCAACTATAAAATTTGAAAATTAAAAAAATATTATAGAAATTTTGAAATATGAAATCATAAAAATTACAAAACATAAACGCATGAGTAATATTACAATCATATGTATCCTCCAAAAGAAGAAGAAACTTATAATGAAAATTTGTTACTGGTTATATTGCGAATAAATATGCACATTTTCTCAATAGTCTCTGTTATCCATATTTATGCACTTGATAAATATAGATTTTAAACCATTGAACCATGACTGAAGAAATTGAAGATTTATTTTATAAAAATACACTTAGAAAAAATAAGCATGCAATAAATTTTTAGAAATTAACATAATTGTTAGATGCATAATAGAAATAAGGATGCGGGAGACTAAAGATTAGAAATTGATCTTTATAAAACAAACATGACCTTACAGTGAATAAATTTATCGATTAAATTCTTCACAATTACACCAATCACAAACAATTACAACACTTGATGAATACCGACTCTAATTTGACTTGAATCCAATAAGTGCAAGAGAAAAAATTTATGGGATATGTGCATTGCTTCTCATAATTTTTGATACACAATTTTAAAATTTTAAAATTGATTTAATGTTATTTCCTTTTAAAAGTCATAAATTATGAGAAATTAGAATTTTTTTTTATTTTTTATTTTTTATTTTAATGGGTAGATGGCACACTTTTGAATTTTGAAATGGGTTAGTATACTTTCCTTTTAAATTTCATAAATCATTAGATAGTTATATTTTTATTGTTGCAAAAGTGTAACCCGATAGAATTTTTTTTAAATTTTTTTTAATAATAAATAAAAATTAATCAAGAAATTTAGTATGTGGGTTTGGAAATAAATAAAAATAAAAATAATTTTGATTTTTTTAAATGTAATTTTGAAAGCTTACTATATTGAATTTTGAAAGAATGCTACTATAAATTTTGAAAAAGATTTCTATATTAGTTGTAGCATAAATTACGTGACCATGTGAAATGTTTTTATAGACTTTAAATTCTATTGAATTGTTTATCATATTTAAGACACAAAATTTAAAATTTTGAAATGGAAAAATATATTTATTTTTAAAACTCATAATTTATGGAATAATTAGAGTTTAATTGTTATGGTTAAATTAGAGTTAACCAATAGACTTTTTAAAAATTAAAAAATAATTAGATTTTAATGAATTCTTTCCATATATAGTAGCACACAAATTTAAATTTTGAATTGGAAAGAAAATTCTGATGATGACCATGAAATTTTCCTTGGCAATGGCAGCCATACTCAGCAGGTGCAACACATCGATGCTGTCTACATCGCCCTCTCAGTTCGTCTCTCACCACCTCCTCTGGCCTCACCGCCGTCTCTCCTCGCCTAGAGGCCTCTTCCAATCTCCAGAGGCAAATAAAAAAAACTTTTTTTTGAAACATAAAAAGATGAAGAAAGGGGGCTTTTATTGTGGATTTATTGGGCTTTTGGTTGTGCAACATAGGGGAGAGTTTTCAAGTTCCCTAACTTCAGCAATTTGTATTGGAAACATATCTTCCTTTATGGAAATGCTGGTAACCAGGATTTTGTGCCGATTGTCCCTATATTCAACAGTCAACAGCAAATAAATTTTATTGTGATTTGGTTGTGTTTTTTTTTTTTCTTTTTTCCTTTTTTCTTTTTTTCTTTTTTTCCTTTTCATCTCTTCAATTGCAGTTTATCACTCTATTATACCATAAATCTGTTGTCACTACTTAATGCTTCCTTTGTTCATTTTACTTATATTGGTAAATTCAATTGCATGACTCTTTTGCTTATTGTTTCCCTCCAAAGAACCTTGCATAGTATGCTTAAGCTTGCTATGGAAGTTGATGAATCAATGACTCTAGGACATAAATAATTTCCTCGTGCATCAGATAAAGATCTGACTATCTGAAAGTCAATGCTAATTTTGTGTTTTAACATCATTTTGATTCTTGTATCATTGGATTTCTAAAACATCGTATTGTGCTTATTTTATACTCATGTGCATAATAGCTTGCCTCTCATCACATTTCATGTCTTTTATCTCTACAAAAAGTGAAGAAATTCTTTCTGGACGGAACAACGCCAAAGGAAAGTTAAGTCAATGAACCCAAAGATAATCTATTAGATTGACACCCATCAATGGATGAAAGATGAGATTATATATGTTGTATAAGTATTTCTACTTTTTTATATGATTGTTATTACTTATTGTTTTTTATGGTATGCTACAGCTAGTGGAACAAAACAATGTTGTTGATGAGTTAGACAACTCTGGTTGAAAGTAGAAACTGGGGATGCCATTTGATTTAGAACAAGACAATGTTGTTTTGTTTCCTTTTTTGGTGTTGAATGATATTCATGGATGTAATTTTATTGTCTTAGTTGTTAGACAATATCATGCTGAAATTTGTTTGATTAAGTTTTGGCAGTGATCTATTTTGTTATTCTCGTGTTTGGCAAATGTATAAGTTGCTGAAAATTATTTGTCTTGGTAATGCTAATAAATGAAGTTAATATTTTCATTCCAAATGGATTATTGTATTTGTCATTTGTTAATGTTAGAGTTCAATTGTCAATTAAATGAATACACAATTTCCAGTTGAATGGATACACTTTGCCAATATATGGTTTGTTGCCTGTTTAAAAGAAAGAACAAAGAGTTGGTTGCTTCAAAGGACAACATATCAGTTTATTCAATCAACATTGTCATTGCAAATGTTAATCTAACTATAAGATTCATATTAATTTTAATACATCATTCATTTTGATCCAATTTGATTGTGATCAATCTCGGAGGAGATCAAGTAAACCAAACCCACCCATGATTGGGAAGAGATCAAAGAATCCACTTGAATCATACATCCCATGCTTTCTATCGAATTCCCTACTTGTACAAATGCAAAACAAAATGTGCAACAGTCTAGGCCAACCCCAAACCAACAAAGTTATCATCAAGATCACTAGCATTCATAACAAAAACAAAAAAGAACCAACCAGTCATAAAAAATAAAAATAAAAAATACAAATGCTCACATCAAATTCCATGAACTCTCAAAAATTGCACATTCATAAAGAACTTCATCCCTCTATCTCCAAAGCCTCTTGAAAAGAAATGCTACCATAATGTGACATCTCATCCTCTCTGTTATGGTGTGCTTCATTTACCTTCCCATGCATAGCCTCCCTTGAATTTCATCATGTGACATCTCAACTTCTTCACATCTGATTGTTAGAGAGGTTTTAGCATGAACTCCTGAGCTCTTTCTTCCAAGCATCTATTCATGTCAACAAAATTGAAGTGAATTAATACACAGGCAACTTATAGAAAAGGACAAATTAAAATTAATAACTAATTAGTGTGCTAAAATAGGATGAGTGCAAGAGTGAGTGATTACTTCTTGATTTGAGTCGGGACATTCCCAAATGACACTATCACTACTGGTATCTCTTTCAAGTCTGATGATTCTTGTCATCCAAGAAAAAAATAAAAAAAGATTTTTACTTGGCAAATCATAGGTTCTAAGCATTGTAACATACTCACAAATGCTTAATCAATGTGAGTTGTTGATTAATTGGTGAATGTTTAAGAGGGGTTATATTATTATATTAACTTGACTTTTTTAAGCAGCTCATACCCTGACATTCCAGTCATACAATAATCGATAATTATCAAATTTACTTTGGAGTCCTGCAAAAATTGTCAATGTCAAATACACTCAACATCTTCTCCAAGAGACATGTTATGTTGAAAATTAATTTCTAGTGTACACTGTAGAAAATTATAGTGCAAGAACACAGAGTTCATTTGCCTTAAATCATTTTCCATAAGTGGGATGTTTTCCAAAAAGAAGTATTTGAAATGAATGTGTTTTGCCTTGATTTTTCATGTATCCGAGTCTTAAAAACACTCTCCTCATCACACATGATGTGCAAAGTTCTAATTAATTATCTTGGCGCATCGTGTGGGAGAGAGAGAGTTGGAGTAACTATTTAGTGTGACAATGCTACAAATTAATCAAATGCCATGTTTTTATGTGATAGCTATGTAGACCTCCACAAATGAGTGGTGTTAAATTCATTTATGACATTATGATTCATGATAATCGATAATTTTTTGGACTTGAGATCTGAGATTTTATATCCTACAATGATGCATTTTCTCTCTTAATACTGTTGAATATAATTAGATGTTAAGGTAGTTTACTAGACATACATATATTGTAGTAGGTTATGAAGAAATACTTACACTATTGTTGATGGAGTGTTGTCCGTCTCCTAGGCCCAGAAATTCCAAGGCCCTTTGCCCATTCTCTACTGTAGTCACTGTATTACAATCATGACCATGTTCTGTATCAAAGTCAAACAAAGCTATTAAAATCCACAACAACTATACACTAAAATGTAACCAGGGAATTGACTTAGCATGGATCAAAATTAATAGAAAACTAAAATTGAAGAGTTAAAGGTGAGTGATTGAGTCCACTAGTTCCTCATATAAAGTTATTTATGAATTGAAAGATATATTGCAATAGCGGAAGATTTCATCATGTTTGGTTCCAGAAAATTAAGTCTATATTTTGTTTTTTGTGTTTTTTTAGTAAATTTTTTTAATATTTTAATACAATTTTTTTTTTTTTTTTTGTGTGGATATTCCTAATCAAAATGCACTTAACATATATAATATTTGTGAAATTTTTTTAAAAAATTCACCAGATATAAAAAAAAACATAATAAAAAAAATATGAAAATTTAATACATTTTTATATTTTATTATATTCAATGAATTTTTTTAAAATTTTTATACAAATTCGTTTACTTCTTAAGTATATTAAGATTAAGTAAATCTAAAAAAATTTTAAAAATTAATTAAAATGTTTTAAAAAGTCATTACAAATATAAAAATATGAATTAAAAAATTTTAAAATTATTTCAAAAACTGAAAACCGAAGACCAAAATTTTTGAGGCTTTTGGCATGTGAGGTTAGAGCTATTTTAGTCACAGAAAGACAAAATAAGTTAAAAGGTTAATAAGACAAAATGTTATATCCAAACCATAATTTTTTTTTTCTCAAAAAAATTAAAAAAGTCAAAAAAACTCATCCCAAACAAGAATTTTTATTAAAATAACTAAAAAAATTAAAAAGTCAAAAAACGATCTCATTAAAATAATTAAAAAATTTAAAAGTCAAAAAGCCGACTCATCACCCGAATGAAGGGTCAATAAGCAAATCCTTTTTTATTTCTCTAAAGTTATAAGCTTGAGCCCAGTTTGATCTATTGGGTTTGAAGGACAATTACAGTTTATAAGCCTTAGCCCTCTTTTTTTCCCCCAGATTGTGAGTTAATTTCGTCAAAAATAAATAAATAAATTAAAAAAATTAATAAGATAAAATATCATATCCAAATATAATCATTTCACTTTTTTTTCGTAAAAATCAAAAAAAATTAAAAAATCAAATCCAAAAGAACTTTTTAGCACCAAACTAAAAATAGCCACAAAGTCAAACCACTTTTCAAACAAAAAAGACCATCCCCTTATAAAACAAATAAAATAGACGCTGTCAATTTTTATTTCTTTTATGATTAAAAATTGGATCAACCATAAAAAATAAAAAAGAAAAAAAATGAGCAAAGAAAAACAAAACAAATACTTTTGCATGCATAGTTGGTTAACAGCCTTTCAATGAGTTTTCTATCAACCAAACTATCATCAACAGCTAAAACATGTGGCCTCTGTAAAGCTCAATTAATTATTTAGTCATTATGTTGACCCACATGATATGGTAATATGAATTAGAGATTTGGCAAGATTATGATTCCATATTTTTATTACAATTAATTGGTAAATAAAGAAGAGTGTTTTCCAAGTATCCTATTTTGATGGAAAAGTGAAATCATTGTTGAAAAAGGAAACTGGTCCTCTCTCTACCTATGAAAGGACATTCAGACTATCCATCAATGATTATGAATTCAATGTATTCTAAAGAGGGTCAAGAAAGAGAAACCGTTTTCCACTAATATTATTATTAGGTTTATGTTCAATCAATTTTGGGTCACTCAAAGGGTGATTCGGGTATGTTATTTGTTTTTCGCATTATGTTATTATTTGTGAAAATCATGATAATTCACGATTTTGGATTATGAATGTTGTTATATGCATGACACCATAAAATTATTTACATGTGGTATCAGAGCTCATATTTCCAATTAAGTAAATATCAATTAATTTTGATTACAATTATGATTGTCTCGATTCAAAATTTTTATTTACCAAACATGAAGTGTCAAAAAGGTACATTAATGTCTATTTGGGTAATATGAAGAAGCCACGTATATCTTGTGGCACTTTACATAATGTGATTGAATTGCTTTTCCTTAATGCAACTCATACTCCCACTAAAAGCAATAAAATTTAGTTTACTATTTGAGAAATTTACTACTATTATGATTCAAGCAATATACCAGAAAGAAAAGACTTTTCATAAAGTATAAAAGGATCGAACAAATAAAGTTTATGTTTTTATGTGAATGATTATAGCAAATATTTAGTTTTAACTTCCTTAAATTGATAATACTAAATAATGTGAAAGAACGTTTCTGAACTGCTAATAAGTGTTTTTGAAAAATCTAGAAATCCCCTAGATGTTGATTTGTGATTATGTATCAATTTTAAGCAGTATAAAACAATCCCAATCAAACAATCAAGACAAATCAACACAACGATTTTAACGTAGAAAAACCATAATTGGAGCACCTCTAATTGTGATAAAAAACCACAGGCAACAGCCACAAAACAATCCACTAAGAAGACATAAAGGAATTACACAGGTATACTCTCAATTACCTAGCGAATCCACGCTCGAATTGAACCAACCCCTATGCCTCTTCCACCCCATCTTCACCTCTAATTGTCTTGACGATGAGCCATTCCGAATCCACCAAAGCTTGTGCTCAATTCTTCGTAATCCATCGAAGAACAACTCTCTCTTTTGTATAGAATGAACAAACAATCCTTTGATGTATCCTCCTTAAACCATGAGTTTAATACTCAATGAAACATCAAAGAAAACTAGCAAAATATCTCCAAATATAAACCGTAGAACCCAAGAAGAAGATCTGAAGAAGTAATCCTAGATTTGGAGCAATATGCGAATTTATAGAATCTGAACAGAGGTCCGCCGGCGTGAGAATTGACGCTCGAGCGGGGAGACTATATGACGTGTTCCAAACCAAGATGTACGCTCGAGCGGAGAAATGGACGCTCAAGCGTGAAAACACGGATCACAGTATTTTGCAGACATGCATACTTCTGGAACTAGGAATTCTCCGCTCGAGCGGGAGAATGTCCGCTTGAGCGGACAAGCAACTTTGAGTGCACTTTTGCATTTTGCTTCGAGGGCGCCTCTCGACCTACTGGCCGCCCCAGAGCCGTCAAGGGCGCCGCCCCTGAACCCATGACTGGCACTCGATTCCCCATAATCAATCAAGTGGCAATCTTGAAAGAGTTAAACACCCCAAACTTCTCTACAAGGCACAATTCGGGTTAGATTCGCATCTAAAAACTCATAGCCTCACTGAAATACAAAGTGCGAAAACAAATACAATTTAAAAGAGTTTTGTCAAACGGGGTTGCCAAGAATAAAAACCTAACAATCTCCCCCTTTGGCAATACTGTGACAAAACACACCTAACAGATAAAATCCTAATCACCCCAACCCATTACAGCCAACAAACACAAACTTCTTTCTCAAGGGCATGCTCGCAAAACAAATTATTAATGCCACAATCTCCAAAACAACTATTATTGCCACAAGAGTATAGGAAAAAGCAACAAACATATGACTAGATTATCTTGAAGTATGAGATGAAAAACATGAAAACCTAAGACACATGCACCTGATAACAAAACTCCCCCTTTTTGTCACGAATTGACAAAGGAAGCTTAAACAACTATAGCATGCAAGAAGGGAACAAGAAAGAAGCAGTGCATAGCAACATGCAACACAACTAAGGTCAATCTCCCTTACGAAAACAATTCAAAGAGTTCATGTTAACAAGCTCTTCCAATGATAAACCAAACTCCCCCTCACAAAAAACAACTACAAACATGGAAAACAAGGAACAGGAAAAAAACGACAAAAATAATATGGTGGAGCAAGCAAGGAGTTTCAGATTAGTACCTTAAAACACACAAGACTATCCAAGAAGCACAATTACTTGAGAACACAATGTGCACAGCCTCTAGAAGATTCCTCATAAAAGAAAGGGATGCATTATGTGAAAAGTATAGATCCCATGAGAAAATTGTATGTGTGACTCTTGGAGTTCGACAAACACTAGATTCAATCTTAGTAGTGATATGAAAGTTGGACCTCCGACAAGAGAATCTAAGCACAACAAAGGAAAGTCAAACCACTAGGAATCAAGGGGTATTTGGTGAGTAAAAACGGAGGCTCCCCCTCAATCAATAAATCTTTTTCTTTCCTTTTTTTTTCACATATTTTTTCTTTTCTTTCTTTTGCACATTTTTTTCCCTTTTCTTTCTTGTGCACATTTTTTTTTCTTTTCTTTTGCACACTTATTGGCGACTGACACGCTCAAGAGTATGAAAACCAAACCAGAGAAGCATGGATATAATAAAGATAGCCTAGTTGGTGACTCTGAGGTAGCCTTTTCCTCATGCCTGGACTACAAAGAACAGAGGGGAAAGCCATGGAGATGCAAAAAGATGGAAGATGGTTAAGAGACTCAACATCACCTATGATATGCTAGTATAGGTCAATTCCTCTAGGAAGGCAAAAGATCAATGACAGAAGTCCATAGAGAAAAAATAATCACTAAGGCGGAAGACTCCAAAATTTGCTAATCCAAGAGTGTGTACAGAATGAGACGTACTAATCAAAAAACACACACTCCAAAATGAGTAATGACCACAGAAAGCACACACATATTAACATGTAATAGATATTCTTATCAATTCCAACATGCACCAAGGACCACTCAATAATTTCAAGCTTGCAAAACCATACTAAGAAAATCTTTTGGGATTTTTTTTTTAAATTCTAAACAAAGCAAGACATAAAACTAACATGCACACATTAAATGGCTAAAAAAAACACACGAAACCCAAAAACTAAAATGAATAAACAAATTAACACAAGTCAAGTTTTCTCACCCAAACCGCTTTAGTATGAACAAAGTTGTGAGAATTGCGGTTCTTGGGTGGTGTCTTGACGCTAGGTTCCCTTCCCTTTCAATGAGAACCCGTCTTAACATGGTTTCTAACTTCCTATTCCTAGGTCTAAGAAAACACAACCTCTGCTCATGTTTGGTCTCAAGGATATCAAAATAACGAGGTTTAATATGACCTTTAACCTCATTACCACCAATGAAGTGTCTCCTATCCCATGAGATGTTGGAATTTCTTCCATCTCTATGAGACACTCTCCCATGCAACTCATAACAATAAGGGCGAATATGACCATGCATACCACAATGATGACAAATAAAAACAGAGTGTACTTTCTTTTCTTTGGCCTTACCAACTCTAGAAAGTTTGAGAAGTCCATCCTCATGTTGAATTTTTTGTTCTCCCTTTCCTTGAGTTCTTGTATCATGAGATGTGAAAGCACTCTGTTCTTGCTCTTTCTTACCACCAAAGCCAATGCCACTCTTGTCAGAACAAATTTGTTGAGACCCAATAATGTTGTCCAAAGTCTTTGATCCTCTGTTCCAAAGACCAATGGTAGCCATATCACACTTGAGTTCTTCCTCTTTCTTGATCATTAGTTCTTCCAAAGCAACTTGAGACATCTCGAGAGTTTCAATCTTTTCTTCATATGTTGAATAGATTTGTTGTAGCTCATTCCTCTCTGTCTCACTAGTCAAGAGTTTTGCACAAAGAGCTTGTCGATCATTAGAAATCTTAAGGGCATCATTCCTAGCCTCGGAAATCTCTTTCTTTAATTTGACATTCTCACTTTCACATGCTTTAAGTTTCATAGTGAGTTTGTCATTCAATTTGGATAAGTTAAGAGACTCCTTATACAACTTTTCATAAGCTTGGTCAAGCTTGTCATCATCACTCTCTGAGGATTCATATTCAGTGGCATTCTCAACCGACCTCTTCAGATACTGTCATTCTTCCGCCTGTTTGAAGCCGCCATGAAAGCAAGGAATTGTTATGTCCCTCTTCGTCTTGATCTTCATTGTCACTTTCATCTTCATCAGATTCTGATTCATCATCCCAAGTGATATCGAGGGCTTTCTTCTTCCTCAAACGAGTGGGGCATTCTGAAGCAAAGTGGCCAAATCATTGGCATTCATAGCATTGGACTCTTTCAGAGTTCCCTTGTATCTTTCCTTTCTCTTTCTTGGCTATAGAATTAATTGAGTTTATCTTTGCCTTTGGATTTATGAGTATGAGTAGATTCCAAAAGATTAGGATTCTTCTTTAGAAAAGATTTTTTAAATTGTTTTACAAAAGCATCCGTAATCTTGGAATCTATCTCACAATCCTCATCAGAATCTACTCCAACTCTATGAGCACTACTAAAAGCAATAGCATCTTTTTGTTTCTTTTTGAAATTCCTATGTGCCTCATAAGTTTGGAGATTTCCAACCAAATGATCTAGCTTGAGATTGTCAACATCTTGAGCCTCCTCAATAGCCGTAACTTTTGGTTGGAACTGATCGGGCAAGGACCTCAAAATTTTTCCTACAATCTTGGATTCTGGTATTTTTTCACCTAAATTGAAGCTGGAATTTACAATGTCACTCAACTTCGCATAAAATTCATCAAAGGTTTCACTATCTTTCATTGAAAGGTTTTCGAAACTAGACATGAGCCTTTGAAGTTTTGAGCATTTAATCGAAGGAGTGCCCTCATGAATAGTTTGTAAAATATCCCAAGCCTCTTTTGCGACTTCACAATTGCAAATTCGACTAAACTCTTCAGGTGTGACAATGCAAAAGAGTGAATTGATAGCTTTACTATTCCAGCTACTATTTTGGTAATCAATTGTGTCCCACTTATCAATTGGTTTGGGAAAAGTTACTCCATCAACGGTAATCGTTGGTTCAGTCGACCCATACATGACAGATTGCCAAACTTTTCATCAATCGATTTTAAAAACGATCTCATCCGAGCTTTCCAAAATGAATAATTTGATCCGTTAAGTAGGGGTGGTCGAACCATTGAATTTCCCTCACGAATTGAATCCATTATCATAAATCAAACAAGATCTCGTTCTAAAAGAATTTTTTTTTAAAAAAATAGAACAACTTGCTCTGATACCAATTGAAAAATCTAGAAATCCCCTAGATGTTGATTTGTGATTATGTATCAATTTTAAGCAGTATAAAACAATCCCAATCAAACAATCAAGACAAATCGACACAACGATTTTAACGTGGAAAAACCACAATTGGAGTACCTCCAACTGTGATAAAAAACTACGGGCAACAGCCATAAAACAATCCACTAAGAAAATATAAAGGAATTACACAGGTATACTCTCAATTACCTAGCGAATCCACACCCGAATTGAACCAACCCCTATGTGCCTCTTCCAAATTTCGCCTTTACCTCGAATTGTCTTGATGATGAGCCACCTGCATCCACCAAAGCTTCAGTTCGAATTCTTCGTAATCCAATCAAGAACAACTCTCTTTGTATAGAATGAATGAACAAACAATCCTTTGATGTATCCTCCTTAAACCATGAGTTTAATTCTTAATGAAACATCAAAGAAAACTAGCAAAATATCCCCAAATATAAACCCTAGAACCCAAGAAGAAGATCTAAAGAAATAATCCTAGATTCGGAGCAATATACGAATTTATAGAATCTGAAATCGCGAGGTTCGCTCGAGCGTGAGAATTGACGGGTCAATAAGCAAATCCTTTTTTATTTCTCTAGAGTTATAGCCTTGAGCCCAGTTTGATCTATTAGGTTTGAAGGACAATTACTGTTGATAATGATAGAAAACTTTCTGGAACATAAACTAAAAATCATTAAGGATTCAATTCTATACATGAAAACTATATGAATTTCAACTATACAAAATAAGTGTAAAAGTACCTCGATCCATGATAGTATGAAAACCTCTTCTGAAAAAGAGGAACCTTGAATAGAAGACGTTGATCTTCAAGTTCTTTATTTGTCTAAGATCATAACTATCCTTCACCGATAGCCCAAAACAGTTATTTCTAAACAGATATACAATCTCAAGACAGATAATTTATGCAAAATTTCCAAAGATGAGGCGTATCATCTACTCGAATCCACTATTTATCTCAAAACTTGTTCAACCAAGTAATATCGTCAATTTCATTTACTTAGACAAAATAAATATTATGATCATTTTAGGCAAACCCCCTCTTTCCTCAAGTATCAACCAAGTAGCAAAATCGACTATTTTGATTCCATACAATATCATTTTCAAACCCCACAATCATTTATCCCTCATTTGTCAAAACCCCTCTTTCCATTTTACACTCAAACCCTAGGTTTGTTCACATTATCCCCAAATCCCACCATTGTTACACAACGACAAATAGCTAAGTTAAAAACTATATTAAAGTGTAAAAAATCTCTACCTCAAGTTAGATGACCAAGTAAAGCAAAGGTGAAACTCCAAGGATGCTCAAACCCAACTTTGTTCAGATCCAAACGAAAATATAGAGACGCTCTACCTTTTTCTCAAAGGCACTAGGATAGAGAACCCAAAGGATCTAGGTCAAAATGTAGAGAGAGAGAGAGAGAGAGAGAGTGTGTGTGTGTGTGTGTGTGTGTGTGTGTGTGTGTTTGTGGATGTGTTTTAGAGAGAAAGGGTCAAGATCTAGGTTTTTAGAAAGTTTTGGAGAGAGAAGAATGAAAAAGTGATATAAAATGTCATTTTCGCGATCTGATATACGCACAATCCGCTCAAACGCAAGAAAGGCCACTCGAGCATCAAGACACAATGAACGCTCACCGCTCGAGCTCAAGAATTTGCCACTCGAGAATAGAAAACACACATCCAGAAGTTTTGCAAACAACAACCCAACGCTCGAGCGTAGGAAAGGTAGCTCGAGCACCCACTCGCTCTAGCGTAGAAAATGCCGCTCGAGCGTAGAAAACACTCTCCCAGTAGTTTTGCAGACCTGTAAAGTACTAAGAGTTTTCAACGCCCGCTCGAGCTCAAGAAGTGCCGCTCGAGCAGAGGAGCAAAGATTACAAAGCATGCTCAAACGCAAGAATGGCCGCTCGAGCGGAGGAGCAAAAATCTGGGGAACAAAGGTTTGAAAAAAATAAGCAACCAACATGTTCCAAACGCATAACTACAATCCAATAACCAAAATAGAGAGGAGACAAGGGAAACAAGACATGAATCACCATTCAAAACCATACAAACCCGAGTTTGGAATACAACAAGTGACTGGTCAACACCGGAGTCGCTATACAATTAATCAACAACTCACATTGATTAAGCATCTGTGAGTATGTTACAATGCTTAGAACCTATGATTTGCCAAGTAAAAATCTTTTTTTATTCTTTTTTCCTGGATGACAGGAACCAGTAGTGATAGTGTCATCTGAGAATGTCCCGACTCAAATCAAGAAGTAATCACTCACTCTTACACTCATCTTATTTTAGCACACTTATTAGTTATTAATTTTAATTTGTCCTTCTCTATAAGTTGCCCATGTATTAATTCACTTTAATTTTGTTGACATGAACAGATGCTTGGTAAAAGGAGCTCAGGAGTTCATGCTGAAACCTCTCTAACAATCAGATGTGAAGAAGTTGAGATGTCACATGATGAAATGCAGGGGAGGTTATGCATGGGAAGGTAAATGAAGCACACCATAATAGAGAGGAAGTGATGTCACATTATGGTAGCATTTCTTTTCAAGAGGCTTTGGAGATAGAGGGATGAAGTTCTTTATGAATGTGCAATTTTTGAGAGTTCATCAAATTTAATGTGAGCAAATGCATTTTTTTATTTTTATTTTTATTTTTTATGACTAGTTGGTTCTTTTTTGTTTTTGTTATGAATGCTAGTGATCTTGATGATAACTTTGTTGGTTTGGGGTTGGCCTGGACTGTTCCACATTTTGTTTTGCATTTGTACAAGTAGGGAATTCGATAGAAAGCATGGGGTGTATGATTCAAGTGGATTCTTTGATCTCTTCCCAATCATGGGTGGGTTTGGTTTACTTGATCTCCTCCTGGATTGATCACAATCAAATTGGATCAAAATGAATGATGTATTAAAATTAATATGAATGTTCTAGTTAGATTAACATTCGCAATGACCATGTTGATTGAATAAAATGATATGCTGTCCTTTGAAGCAACCAACTCTTTTTTCTCTCCTTTAAACATGCAACAAACCATATATTGGCAAAGTGTATCCATTCAACTAGAAATTGTGTATTCATTTAACTGACAATTGAACTCTAACATTAACAAATGACAAATACAATAATCCATTTGGAATGAAAATATTAATTTCATTTATTAGCATTACCAAGACAAATAATTTTTAGTAACCTCTACATTTGCCAAATACGAGAATAACAAAATTGATCACTACCACAACTTAATCAAACAAATTTCAGTATGATCTTTGAGAGGGTAATTTATATTCATAAAATTAGGCCGAGTTAGATGTTGGGCCGAGGTAAGCCCAAGTACGGAAGATAGTGAATACACCATTAAGAAAGGAGGAGTATGGGTAGTTCGGTTGTAAATCGGGTACTCGTGTATCGGTCGCGGCATATCACGAGCTAGTCCGGTCCGAGAGAAGACGAAAGTTAGGTCGGTTTATGATACTTCGGGGAGGAGTAGACCGGTCTTGGAGTGACCGGTTCGGATGTGTTAGACCGGTTTGGCCAAGCCATAGTTCGGTTCAACCCTCTTATGGTTATAGCTCGGTTGTGGCATGGGAAAACCGAGGTATGGGAGAGGAAGGTTAGTGCCGAACTAGTGTTTACTTCGGTCCTGAGAGAATTCGGCCATAGTAAAGCCATCTCACTTGGCTTAAGCAGTGAGGAGGGTGTTAGAGGATAAGCATTATCTTCTAGGAGTATGAATCCTAGAAGGACTCTATGCACGGAGGAGTAAGAGTCCTACCAGGATTGTGCCACATGAAACCTATATAAGCTCACCAATATCACCTTTGTAGAGGTAATGCAACTTTTGCTCCCTGAATACATTGAGCTTTTGCCTTCCTGTCTTGCTTACTGACTTTGGCATCGGAGAGGTTTCCGGCACACACCCGCCGGCTAGCTCACGTTTGTATTTTCAGGTGGTGGAACGACGTCGTACGAGGAATGCAGACTTGATCAACAGGATTATACGAGAAGGTGTAAATCTTTCCCGTACAATTGGCGCCGTCAGGAATAGCGCATAAGAACAACCTCTTGATCAAGTTTTTCTAACATCAATGGCGAACAACGAAGAATCGCCTACCGCCATTGACGGACAAACTCGAGAGGAGGTGCAAGCGAAGGCCTACCTTTGGTCCTCCCATGGCAAACCCGAACCACAAAGGCGTAATTCCGTGAGGGATGCGAGGGGACGAAGGAGGAATGGCACCCTCATCCCTCTCGCTCGCAAGCCCGAAAGACAAAGGCGCAGTTGATCCTCAAATTTCGGAGGATCGCATCAGAGAGCAAGACGAACTGATCCGCAAGATGGCGGCGACATGGAGTCTCAAGCGCCAGATGAAAGGAAAAGAAGTGGCGACAGGAGGGGGGGGTAGTAATAAGACGCCCCCTCGCCACTCAGAGGGACGTGGTAGGGATTCTACACCCTCTCAACCAGAGCACGTAGCCTCAGACAGCGACACGCGATCCATATCTTCCAGGACTCGCCACTCCAGGTCTGAGAGGACGAGGCCTGAGAGGTCATACACTGAGGGGAGTACCTATTGGCCCTCACATACGCATCATACGAGGTCCAGACAGACGGAATTACCTAGGTCGTCCGACCTAAGGTCCATGTTGGAAGAAAAGGCACGATAGAAGGAGGACGCCAGGGCGCGCGATCCCCACAGGATTCTCGCCTTGGGCCGATTGGCTCCTGACGCATGGAAGCTGCCGAGGTGGGAATGCCAGGGCCGCACTAGGCATACGAACCAGGGGATAAGGCATTGGCGAGGCCGCAAACCTCACCATTCGCCCCAGAGATTGAGAACGCGCTTCTTCCGTCAGCTTCCTACAACCCAAATTCACGACGTATGAAGGAAAGATGCACCTTACACCCACTTTCGCCACTTTCGCCAGTTATGGTCAGATACCCATGAAATGAGGCGTTGATGTATCCTATTCCCTTCAAGCCTCATGACCTAGGCTTAACTTGGTTTGAGAAGCTTCAGAGGGCAAGATAGCCTCGGGCGCAATTGGCAGAGGCATTTGTAACCTGCTCGTAACAAACACAAAAACTCCGGTGGAGATCGACCATTGCTCTCCATCGACATGGGCGACAAGGAGACCCCGAGGTCATACAATGCGCCATCGAAACATTCAACCAGATTGGGCGCCTAACTAACCTCGCCATTGCGAATACAAAAGAGGCCTTCCAATGAACAGATCGAGGACTCTATCACCATGACGCCACCACTCACCATGGAGGCCCCGATGGAGAGAGTGCATCAAGACATCGGTGGAAGAGGATGGCGCCGTTAAGGCAAAAACCGGCGCGACCGAACACTGCAGAAGAAGACCTCAAAGAAAGGTCAATACGTAGGTCGCCAAACCAAAACGGACGGGCAAAGCGAGACAATGATGAAGACCAGACCAGAGATGGTTGAGAGTCCGAATCGCCATAACCACGGTGTTCAAGAAACCGATCTCAGATACTTAGTGAGATTCGAGACGAGCCTTTCGTCAAGTGGCTCGCCAAGTTAGGCGAGGCCCAAAGAGACTATGATGACAGATCCGATGCACCTTCTACAAGGAAAAGGGCACCGAATCGAGAACTGCGCCGCTGAGGCAACATCTCGAAGAGTTGGTGGCGGCAGCCACCGGATAAATACATAGAGGAGGGCGCAGCCCCTTCAAGATCACAACAAACCCAACGGATGCCGACGACGCCCGCCACAAGGCATGATCAACGGATCCATGGAGTCTTTGAACCGGAGCGAGTATGCGAGCTCAGAGGTTCAATCAAAAGGCGTAACACTTGAGAGAGGTGCTAAGTGCCCAACCACCGTCAAAAAGGGAGGACAGAAGCCACAAACATCATGTCCTTTTCGGATAAAGACTTGGATGTAATATATTGCCCAATAACGATGCCTTTGGTCGCCACTCTCCGAGTCAAGGATTTTGACGCTGCCGGATTCTCGATTGACCAAGGTAGCTCTGCGAAATCATGTACTACGAAACTTTCAAGCAACTCAAGTTGCAAGACAAGGACTTAGCCTCGCCAGATCTCCTTTGATTGATTCAATTCTATGCCAGAGTGGCTACGGAAAAATCATTCTCCCAACAGAAAGGAAGTGTGACAAAGCAAGTGGAGTTCGGTGTTAAAGGTTCCTCCACCTACAACATTATCTTGGGCGTAACATGGTCAAGACGCCATGCGCTCGGTGGCATCCTCCTACCACCAAGTGATGCGGTTTCCCAACGATACCGGAGTAATTGAAGAAGTATATGGGGACCAGATTATGTCCAAGCAGTGCTTCGTCGCAACAAATGGTTGCCGCGCTGCCAAAGGATATGTTCATTCGGTTGAAGAACCGGAGAGTAATGAACTATTCGCGGATGTTGGCAAAGCGGCTGATCAAAAAGCAGTGGAGGACCTGGTAGAAGTCAGAATAGATGAGAAGAACCCGGAAAAGTTCTTCTTACTTGGATCGTCGTTGTCCAGCACTGAGAGATTGGAAGTCTTGGAATTTCTGACCTCCAACATCGAAGTGTTCGCCTGGACCCCATACGACATGCCAGGCATTGATCCCAACTTCATCTGCCATCAACTCAATGTCCACCCAACTGCTAGACCGGTCATTCAACGCACGCGCAGATCGGCACTCCACCACGCCGAGATAGTGGCAGAAGAGGTGGGTAACTTGTTAGAAGCGGGGGCAATCAGAGAGGTTCATTACCCAAGATGGATCTCGAACACCGTCGTAGTGCCAAAGAAGAATGGCAAGTGGCGCGTCTGCGTCGACTACAAGACGGTCAACAAAGTGTGCCCAAAGGACAGTTTCCCCCTACCAAGGATAGATCAATTGGTGGACCTAACAGCGGGACACAGCAGGCTTAGCTTCCTTGACGCATACAGAGGCTACCACCAGATAGCCATGCACGAACCAGATTAGGAAGTAACATCCTTCACCACTCCAAGAGGGTTGTACTGCTACAAGGTCATGCCCTTTGGCCTGAAAAATGTAGGGGCGACGTTTCAGAGAATGGTCACCAAGATGTTTGAGCCATTGTTAGGCAAAACAATGGAGGCTTACATCGACGACATGGTGGTCAAAAGCAAGGATGCGGATGACCATCTAAGGGACCTAGATGAGATGTTCCAGATCCTGAAGCAACACAAGCGCTACTTTAACGCTTCTAAGGCGATTCGTGTAGGGTCCAAAGAAGTTTCGGGTTTCGGTGACCAATCGGGTATCGAGGCGTAATTCTCCCAAATCAGCAATTCAAGAGTTAGAGAGGCCTAACTCGCTGAAAGAAGTGCAAAGACTCACCGCATGGCAAAGAAGACTTAACCGATTCATTAGCCGGTCTTCGCATGATTAGGCCCATTCTTTCATTAAAAGCTAAGTTTGAGTGGGGACGAAGAATGCGACCGAGCTCGAGAGTTTGAAGGAATACATGTCTTCTCCACCACTACTTGTCACCCCAAGACTGGAGAAGAACTCTTCCTCTACTTAGCGCCTCAAAGACGCAGTAAGTGCAAGATTGGTTCGAGCGTATGAATTCAACATCTACCTATCTTCTATGTCAAGAAGACATTGCCGAGCCAAACAAGGTACTTGCCTCTAGAGAAGTTAGCACCGCCTTAATGATGGCCTCCAGGAAATTGGCGCACTACTTTCACGCCCACACCATTGTCGTCCTCACAGCCTTTCCACTAAAAGCTTTGTTCGAGAGGGCAAACTTTTCTGGGCGGATTTTGAAGTGGGCAGTGGAGTTGGGACAATATGATGTGAAGTTCCAACCCGTAACCGCAAAGAAGGCCCAATCTTTGGCAGACTTCGCCGCAGAGTTCACTCTAGAAGCCACCAAGTTCCGCCTAATCGATCCGATCGACACAACCGAACTAGGGATGGAGATTGACGCCGGAATAGCGCAACCCCTAGTCCAGGTTACTCAGCCGGAGCCCGAGGCAGACCATAGTAGAGAATGCAAGCAGACCTTGCTACACCCAGTCAGAACTCGCCTACAACCAATGACTTGGTCCCATCGGAAGACAAGGGGCAGGCTGCAACCATGGATCATGAAGAAAGCCCCAACGACATTCCAGACCCCACAACATCATCTGATCCTCCACATGCTGGAAGTTGTTTGTTGGGGAGATGTGGAAGCTCTTTGTGGATGGAGCATCTAACCGACATGGCGCAGGACTTGGCATAGTCCTCATCTCTCCAGACGGCCTAGTAGTGGAACAAGCGATCAACCTTGGCTTCCCAAAGATCAAACAATGAAGCGGAGTACGGCGCTTCTTGCAGACTCAAGTCGGCCTACATGAAGGCCACCGAACTCATGGTCTACAAATGACTCACGATTGGTGGTGAATCAAATTTCGCGACTACGGCAAAGGAGCACGTAATGGCTAAGTACCAAGAGCTAGTCGTAACCGAGATCAAGAAGTTCGAGGCGGTGAGGATAGAACAGATTACAAGAGAGGAGAATAGTAGAGCAGACGATTTAACTAGCCAATGGCAGATACCTCGCCCCACATCCTCTATTGATCGACTATCCGCCTGCATCAAGTATTGAAGACCCGTGTCAAGAGGTATGTTGTGCGGAATTAGGTCCTTCTTGGATGGATCCCATCATACTTTCTGAAAGATGGCACTCTACCGTAAGATAAGAAAGAAGCTGAGAATAAGAGCCAAGTCGCAATGATTTTGGCTCTCTCCATCCTGGCATTATACAAGAAGTCGTTCTCAGGACCTTACTTAAAATGTGTCCACCCCAGCAAGGTAGAAGCATTCTTGTTTGAAATACACGAAGGGGTTTGTGGCAGCCATCAAGGAGGAAGATCATTGGCATACCGAGCTATTTCACAAGGATATTGGTGGCCATACATGCAAGCGGATTCAGAGAAGTATGTTAAAAAATGCGAAAAATGTCAGAAGTTTGCACATCAAATACATCAACCTGCCAGAGAACTCCTACCTCTCACTAGTCCATGGCCTTTCGCAATGTGGGGCTTAGACATAGTGGGACCACTCCCAACAAAGACCAGTAACAGAAGTTCTTTCTTGCGGCAACAGACTACTTCACAAAGTGGGTGGAAGCAGAAGCCTTGGCGTCAATCAAGGAAAAAGATGTGAAGAAGTTTGTCTGGCAGAACATCATTACTCACTTTGGCATACCAAAAGCACTGATTTCAGACAACGGCACCCAGTTTGATGGCAGAATTTTCAGAGGCTTTTGCGAAGAATACAAGATAGAGTTCTACAATTCTACACCGGCGTATCCCCAAGCAAACGGTCAAGCCGAGGCGTCAAACAAGGTAGTTTTAGACGGATTGAAGAAAAGGTTGGAGAAAGCCAAAGGCAAATGGGCAGAAGAGCTCCCTCACGTTTTATGGGCTTATCGCACCACACCACGGCGGTCAACAGGAGAAACCCCTTTCTCCTTAGCCTATGGCATGGAAGCAGTCATTCCATTAGAAGTCGGACTCCCCACAATTCGGAGCGAAAATTTTGATCCAGACTCAAATGGCGAAGCTATAGCTTTGGAACTTGACCTTGCGGAAGAAAGAAGAGACAGAGCATTGGTTCACATCGCCTCCTACCAACAAGAGCTATCTAGGAAGTATAACAAAACTGTGCATCCAAGGCAGTTCAAGATCGGCGATTGGGTACTTCGCAAGGTTATGGGCAACACATTGGTCCCAGGGGATGGCAAGTTAGGTCCTAACTGGGAAGGTCCTTACAAAGTGGTCGGATTAGCAGGCAAAGGGGCATACCACTTGGAAGACGAGGACGGCAAAGCAATTCCTGTGCCATGGAACACGCACCAATCTTAAGTTATTTTATTTTTAGCTTTTTTTCTTCATAGTATGTAATTTTTACTTTCAATAAAAACAAATCGATTCTTTTTAGCATATTTGTTTCTAGTAGAAAGTAACTTTTGTAAGCTAATAGCATTGTAACCATAGTCGGGGATTAAACCAACTATGACCTTTCCTAAGCCCGTGATAAGGATCCAGTCGCAAGACGTTGGTCGGAATAACCAAACACTACATTCTAGGTTGGTGGAAAAACCAACCTCGATGTTATCGGATTAAACTAACACTCAGACTCTTCAAAAGTATGGGCATGGTCGACGAGTGGTTGGTGGATTAAACAAACTCTTGGTACTCTTCACCAAGTAAGTTATATCGTCTCAAGAGTGGTTATCGATTAAACTAACTCTTTATACTCTTCACCAAGTATGTTATATCACGACGAGTGGTTATCGGATTAGAACTAACTCTTTGTACTTCCACCAAGTCCGAGGATGGTCAAGAGTGGTTGGCTAGTGAGTTATGTAAGCTAACCGAAATCACACTTGTACAACAAAAGAAAACATGAAACAAGTACAAACATGCAAGTACAGAACCGGAATGAAAGTTCAAGATTCTTCATGAAAGACAAAGGAAGTACAATTGTGGGGCCGTAGCCCGGTTACATAGTTCCAATACCAAATAAAAGAAAGAAAAAGTAGAAAGCATAAGTTCAATCAAAGAGATCATCTATCTAAGATCCAGATCGGCTCCAAGGTCAAGACGCATTCGATGTTCTGCAATGAGTAGTCTCGGTTGGCGCTTCGGCGCCACGCTTAATCGTGGCTCCAACCGAGCCGACCGACGCCACCTTGCTCTTGGATAGCTTGAGTCTCGGCTGCCTCTTCATCGTCATCATCATCATCATCGTCAGAAGAAGAACCGAGAAATTGTTTTTGGAGTTCATCGGCATACTCTTGCAGTGGGGCCGGGATGAAGTGGTCAGGAGCGCTAGAGACCCTTGCCAGTCCACAACCGACCTTTTCATCGACCTCTCACCAAGACTTGAAGAATAATTCTTTTACCAAGCCGCAGAGAGTAGCCACCGGCTTCCTTGAACCCTTCTTGAAGCGCCCTCAGCCTTCTTCTGCAGCTCAGATATTTCGGCGTTCTTTTTATTTTCAAGCTCCGCCATCTCCCATAAGTATTGGTCCTTCACCTCGGTCACGGCGCGCTATTTGTCGCTCTCAGCCGAGGTAACCCGATTCGGTCAGTAAGCTACCTCGCCTCCACCGGCCGACCTTTGTTTGGATTAACGCCACGGCCACTGGTTTCAAGGCCCTTATTATGCCTTGTTGTTTTATGGTTCCATTATTTGCTTATGTGCAATGGTGTTCTTCTGAAAGGCCTGCAAAAGGAGAATTCCTTGTTAGCCGAACTAAGAGTTGGGAAAAATAAGACTGATCAAAGAAAAAACAGTCCTGCTTACCAAAATCATGCACTTGGTGGATGACCGGAAGGCCTTCGCCGGTGTTTAGTCGCTTATTGTGGTGCTCCATGTCTTTGGGAAGACAAACACCCCTGGCCAGGTTGAAGGCCAGTAGATGATCCTTGTCAGCAACAACGGAGTCATCTTCGTCGATATCTCGGTTGTTGAAGACGAAGGGTGGAGCCCATTTATTTTTCGGCGCAGCTCGGTCAGAGGATTCCGGTTGAAGGTTAAGTTCGGGGCTCGGTGGAAGGATGGGGTCAACCTCATCAACCAAACGCTGCTCGGTCTCAGTAGTCCGGGCGCGCTTAGCTCGGCGTGAGGAGGATGGCTGCTGTGAGGGAAGTGCTACCACGGCTTCTGTGGTTGGGTGAGTTGGTGGTACTTCGGCCCTTGTGGTTGCGGTGAGCATGGCTCTCATCTTGTTTTTCTTTGCCATCTCTTGTTCGGCTGTGAGAGGCACGAGGATAATCTCTGGCAAGGTTGGGTCTGGTTCTGGTGGGTCTTCAAGGAGGAAGTCTGTCACTCTTGCTTTTCGTCGACCGGAGTAGCGATAGGTCGGTTCAAAATCAAGGAGTTTGGCCCAACTTCTCTCCCTTACCCTTAGTGCGGTGCGTAGAAGATCGAGGTTCGGATAGTTGTACTGGGAATGAAGATAAGCTGAATCTGCAAGAGTAAAGCAACTGTTAGTTCGGTTCGTAGCAAAACACCGAAGTAAAAAGAGAAGTAAAAGGCGACCGAAGTATGTATACCGGGCTGTCCCATTTTCTAGTTTATTCTTCGGCCAGGAATTTGAGCCTCAAGGTCTTCAAAGTTTCCAGAGACCCAAAAGAAATCGTCATCGTTTAGGTCTTTGTCTGGTGTGTGTTTTATTATTTTTTCTCGACCTCGGCGTATTCTCAAGTAATAGCACCAGCCTTGGTTTTTAGATCCTATTGAGTACTGGTGAAACAGTTCGGCTAAACCGAGGTTCAGACCGTGTTTTCGGTTTAGGGCGTCTATGCCCATTATTATGCGATAGGTGTTGGTGGAGAGTTAGGTTGGGCAAAGTCTGGTTTGCCTAAGGTATTCACAGATTAATGGCTGGACTGGGAATCGTAGTCCGGTCTCTACTATGGATTGTATGGTAAAGGGGACAAAGCCTTCGTTGTTCCAGGGATCTACATCTTTTTTCGCCAAAGTCGATTTACATCTACCGATATTGTAATCCTCTCGGAAATCGGCCAGCCCCCCTGGGGTTTCTACTAGGAATCTGTATTTCCCCATTTTATTATATAAGTTAAAAATAAATTATTCCGGTTGGAAAAGTGTGTTCGGTAGCTCGGCTGGGCGCAGGGAAGTGCCTGGCAACCTAAGTCTGCAAAGTGAGAAAACAAGGTGTTAAGCACTGATCATCGACCGTGCTACAAAGACAAAGCAAGAAAAGACTAGTCTTATTTCGGCTCTACGGGGTGCTATGGTATTTACCTTTTTCGACAAGTGCTCATTATCTCGGTTCAGAGTGTTTTGTTATCTCGATTTCGAGTAAGTTTTTCTTACTTGTTAGGCCTCAAGGGCCCTTATATGAGTTCGGTTTAGGACTCGAAAGTCGCTTAGCCCCCAGGATTAGCTCTACGAGGGTCAAAATTTCAAGTTCGTGTTTTTACTTCGGCTGAGGTATATCAGCGGGAAACCTATCAAAACTATTGTGGTACGTGCAAGTTCTAGTACGGTTTCTTTTGCCTAGATAGCGTATAGCTTCTAGTTCGGCTTGGGCGCATTTTTTAGATCAAAAAGGTGTTTTATGTGCTGTTTCATTATGATCATAAGTGTTCTTGTGGGAGGTTTTTCAGAGACTTCAAAACAAAAACATGCTGGGCAAATATATAGAATAAACTGTTCTGAGTTGAAACGAAAGCAAAAACAAGGGAAACAGATTTTAGAAAGCTTACCAGAGGAGGAGGAAGAAAGCTGGAGTTGAGAGCAGTGGTAACAATGGAGAGCTCGAGCCTTGCAGTTGCAGGGTTGAGTAGCACGAATGAGAAAAGAGATGAACAGAGTAAGGGAGAGAGTGAATGGACAAATGAAAGGGTTGTTTGGTGTAAAGGCAAAATTGGCGGGAACTGTTCAAATTACGGAATACGAAGACGGCGTTGACAGCTGCCCACAGCCAATCGGGGCATGCCACGTGTCATTAGAAGGACAATCGATTCAGTTTCTGCAGACTTGAAGAGACGTTTGACCGGACGTGTTTATCTCGGCTCAAGCTTAGCTCGGCTAGAGAAGCTCAGAAGGTATTTCAGCTCGGCCGGAGTAGCTAAAGGATTGTAGCTCGGCTGGATAAGATAAAATTTTAGTTCGGTTTGTAGACAGGTAATCCCTATCATGTTGAGCAGATGGGATTAAGGGGCAATTGAGAGGGTAATTTATATTCATAAAATTAGGCCGAGCTAGATGTTGGGCCGAGGTAAGCCCAAGTACGGAAGATAGTGAATACACCATTAAGAAAGGAGGAGTATGGGTAGTTCGGTTGTAAATCGGGTACTGCATCGATCGCATATCACGAGCTAGTCCGGTCCGAGAGAAGACGAAAGTTAGGTCGGTTTATGATACTTCGGGGAGGAGTAGACCGGTCTTGGAGTGACCGGTTCGGATGTGTTAGACCGGTTTGGCCAAGCCATAGTTCGGTTCAACCCTCTTATGGTTAGCTCGGTTGTGGCATGGGAAAACCGAGGTATGGGAGAGGAAGGTTAGTGCCGAACTAGTGTTTACTTCGGTCCTGAGAGAATTCGGCCATAGTAAAGCCATCTCACTTGGCTTAAGCAGTGAGGAGGGTGTTAGAGGATAAGCATTATCTTCTAGGAGTATGAATCCTAGAAGGACTCTATGCACGGAGGAGTAAGAGTCCTACCAGGATTGTGCCACATGAAACCTATATAAGCTCACCAATATCACCTTTGTAGAGGTAATGCAACTTTTACTCCCTGAATACATTGAACTTTTGCCTTCCTGTCTTGCTTACTGACTTTGGCATCGGAGAGGTTTCCGGCACACACCCGCCGGCTAGCTCACGTTTGTATTTTCAGGTGGTGGAACGACGTCGTACGAGGAACGCAGACTTGATCAACAGGATTATACGAGAAGGTGTAAATCTTTCCCGTACAATCTTGTCTAACAACTAAGAAAATAAAATTACATCCATGAATACCATTCAACACCAAAAAAAGGAAACAAAATGGCATTGTCTTGTTCTAAATCAAATGGCATCCCCAATTTCTATTTCCAACCATAGTTGTCCAACTCATCAACAACATTGTTTTGTTCCACTAGCTACAACATACCATAAAAAAACAATAAGTAATGGCAATCATATAAAAAAGTAGAAATACCTATACAACATATATAATCTCATCTTTTATCCATTGATGGGTGTCAATCTAATAGATTATCTTTGAGTACATTGACTTAACTTTCCCTTGGCTCTATTCCGTCAAGAGTGAATTTATTCACTTTCTGTAGAGATAAAACACATGAAATGTGATGAGAGGTAATCTGTTAAGCACATGAGTAAAAAATAAGCACAATACGATGTTTTAGAAATGCGATGATATAAGAATCAAAATGATGTTAAAACACAAAATTAGCACTGACTTTCAAATAGTCAGATCTTTATCTGATGCACGAGGAAATTATTTATGTCCTAGAGTCATTGATTCATCAACTTCCACAGCAAGCTTAAGCATACTATGCAACGTTCTTCGAAGGGAAACAATAAGCAAAAAAGTCATGCAATTGAATTTACCAATATAAGTAAAAAGAACAAAAGAAACATTAAGTAGTGACAACAGATTTTATGGTATAATAGAGTGATGAACTGCAATTAAAGAGATGAAAAAAAAATAAATTAAGCACAACCAAATCACAATAAAATTTATTTGCTGTTGACTATTGAATATAGGGACAATCAGCACAAATCCTGGTTACCACCATTTCCATAAAGCAAGATATGTTTCCAATACAAATTGCTGAACTTAGGGAACTTGAAAACTTTCTCCTAAGTTGCACAGACAAAAGCCCAATAAATCCACAACAAATCTAACCCAATAAATCCACAATAAAAGCCCCCTTTCTTCTTCTTTTTATGTTTTAGGAAAAAAAATAATATATATATTGCCTCTGGAGATTAGAAGAGTCCTCTAGGCGAGGAGGGGTGGCGGTGAGGCGAGGGGAGGTAGTGAGAGACGAACAGATAGGGAGATATAGGCAGCATCAATGTGTTACACCTGCTGAGTATGGCTGCCATTGCCAAGGAAAATTTCATGGTCATCATCAAAATTTTCTTTCCAATTTTCTTGGCCTCTGTTGCTTTATCATCATCAGCACACTCAAACAAGGTGATGAGCTCAATTTCTCTTCCTCCACTTTCCTAGTCTCTGCACAAAAGTCTTCACTCTAGGATTCTTTATCCCCCTAGAGGCCTTTTCCAATCTCTGTTCATCGCCTCTCTATTCGCCTCTCTAAAGAGGGGTTAGGGTTCAAAATCTCAAATGAGGCTGAAAAGAAAAATAAGAAAAGAAAAGAAAAAAAAAAAAAGAGGTCCAAAACGACATCGTTTTGGGCTACCGTAGGGAGAGCCACAGGAAAGTGCGACAGATGATCCGAACACTGTTTGGGGAGTGGCCTTTTGGTTAAAATATTTAAAAGTAAAAACAAGTTATTACATACCTTTTTTTTTTTTTTACATATATTTTTGTAAAAAAATAAAAAATTAATTAAAATGACGAGTTTCCAAACGAGATTGATCTTTATATTGAAAACGACATGGCCAATGGGAAGTGGCCCCCTCCCTTCCCAAAAAAAAAAAATAATAAAAATAAAAAAAAATTCATATTTAAATCCCACATGAAACATAGTCAAAGATCTCATAAATCATACTTAAAATAATAACATAATTAAAGAAAAAATTGATCATAATTAAAAAAAGAAAATTGCATAACTAGGGGTACAAAATTACACCTTTGTGGTAATGTTACGTATTTTTGTATTAATAATAAATATTTTTTATACAAACACTTTCTAAAAAAATACGTAATATTATCACAAAATACATAATTTTATTTTTAAATCACAAATTATCATAACTCTACCGGAAAAAATATGTAACATTTAGTACAAAATACGTAATAAGGGTGCATATGGTATACCTTCTGAGGGTGTATATCATAAAAATATGTAACATTTAGTACAAAATACGTAATAAGGGTGCATACGGTCCTATTTTTATGATATTTTTATTTTCTTTTTAAATTATTTGTCTATAAATTATTCTAAAAAAATCAAATCTATTTGATAATTTCATTATTTTTATTATGTATTGACTATAAAAAATACACACGTTCATTTTTTATTATCTATTTGACTATAATTTTTTTTTATAAATAATTTACATACAATATCTTAAAAATGAAACAAATCATTAAAATATGATCCTAAACCCTACAACCTCAAACAACATGGTCCAATCTATAACACTTTTTAAAGAACCTCCCTAGTGGACTTGTCTTGCCACGAGGATCAAATAGTTTTAAGACAATATTGAAAAAAGACAATGGCAAACTCTTAGAGATCCGTCTCCTTTTTAGCACTATCTAATCTATTCATTGTCTTGCACTGTTTTTGTCGGTTGTCGACCGATCTTCGATCGGTCATCTGGAAATAAGGTGATAATTGTGGTCGACAAGGGTGACAGTTGCAGTAGACAATGTGACAACTGCTATAAACAAGTATTGCATCGGTCGTGTGAGTGATTGTCTGGACAGTCGACCAGCATGCACAAAACATGGCCTCTCCATCACCTTTGGATCCTTGGTTACCATGCGTCTTCATCTGCTGGAGAGTTCAAGACATGACTGGAGAGGAGGCGGATCTAGCTCTTGGGGACCCAGAATATTTCATAATTTGGTCTCTCTTCTTACTTTTCAATTCCACCCATATTGTTATAATTCATTTGTCATTTTGTACTATAAAAAATACATTATTAAAATTTAATAATAAAAAATAATGTGTAAAACTAAATGAGACAGGTAAGGTCAAGGGTTGGTTACACTAAAGTCTCGTTTGGAGACTAAATATTTTAATCAAAAAGTCATTATAAATTGTCACATTACTCTTTCTCTCTCTATTTTTTTACATATTTTTTCATAAAAAAATCAAAAAATTGCTAAAATACTCCGTTCTCAAATGAGGCCTAAGTGGTATGAAAGTCAAGGTTAGAGTTAGGGCTGGATATAGGAACAATGTTCACTAATGCTCAATTTGCTCACTAATGTTCACTAATGCCATAACCTCTCCTTATCTGTGCTTAATTTCCACACCAGACTTCTAGTTTCTCTTTTTCTTCTAATATCTTCATCAGTCAGAAACCTAGATTCTGCCTTCAGATACCAATCATGCAACTCCTCTTCAGCTGACTTTAAAAGAGAATCAATATTACCAAACACCTCCTTGTTCCATACCCTTAAATGAGATCTTAGTTCTTTCAGTTTCTTCATGAGTCTATACCCTGCCCATCATGACACATGAATGTTCTCCCAAAGTTGTTTAACTCCAGGCATAAAGGTAGGGTGTGAAAGTCAAAGATTTAAGAACTTGAAGGGTTTGGGTATTGCTATTGCTGGAATTGGTTTAATGGGCTTAGAAACATCTCATTGGCAACAAGTATGTGCATAAGGTTGAGGTAGTTTTGCTGGTGGTTTTGCTAGTTGGTTCTGTGATGTTGGTTCTGCCATGTTGTTGCTGAGATGTTGCTCTGTTTGTCCAACTTACAACAGATTAGGTATTCATTAATGGATTTTGTCACAAAGGGTAATTTTGGGTAGCTGCTGGTGTTTTGGCTGGAAGGTTATGGAGGGGGTATTTTTTGTGTTGCTCATCTGATAGAGGGGGCAGTTGGCAGTTCATCTGGTTTGTTTCGGCAAGAATTTGCTAGTGCATTAGCTATGAGTTGCTGGAGCAGTTTGCAGGGGGAGAAGTCAAGGTTGCTTTTGCTGTATGGTTGGTTGGTTTTATTTTTGTGTTTGGTTTTGTTTCTCTTTTTTGGATTGGTTTCTTGCCAATCTATGAGTTGAGTGCTAGCAGATGATTGTGCTTCTTCCTTAGTGCCAACCTAATTGGGATTGTGGAGTGTTAGCTATGATGTTTTTTGCACTTCTCTCATTTATTGATGTATATATTTTGTTCTTGTTTTAATCTTACCATCAATAAAGTTTCCCTTTTCTTTGCTGATCAAAAAAAAAAAAAAAAATGCTCAATTTGTTTGGGTATATTTTCTATATTTTTTTGTTATTTAGTACAATAGAAAACGAAAGTTAACAACAAATATTTTCTATGCTCAACAGAAAATAAGTTTATATGAACAGAAAATATTTCACTTTTAAAAGCCAAAAAACATTTTTCGGATTAAAGTTTTACTAATGTCACCACAATATCACTACTACTCTCACCTTCACCATCATCATGGCCACTACCACCATTGTCGTCGCTATCACTGCCACCACTTCCACCTTTGTTCCATCACCACCACCACCAAATATAGAAAAATATTTTCTTCAAAAAAAAATTTCTGCAAAAGTTTTTTGTAAAAAATATTTCCTATCCAAACAAATAGAGCGTAAGGAAGATTCCCCAATCCATACATGTTTTTTTTTTTTTTTTTTTTTTTAACTGCACTACACACTTTGAATCCGTTTCTATAATCAAATCTTTTTATATTTGATTAAAAATTCACCTTTTCAACAATTGAGATTAGTCCAATGTCCAGAATTTGTATTTCTCACCAAAGGCTACGGATTCCGCTTTCCTTTCCTTTGATATACTAAATAAAATAGAATATGGTGAAAAATCCATCAAAACAATTTTATAATAGGAAAGGACACTCTTACAAAAAACTAATGAAAATATTATCAAAACGGCTCATCACCAAAAGAAAATATTTAATAGTAATGATAAATAAAATAAAACTTCCCTTCTTCATTTTTTAAGACTTGTTTAGTAACGTTTATACTTACAAAATTTTTAAAAATCATAAACAATCTTTTAGTGTCTACTTTTGTTTTCATTTGCAAAACACTTCTCATTAGTAACCAACACCCGCAAAAGCACTTACTTAACATTTGCCTTTTGATATTTCTTAGCTAGAAGCTTTTCAAATATTTTATTTTTCCAGTTCCCCTTCCAAACACTATTCAAATTGGAGTCCGGATCCTCAGTCGCACAATCCTGCGGCCATCCCTGCGGCACCCTCGAAACGACGTCGTTTTGGGGAAATTTCAATTTAAAAAAAACAAAAACCAGAGGGAAGAACAGAGCGAGGACGGAAGGGGACCAAAATCAAACCCAGAAACTAGAGGAAGAAGAGAGAGAGGATGGCCGGCGACATCTCGTGTTTGGCGGCCATTGAGCAGAGATTCATCAAAAATAGGTATATATGTATATGTTTGTAGTTCAAAGTGAAATGTCCTTTTGATTTGCTCGTTCCTTCACTCCACTCCTTCACCATTCAGGCTCCATTCCGGCCCCCCTCCGTCCACTCTCCCTGCAAAAAAGAGCCAAAAAGACTCAACAAGCCACTCATCTCTCTCCTCACTCTTCTTCTCTAATCATTCTGACCAAAGTTTAGATTATCAACTTGTGAAAGAAAAAAATTAGAACAAGTTAAAAATCGAAAAAATTGGTAGCTTGAATTTTTCAACAAGAAATTGTAACTTGATTAAGAGAGAGAGAATTGAATTGATGGGGTGGAGTCCCTCCTTCGCCGGCGCCACTGTTGCTGGGTTCTTCTCCCTCTTCTTCTCCCTTCTTCTCCCTGTTCTTTCCTTCTTCTCCTCCTCTGGTTTTTCCTCTGGTTTCTATTATGTTTTTCCTCCCCCGCCAAACCGCAGGGATGGTGAGCTGTTGCAGAGCATAGGAAAAAGAGAGGGAACCAAATCTATGTGTCTGTTCACTGCACATTTCCCGTCAAAAGTAAAAGCACCAATTGGATTGGGCTTTTAATTCTTTACTGGAAGTTCATATGTGAATGTATATATATGTATTTGTTAGCTTGTATAAGTTTATACTCTTATTTCTCGGTTTGATTTTGGTCCCAGAGTTCTAATTTGTTATGAGAAATAAGAAATCAACTCTCTTCTTCTCCAGAAATCAACTCTCTTCTCCTCCACTGGTTTCTGCCTTCTTTTTTTTTTTTTTTTTTTTTTTTTTTTTAAATTGAAATTCCCCCCAAAACGACGTCGTTTTGGGGGTGCCGCAGGGATAGCCGCAGGGTTGTGCAGCCGAGGATCTGGACTCTTCAAATTGAGCCCCAGGTAGAGTGAATCAATGAATTCTGATAGGCAAGAGCTCTAATATTAGAAGCCCTAACGAAAATAGATCAATTTTTCTTGGTTATAGATTAATCCAACATCACTCATTGGTAAATAGCACAATACTCCGTCATGAATCTCTGCCATTTGAATATGGAACATCATAATAATGAATAGGAATCAAAAGACTATATGAACTACTAGGAAGATAGAAACGAAGATGTCGAGACCTAATAATAGAAGTAAAGTTGAATTATCACGAAAGACTGATTTTTAGCATGCACAACCATCAAATCAGAGACCAATATTGACAAAGTTGAGACCTAACAATAGAAGGAAACTTGAATTGTCACAAAAGACTTAGCATGTACCACCATCAAATCAGAGACCAAAAGTAATACTTGACAGAACAGAATGGTTCGTCATCTTTCCCTCAAATGGAACTTCAATACCAAACCCTAATAAATTAACAATGTTGTTACTATTAAGACTAAAGACGATGATTAAACTACCAAACCCTAATAATTTAACTTCACACAGATGGCCATATTCCCATTTCAGAATACCCATCTTCCGTAGCACAAGCTCTAAACATACCCGTTGTATTAAACTGCATCGTGACTTCTCCTTTAGCAGACACAGCAACCAAGCCAGCAGTGCCTTTAGGTGCACACTCTTCAATTACATAAGCTGTTGCTTCCTTGAGAGAAAGCCCTTTGTACTCCATAAGAGCTGCCACATCTCGTGCTACGGTAGCTCGCATTATGGCCTCGCCTTTTCCAGTGGCAGAGACTGCACACAAGCTATTGGCATACGTCCCTGCACCGATAATGGGTGTGTCACCAATCCTTCCCACCATCTTGTTGACAAATCCACCAGTAGAAGTTGCAGTGGCTAAATTTCCATCACTGTCGACAGCCACGCATCCAACTGTCCCGATTTGGCTATCCCTGTCAGCAACAATGGTTTCTTTTGCTTGTTCTTTTGGGGTGGGCACTGTATAATCTAGCTACAGAATTCATAACACAGTCATTATCTAGTTTGCATCATTGAATGACTTCAATGTCATGTTTGGATCTTGGAATTGTGAAGAGATTTGTGGAAAGAAAAGAAAATGAAGGGATTTGTGAGAAGAAGAAAAATAGCTTCAATTTGTGAGAAGAAGAAAAATAGCTTTTATTTCATTCACTTCTCTTACTTTTTCCCTCCATAAAACTCCATTATCCAAACAAAGCTAAAAGGTTCTTTTCTGAGGAAAATAGGCTCTAGCATGCACAAATGTAGTTAATGAAGTTCTGAGTACATTATAGGTACAATTTTTCTAGCAAATACAAATAATCATGTATTTCTGTCAATTTTTAAAGATTCAAGCAAGAAGAATCGGGAGAGAAAAAATATTCCAACTTGTCCATTGAAGTGACTTTCTTTCCAAATTATAAGAGAAGCACTACATGTATGTTCTATAACACTAAATATTTTCGTGTTTATTATATTGCTTTTCTTGGAAAGCATAACGAGAAACAAAGGTTTGAAACCTACTACACTAAAAAGATTTGAGTTGACAAGAAGAGGGAAAGACACATTAAGAGACCAGAGCAGACAGGAATATAAAGTTTATTTACTTAACATAGTTAAATCCCTAAAAATTAGTAGAAATCTAGTGCATTCAAAATTTATGAACTTTTTGTTGATAAAAAGGCGAACTAATCATGCATTTGATAACATGCTCATAACTACAAGACAACCAAAGAAACTAATTTCCATTGTACCATTTTTCATAATACACTAACAGAAAAAAAGAAAGGAATTGGGGGAGGGGGGACCCTAAACACCAAAATGATGCATGTTTCACTATTTCCCCACTAAAAAATTTTAATCACCCTTGCCCAAGGAAAAATAAAAAATAAAAGATCCAAACTCAAGCCCTAGTCATATTGTAGATCCTATCCTACTACACTGCAATATTAATACCAAACCGTATTCCAGTTCTCATTGATTTATTTATGTATGATCTCCAAAAGCAAATGTTGCAGAAAAGAATATGAAGAGCTTAAGTGGATGTCTAAATGAGTGCTTCCTGTGAAAGCAGTTCCAAAGTGAATGGGAAAGCTTTATTCTCAGCTGACCAGAATGTTTGGAAGATGTAAGAAATATCACGTGCATGCGAGGTCAAGCTGAAATGATGATGTTTATATTGGTTGAATAAACAAACAGGGCTTAAAGTTTAACACGAGTTGTGAGCTCTACAACAATCCTAAAGCCCTTTTTTCCTTCGGTAAGTATTATGAAGTTCTTTTGGTACAAAGGAAAATGGCCTTTGGAGTGAATCAGGAAAGTTCAACAAGAAACTAGAAAATATGGAATAATTTTTTGACCTTATCCTCCAGATATTACACAAATCCAAGGTCAGACTAGATTGATTTCATCCAATAATTAAACATGCCTGAAAAGGTTCTACCTGCCGAGATGATTTAAAAACCTGAATGATCTAGGTGCTGTAATGTAGAAAGCAAAAATCTGTTCTTCTACGGTTATAATTTCTAAACTTTATGAGAAGTAATATAATAAGCATACCTGAACTCTGTTGGCTTCTTTTGCTTGTTTTAATCTCTCGATATTTTCTGAAGTAATGAAATGGCTTCTATCCAAAGTTTCAACCCCCTGAACAAATAAACAAAAAATATTAGCATACATAAAAAATGGAAACCAAAGCAATATATATATACAAAGAAGAAGAAGCAGTAGAGAAGAAACTAATAACACCGGGAATAATAACAGAACCAGATACAACAATTTACAATTGGAAATTAAAATATAGATGCAGTTCCTTAAAAAATACCAAATGTCAAAGAGGGGTTTTTTTCTTCTTTTCTTTTTGCTTTCCTTTGTTAAAATCTTCAGAAAAATATGTCATTTACTCCAAGCAAGCTGCCAATATTAATATGTAATACATTGTATCTTGATTAGAAAGTGGCACTATTTCGCTCAAAAATATCAGAGCAACTTTGTTCAGATTAGGTTGTGTAACTTGCGTTGGGTTGAGAAACCCAGGACAGACCCAATTGAGGACACGCCTTTAAATATCGATTCTCTCACTTTCCTCTCAGTATCAAATGAATGCACAACTGAACTAGCCCAGTGGAGGTAGATGGGTTCCAGAAAGGAACAGCAAGTGGATCAAACTGCCAGTTCCAATCCTTGACTGAGCTGATGTGTGACACATACACAAAAACTACTCTCAAAAGTAGGAGACAGACATAAACACTTGAAAATATCTATCATTGTAGACTCATAAACTACCTCTTATTTAGAATGAGAGAGAGAGAGAGACATGAATCAGAAAGGTTCATTCTGGATTTAAAGAGAAAAAATAAAAAGGAAAATGAAATGTTATTTGGCAGCATTTTGACATTCTAAATACTGACATAACCCCAGCAGATTGCTTCACCCAATCTGTATATCCATTGCTATGGAACTTAGAAGAGTGGATTTTGGGTTGGAAGATTGGAACCCTAGGCTCTAATCAAATGTATTAGAAAATTTCTAGATTAATAAAATCACAACAGGAAGAGCTATTAACTGCTAAAACATTAATCTATGCTACTAACTGCTAAAACATTAATCTATTTCGTATCCTGAACAATTGAGATGATGTCACTGAGTTGATTAAACTTACATGAATAGGAGTCTTCAGCATTGTGAACTTAAGTAACAAATAAAGAAACAAGAAAATAAAATAAAACAAAACAAAATGAGACAGCAGCCATATACATATAATCTTCACTCACTTGTTCCTTTGCAAATGCCTCAGCACCATCAAATGCAAGATATATATGAGGAGTTCTCTCCATAACCAGCCTAGATAGAGATATGGGATTAACGACAGTGGTGAGACCAGAAACAGCGCCACATTTCTTTGTTTTACCATCCATGATGCAAGCCTCCATTTCAACTGTGCCATCACTGGTTAGGACAGACCCCCTACCAGCATTGAAGTGTGGACAATTTTCTAGTTCACGCACCTGCACAATCCAGATTCAGTAAAATATTTTATTGAAGACAAACCAGGAACATCAATCGCAAATCATCCATATAGAATGAGAAGAAAAAAAAAGGCTCTTGCTTTACCTACAAATTAGCGTTCCATTATACTTCCCAATTTTGTGTGTCTACAAGTTGAATACAATTCACCATAAAGGAAGAGTAAGATGCAACATGATGCATGGTTATCTGACACACTTCTAACACAGTTAATTATGATACCATGACACAGAAAAGAAAAGGGTTCAAAAAGATCCTAGCCTCCACAATAAATATATTTTTTCCGTATCCTATTGTAGTTTATTAGTGCTTTTCTATTCTTCCATTGTTATTATAAGTGAGCACAAACCCCCTCTATATTAATCTTTTTTTCTTTTTTTTTTGAACGATCCCTCTATATTAATCTGAAACCAAGTTTCCTTGCATGGTGTGAGGAAGACCATAGGCCATCACCACAACAGGAAAAAGGCATGATGCATGTTTGTCTGACACACTTTAACATAGTTAATTATGATACCATGACACAGAAAAGAAAAGGGTTCAAAAAGATCTTAGCCTCCACAATAAATATATTTTTTTGCCATATCCTATTTTATTAGTGCTTTTTCTATTCTTCCATTGTTATTAAAGTGAGTACAAACCCCCTCACTACAAGAAAAACCACTTTCTGTGACCAACATTTTGGTCGCGAAAAGTACCATATTTGGTCGCTAAAACCTTTTCGCGACTAAAATATGTTGGTCGCGAGTTGGTCGCTAAAGCCTCGTCACAGATAGTTTTCTGTGACCAAAAAAGCATTTGGTCGCTAAAAGTGGCCATTCGCGACCAACTTTTTTGGTCGCGAAAAGTCCAATTCATATTACCCAAAAGTAAACTTTTAGAGACCAAAGGTAAGTTGGTCGCCAAAAGTCAGCGCCTTGACCCAAAAAATATAATTCTTTTGTGCTGCCTGAGACTTGAACTCTTGACCAAGGAGTCACCATGCACCCAAAAAATATAATTCTTTTGTGCTGCCTGAGACTTGAACTCTTGACCAAGGAGTCACCATGCACCCAATCCACTCTGCCAACAACATGCTTCTTGTTAATATTTGGAAATAAAAATATATAACCCATAAAAATTGGGTTATGTATTATTTTATAAAACTTTTAATGTCTAAACAAAAAAAAAAACATGTAATTACAGTAGTATCATTTTTTTAAAAATTTATCCCGCCATAACTTTTCGCGACCAACTTTTCTTTTTGGTCGCCAAAAGGTAATCTTCCGCGACCAAAAAACCCTTTTGGTCGCCAATAGTATACTTTCCGCAACCAACCTTTTTTTTTGGTCGCCAAAAGGTGATCTTCCGCGACCAGAAAATCCTTTGGTCGCCAATAGTATACTTTCCGCGACCAACTTTTTTTTTTGGTCGCCAAAGGGTAATCTTCCGTGACCAGAAAATCCTTTAGTCGCCAATAGTATACTTTTCGCGACCAACTTTTTTTTTTGGTCGCCAAAGGGTATACTTTTCGTGACCAACTTTTTTTTGGTCGCCAAAAGGTGATTTTCCGTGACTAAAAAAGCCTTTGGTCGCCAATAGTATACTTTTCGTGACCAACTTTTTTTTTTGGTCGCCAAAGGGTGATTTTCCGCGACCAAAAAATTGTGGTCGCCAAAAGTTAAATTTTAGTCGCAGAAAGTGGACTATTTGCGACCAAAAAAAATAAGTGATCGCCAAAAGTGTTTTTTCTTATAGTGCCTCTATATTAATCTAAAACCAAGTTTCCTTGTATGGTGTGAGGAAGACCATAGGCCATCGCCACGACAGGAAAAAGACATAGCCCATCACTAAAGAGTAATTACCTTGTCTTCTGCGAATATCATGTTGGTTGTGTCCGCCCAATAGCAGGGGCTAAATATGTACGTGGTCTGAAAAACAAGAAACATGGTAAAAAAATTCAAAAAAACCCATTGGAGGGCACATGGTCAGGTGGTGTTCCGGACACATGTCTGGTCAAGTTAGGAAACCCACTAGTCAAGACAAACCCCAAGGAAAAAGAACTATTTTTAGTTTTTCAACATCCTATTTGTCTACCAAGATTACCTTTGTATCTCTCCAAGGTATAAAAAAATAAAGGGTAAATTATAGTGACCTCCCTGGTTTGAAAAAAATACATTAGGCCCATACAGTTTTGATATAATTACATTGACCTCTCCTCTAACAAGATTAAATAGACTAAAACTAATGCAAATAGTGCGAAAATCTAAAAATTGATACCATAAAGTATACATTTTAGTGTAAAAGATATGACAACATCTTTTTGTCATATATATAAATAACAAATTATTACTAAAAATAGACCTAAGTGTTATATGAATTAAAATTTCGCATGCACTCTATGTAATTATGTCAAAGTTATAAAACTTACTGTATTCCCCCTCTAAAACTCAATTGAGGTTGGTGTAATTTACCCTAAAATAAAAAATAAAAAATAAATGGAGAAAAAAAAAAGCTATAATTTGCGCTCAAATCACAGAGAAGGGATAGACTTTGTGCTTTGCCTTTTCTTCCTTCTATTCTTTATTGAACAGGAATGGCATAATGGGTTTTCCGTACAAGTCACGAGTATTATAGTATGGTAATTTCCTCGGTTTCACTCTTAAGTAACCAAACGCATCTCATCAGCTAGAATTCTATGAATCATAACTGAAAAAGTAAGTAAAACAAAACAAATTGAAAGTGATAAAATCATAGATGCACACACAACGATTGGATCTAATTGTTTGTATAGAATCAAATGCTTAATAAAATTTCAACGGCGTGATCAGATTGATGAAGCTAAATAACAATACGACGAGCGATCAAGAGAGAGAGAGAGTTACCACAAGTTCGACGACATCCAAAGGGGAGTGTTTGGATTGGAGAGCAGCGACGCCGATATCTAGGCAACGGCGGAGGGTGGCCTCCCGCGGCACACGGCGTTCCGGTGGCAGAGTCACCGGGATGTCGCCGGCGCCGCCATGCAAAGCGATTGCCCACCCCATTCCTCCACTCTCTCTCTCTCTATACCCTTTTCGAGAGGGCGCGCACACACACTTTATAATTGAGTAGTTGAACTACTGCTACTACTACGGCCAGAACAGAAAGGTCCATTTCCGAAACAACGACTTGGGGGCATTATGGTAGTATCAATAAAAATAAAATAAATTTCAAAAAATTATTATAAATTTCAAGCTCATCTATTCAACTATATTTTTTTTTTAAAAATAAAAAATTTTGTAATTAAATTCAATCACATATTATATTTTTTAAATAAATATACTAATATAATTATAAATTAAAGAATTTTGTATATAAATTGAAGGGTAAATTATATTGATACCCCTTGAGATTTATCTTTATTACAGTTCCCTCTTATCTTTTAGAAATTACATCACTCTCCTTGAGGTTAAAAAGTGCTGGATGCTCAAAAATCACGCTCGATTGAGCGTTCGATAGCCGTTCGAGCGCAAGACACAAGACCCCGCTCGAGCGCCAATTACCTAGCTCGAGCGGACTGCAAAACAGTGCAAAGTACTGGGAGCACGAATTTTCCGCTCGAGCGCCACTTTCCCCACTCGAGCGGGAATCCAAAATCTAGAATTTCCAGATTTGAACTTCCAAGCTCAAATCAAGTTTTCAAACACCAAATTCGATCCTTTTGGGCCTATTTTCTGGAAAACCTTTGCAAACACATAGAATCACATGATTTAAAGCTCAATTTTGAGAAATCAAAGCCCAAAGGTGTTTAATTCAAACTCAATTTCAAACCCATTTTCATGAACATGAAGAACATGCAAATATGCATGAACTCAAATCATTTCAAAGCTTCAATTTGATGCTCTAGTGAGCCAATTGTTCCAAAAACAAGTTGAAAACATGAACCATTGCAAAATTATGAACATGCATGTACCATTTCATGAAGGACAACTTCAAAGCTTCAAATTAAAGGCATGCATACATGAGCTAGGCTCCAATTTGACATATATGGACCAATTCAAGTCTCAAATCACTAAGGATACAAGAACTAGGCATGAACAAGCTTAAATACAACAATGAGAGGTTAAATTCCTTACCTAGAGCTTCAATTACAAGGTGAGGAAGCTTAATTTACAATTATCCTCTAAGATCACCAAGTCTTCAAGCAATTCACAAGCAAAATTGAAATGAAATCAACTCCTCAAGTTTCTCTCTCTCTCTAAGGTCGGTGGGAACAAGGAATGAGCTGAGGAAACATTTGTTTGAGTGTAATGTAATGATCTCAAAAGTGTGTAGATAGTGGCCACTAAGTGGTCTAATTGTGAATAAGTTCAATTCATGTAATTTACCAACATTTACTCTAACTTAATCATACCAAATCACTTTTCAGATAATTACACCATAAAATTACATTATTCCTACTATCATGGAACATCAATCAATTTTGGATTCGGCCGCCGATAAGGCCTTCAATTAACAGTTTAAACATAAAAACTGAACAGATAATTAAACAGTCAAACAGATAAAAATGCAATTCAAATGGATACAGGCAATCAAGTCAGTTTCAGATTTCAGTCAGCCGGTTCAGTAATCCAGTCAGTTCAATTACCAATCATAATCATTCTCAGTTTAGCAGTAATCGGTAATTAATCAGTGATCAGTGATGAGGGTTGTTATAAATATAAATCAACTAACATGTACGAAAAATGATTTAGCTTGTAATTTCACAATTGATAAATTGACACAAGAAATTTAACGTGGAAAAAATCACAATTGAAGTATCTACAATTGTAATAAAAAAAAATCACGGGTCAACGCCCACTAAACAATCCACTATGAAGATAATGAAATTACACAAGGGTACAAACAATTACCTCACTCACTCTAGGAATGTCTTCCATCTCTTGTGACTCTTTCATCCACGCCTTCATCTCGGAATTGAATAGCCTGGTGTTGAATTCACAACACCCGAGTTGAATCTACAATGGTGAGCAGCTTTGAACTTCTTCAAAGCATTCAAGCTCAATCTTCGGAATCCACCGATGAGTAACTCTAAGATGTTTAGATGGTAGCAAGCTCCTTGATGTAACAAATAACTCCATACAAGATATCAAGGAAAATAATAGCAAAGCTCTCCAGCAATCTACTCTAGAGGTCTGGAGCCTACAAACTCGAAAATATGCTCAAGCGAAAAATGTGAGCTCTCAAATGTTTTGTAGTCTTAAGTTTGAACCTTTATATGTGTGAATAACGCTGGAGTTGTTGTAATTGAAAAATTATTAGTTAGTTTAGAGGGCACCACGTGATTATGTTCCTTATCAATCTCAAACCACTACGTTTCTTCATATTCCTCAATCATTTAATATAAAATTGTAGGTTCTACCTCCTTCACTAATCACAATGCATATAAAGTGTGGGTGTTGATTTTTGACCACACAACCAAACAGGGAAACTCAGTAGGAGAGCACCGACAGAATAGATTAAGCTCGAACAACTTGGCACAGAAAGATAAGAATCCGGCGGTGGTTCGTCCACCCAGGAGCACTCCGACGATCAAGTCAATAATTATCTCTCAAAGATAGCCAATAGTATTTAACTCACTAGACAAAGTATAAAGAACATACCTTAGACCCACGATGGTGCCTTACTTTTATAACAAACACTGACCTGATCCCTGTAGAAGCTTAGCTTCAATGGATTTTGGCTCAATGCTCATCTTGAACTCCCAGCTAGATACAAATAAATTCTCTAAGAGTTTTATCTTTATCCAGACTGAGGTCCTCCCCCATTCTAGGACTCTTGTCCATTATCCGTTCATCTCGGATTCCGATATCTTCGCAGATAACCTCAACTTAGCCGAGATTATCTAGGTGCATGACTAAGTCACGTGACACCTCGGCTGACACGTCAGCATCACCTTGGCCACGTGCTGCCATTCATAAAATATGTTCCCACATAAAATATCACATAACGTTATCTTTGGACAAACTAATAACTTATCATTGTAATTGATGAGTTTGTTAAATATTTTTTTATTTAATGATTATGTTATATATTATTCAACTTTTTGAAGTATTTGAATATTCAATAAATTCTCTCCTAAAAAATGTGTACTTTTAGAGCAGAGAGCTTTCAATTTAGGTAAAGGCTTTCTCGCTACTCCGTTTATAAATTGGACTCTCTTGTTGGCCCATGGTGGGCATAGATGGGTGGTTTAAACTATTTAAGCTTTGTTTGGCGTATACTGTTTGAGTTAAAATAGTTATAAAAAGATAAAATAGATTTTTTAATTCAATAAAATCAAATATCACATTTAAATCATAATTATTTTATTTTTTTCTCATGAAAGTAAAAAAAGCTAAGAAGTCTATCCCAAACGAGACATTTTAGTCCTAAATTAAAATAGTCAAAAAGTCAACCCACATCCCAAACGAAGGCTTAATGTATAGGATTTGTTAAGTATATTATTTTTATAAAAAATTATATTATAGTCGCTTGATAAAATCACATTTGTGTCAATAGTTTATTTTTAATATTTGTCATTGACACAAGTATAATCTGATCAAATGGCTACTAATATCCAATCAACTTAATTTTTTACAAAAATAATATATTTAATGAGCCGTACATATTGAATAATTTAGATCATCAATATGAGTCCTGAGCATAGCCCACCATGGGCCAATAACACCCTCTAGTCCCATTACGAAGAGGAGAGGAGCCAAACCATTATGTTATTATAATTTTTGCTGAGTGTTTTTTCTTCTTTTTTTTTTTTGTTTCTCTTTTTTAACAAGCCAATGCAAGTTTGGAATCTAATGTTGGCAGAATAATTGTGGGATGGAAGATGACAATGTTCAAGCCATTAAAATATTTAAAAAGGTCAAACTAATTCTTTATAACGAGAAGGCTTAATAAAATAAGATTTAAAAAGTTCAACCAATTTTTTTATAATATCAAGACTTAAAAGAAATAAAATTTAAAAAAGTTCAAACCAATTCTTCACATCTAATAGATACTTATTTTCAGTTTAGATTGCATGATATGGCTGGGCTTATTTTCAATATAGATTGAATGATATGATTGGAGTTGGTTGGGCTCATTATAAATCTCATTTTAATGATTTATTTGAAGGAAAAAAATTACTTATTTTGTAAGATTTTTCATATAGGTTTTGTTTTTTAAAAATTAATCGTCTAAATTTGAGAGTATTTAGATTTAGTAGGCTCATTTTTTGACCAATTTTGGTAATCCGAACCATTCATTTTTTATGACTCATTAAGTAGAATATTTATGCAAAAAATAAGATAATCAGATCGGTAACTATATGTTTGAATCAAATTTATATTACAAAAAATGGATAGTTATTCTTAAAATTATATTTGTCGTCCATTTTTTAAAAACAGTATGATTAAAACATATAACTACCTATATCTAATCATTTTAATTTTTTATATGAATATTCTATTCAATGAACCCCAAAATGTGAACATTTTGAATCACTGAAATCGACCTCAAAATAAGCCTACCAAGACAACTTGAGAGTAGCCAAATATATTACCCATGAAAAAAAAATCCAAGTTGATTTAAATGTCATAACTTCCGTAATCAATCATGTTTGTCTCTAAAAAATTGAACGACAAATGTGTTTTTTAAATAAACTACTTATTTCTCCTTTGTTTTTCTTTTTTGCAACAAATGTGTTAAAATGAAAAATATAATTATTGAATCAACTTAATTTTTTATGAATAATATATATAAAAAATTTATAAAATATATAATTCAAATTATCGAAATGAAACTAATTTGAGCATTAGTTCTCCAAATTGTGAAGGGGTGCCACCATGTAAATTCTTAGAGCATTAGTTTAGAGCATTACTTCTACAAAAATTCTTAGAAAACTAATTAGAACCTCATAATTATTTTATATCACTAAAAACGTATAAGAAATTCCATTATACAAATTTCTTGGGGAAAAAAGGGTACATATGTACGTTCACCGTCTGTTGTTAGATTAAAAATTAAATTTGAGTTATTGATCATAACTATATTAGGTAATAATTAACACATTTTGAGGCATAATTTTTAGTATCACTTTCATCATAATCAAAACCACCTAATCAACACAATTTTGAATGAATATTTTTAGCCCTCAACTAAAATTCATGCATTTGCCAGTGGTTAATGAGACTTTTTTTATTCGACGGGATATGTTTGAATAACGGAAATTTTAAAAGGGAATGAAAATGTCATTAAAAGTAATAAAATTAATGGTAATAAAATTCATGTGTCACTATTATTCAAGTGTTTGGTTTTGTTATAAATCTTCAAAGGAGAAATAATAAAAATTTAGCTATTGTGACCTCAATTATTAATTTTTTTTATTCTTAAATAGTGAACATTCTTATAGGAAATCCTAGATTCTCATGAAAAGATAGGGGAATCTTGCTATATAAATAACAAATTTAATTTTTTTTTTATATTTTTTTATATTTTTTTTTATAAAAAATCAAAAACTTAGTTACTATGTTATTATGAGTTGTACAAAAAAATTAATTTTCTTATAATTTTTATCACTTTCACGCTAAACAAACTTTAAGAAATTTTTTTTTTTATTTCCTTCACTTTCTACCGTTTTCAACCTAATGGGGAAATTATTCAATACTTTTGGAGTACTACGTGGTCATACTCCAAACTAATCACCAATTACTTAGTCCCATGTTGTTCCTCCATCTCCAACATAAATTGTGAGTCCTTACATCTCTCCACTAATCAAAACCTTATGGAGTAACACGTGTCCATACTCCAAAAATACTGAATAATCACCCAATAAACTGAGCCCTTAAGATTGTAGTCATTTCAATATAATCTTAATGCAATAAACGTGATGAGAAAATATTCTATATAACGCATATGCCACGTGGCATTGATGATATGAATTTCGCGTAAAAATTACAAATTCTAAAACATGCGACAATTGCTGTTTGAAAATTCGGATCCACTAATGGCATCAGGTTCGGCGACAGATCCGGAGAATAATTTGGGGATGCCTTTTTTTTTTTTCTTTTGGTAAAACAAACAAACAAACAAACGAGGAAAAATTATCGATAAATTCTAAATTAGAAAATGATGACTATTTAGTCTTGTATTTTTTTTATAAACTATTTGGTCCTATTTAATTAGTAAGGAATATTTTCTTTGATTTGGCGTGAGTAGAGTTTACACATTTACCGTTGTTATGATTTTGGTGAATTCTTTTTTGTTCATTTGTGTGTAATGATTGAGAGGGTAACGTTTTACATTTTTATTTTTATGTGTTTGATTTTTATAGAGTGATATACGGTAGATGGGTTTCAATTGTTGATGTAGTTTTCTTGTAACGTGATAATCAATTTTTCTTTTTTTTGGAAAACATCACGACGTACCACATCATATACTATGCATATTACGACATGTCCAACATAAATCACAAACATTACAAAATGAAATACCATACTACAAGATACACACTTATAGTGCAACATATTTTCACATTGAACATATTGGTACAACTGTAGGAGGGTTCAAGGATAAAAGAATGATCAGAGAGACAAAACTATGCTAATGGCCCAACAATGGCGGAATGACTGGAGAATAAGCAGTAGTAACCGTCTGGGAAGTTGGAGAGTGAACAACTGGGTGAGGGTAAAGCAAGTAGCTCGAGAAGAAATGTATGGCAGTACACAAATGGGCAGCATCTCCCCCAAATCCCAAAAATTCCTCTCCTTGGACCTTAGTAAATGGATCCTATTTATAGGTTTTCCCTTGGCACCAAAAGGACACCAAGTGGCGAAATAGAAAGAAGACAGATATCCCTAAGGATCTCTTGGAATATTCTGCCTAGAGTCACCAGGTTGAAGATGCTACGTGTTCCTCTACATGTACTGTGTACTATATGTTTGCCTTCGTAACTACCTTTTTGAACCTCAGCAGGTGTAGTTGCGACGGGAGTGTTTGGCGCTGCAACTTCCTTTTGAGCCTCAGTAGGTGTAGTTATGACGGGAGTATTTGGTGCTGTAACTCCCTTTTGAGCCTCAACAAGTGCAATTGCGATGGGAGTGTTTGCTACTTGTAAACTGTTAGGGAAAATCGATGAATCCCCACAAGTAAATCAATCAATGGGAATATAAATTAATGCGGAAAAATTAAATCAAAGGCAACACAAGAATTTTTACGTGGTTCCCTCAATGTGAGGTACGTCCACGGGATCGAAATCCGATTCCACTATCAACCAAATAAGTTCCAAACGATTACAAACGAGACGCTAATGGTCTCACAAAACCACCCTTAGGTGAATTCCAAATAATCACAAATAAACAAGAGGAAAGACCTCACCAAACAGAAGAATCAAAATCTTCAGAACCAAAGTTGAAGAAGACCCAAAATAATTAGCCCAAACCAACTTCAAATAGAGCCGAAACCAAAATGTGCAAAGCACTCAATTTTGGTTTTACACCACCGAATTGAATATATCAAACAAACTGCTGCTTCATAACAAAGGCCACACAAAATTTGATCAATAATTGCTGCTCACCTATGAAGCCAAACTCACCGAATAATGATCAAAATATATTGTAGCCACAGCACTACGGAAAAGTGTTTATAGCCGCCGCTAGATCTACTTCGGAAAAACAATACCCACAAATGTGTATTGTGAATCTAGGGTTTTTGTAATCAAACCCTAATTGTTTCCAACTTGGATTGGGCCTCCACAAATATAATATATAAAAATATATTATACCTAAACCAAGTCAAATTAAACTCTTTTTCCAAAACCAATTGGGTCCCACACTCCAATAAGGAGGTATACCCAACAATTCTCCCCCTACCGACTTAGGTGGAGACATCAACCATACCCGCCAAAGTTCGACACTTTAAATGTTTGTCCCTCGACAAAGTCTTTGTCAACATATCTGAAATATTATCATCTGTGTGAACCTTTTCGAGTTGCAACAATTTCGAATCTAACACATCACGAATCCAATGGTATCTCACATCAATGTGTTTCGATCTCGAATGAAAGGTAGAATTTTTACTCAAGTGAATAGCACTTTGACTATCACAATAAAGCACATACTTTTCTTGCTTCAAACCCAACTCTTGCAAAAATTTCTTCAACCATAACTCTTCTTTGCAAGCTTCTGTAATAGCAATAAATTCAGTTTCGGTAGTTGAGAGAGCAATACATTTTTGTAATTTAGATTGCCATGCCACAGCTCACCGACCATGTCAGAATCCGTGAACCCATCAAGCATCGGCTTACCATCTCCAAAACACAAACACACCTTCGAAGTCCCTCGAAGATACCTGAGAATCCATTTTACCGCTGCCCAATGTTCTTTACCCGGATTAGAGAGAAACCGACTCACCACACCAACAGCGTGAGCAATATTCGGCCTTGTACAAACCATGGCGTACATCAAAGAACCAACTGCTGAAGCATAAGGAACTTTCAACATCTCTTCTTTGTGTTTCTCACTTGTAGGACATTGATTCGAACTAAGTTTGAAGTGACCTGCAAGTGAACAACCAACCGGCTTTGCTTTATCCATGTTGAATCTCTCAAGAACTTTCTCAATATAGCTCTCTTGAGACAACCAAATCAGTCCCTCTTTGCGATCACGAACAATTTTCATACCAAGTATTTGCTTTGTCGGTCCCAAATCTTTCATAGCAAAGGACTTATTCAACTCAAACTTCAACTTGTTAATCATGATAGAATCTTGACCCACAATTAACATGTCATCAACATAAAGCAAAAGAATAATAAATTTGCCATCCGGAAAATTTTTCACAAACACATAATGGTCTGAAGTAGTTTTAGAAAAACCATTATTCATCATGAAAGAGTCAAATTTTTTGTACCATTGCCGTGGAGCTTGCTTGAGACCATACAAACTTTTCTTCAATTTGCAAACAAATTTCTCTTTCCCTTTCTCCACAAAACCTTCCGGTTGTTCCATGTAAATTTCTTCTTCAAGATCACCGTGAAGAAATGCGGTCTTTACATCAAGTTGCTCAACTTCAAGGTTCATATTTGCAGCCATGCCAAGTACAACCCGAATAGAAGACATCTTCACAACCGGCGAGAAAATCTCATCAAAGTCAATACCTTTCTTTTGCCCAAAGCCTTTCACAACAAGACGCGCTTTGTACCTCAGATTCTTTCTATCATTCTTCAATTTGAAAACCCACTTATTTTTCAAAATTTTCCTCCCTTTAGGCAACTTCACTAAATCATAAGTGTGATTTTCAAGTAAGGAATTCATCTCCTCTTCCATGGCCTTTTTCCAATCATCTTTCTTTGCATACTCAATTGCTTCTTGGTAGCTCTCAGGCTCCCCTTGATCAGAAATCAACACAAATTCATTGGGAGGATACTTTCTTAAAGGTTGTCGGTCCCTTGTAGATTTCCTCAACTCAAGTTGTGGTGGCGGTTCTTGAGTTGGATGCTCTTCCTCAATTTCTGGCTCAACTTCATTAGGATTTGCATCATCCTCCACATCTTCAATATGTGGCTGCACATCTCCCCAATTTTCATCATCAACTGAAGATGAAGGAGATGGATCCATGTCAATGAGATCACTAGTTTTTGGCTCCGGTTGATCACCTTTGCCAAAGTCTTCAATTGTTTGGTCTTCAAGAAACACAACATCACGATTTCGAATGACTTTCTTGTCGACCAGATCCCACAATCTATACCCAAATTCATTACGCCCATAGCCAAGAAAAATACATTGTCTTGACTTACTATCAAACTTGGACCTCTCATCCTTTGGAATGTGAACAAAAGCTCGGCAACCAAACACTCTCAAGTGCTCATAAGACACATCTTTGCCAGTCCAAACTCTTTCAGGAACATCACCATTCAAAGGATAGCAAGGAGACAAATTGATCAGGTCAATCGCTGTACTCATTGCCTCACCCCAAAAGGATCTTGGCAATTTAGCTTGTGAAAGCAAACACCTTGTTCTTTTTACAATGGTGCGGTTCATCCTCTCAGCAACGCCATTTTGTTGAGGAGTCTTCTTAACTGTCTTTTGATGCCGAATACCTTGGCTGCGACAATACTCATCAAATGGCCCAATGTATTCACCACCATTGTCTGTTCGGATGCACTTCAATTTCTGTCTTGTTTCTCTTTCAACCATGGCCTGAAAATGCTTAAATACTTCTAGAACTTGATCTTTAGTTTTTAGTAGATAAGCCCAGACTTTCCTTGAATAATCATCAATGAAAGTAACAAAATAAAGTGCACCACCATGTGTTCTAACTTTTAAAGGACTACAAACATCCGAATGAATTAACTCCAACACATTTTCTTTTCTAGAAGTAACATTTTTATGAAAAGAAACTCTATGTTGTTTACCCGCCAAACAATGAACACAAGTTTTAAGATGTGTACCTTTCAAACCGGGTAAAAGCTCTTTCTTGAACAATACTTGCAGCCCCTTTTTACTCATGTGGCCAAGCCGCTTGTGCCACAATTCGGTAGAAGTATCATCTTCAAGTGCATTGACAACACCTTTACAAATTTTTCCTTGCATCGAATAAAGTGTATGAGTCTTCTTGCACTTAGCCACCACCAAAGAACCCTTTGTGAGCTTCCATATTCCATCACCAAATTTGTTGTTGAAGCCTTCATCATCTAGCTTCCCAGTAGAGATCAAATTGAGGCGAATGTCGGGAACATGCCTCACATCTTTAAGCAACAACTTGCAGCCCAAATTTGTTTCCAAGCAAACATCACCCATACCGATAATCTTGGACAAACCTTCATTACCCATTCGACGTAACCATAATCTCTGCGATGTAGGTAGTGAAGAAATCAACTCGAGAAGTCACATGAAAAGAAGCACCAGAATCAATCACCCAACTGCTCTCTTGGCCCATAAAATTGATACAATCATCTTCACAAACAACCATGAGATCATTGGTAGTAACTGCTGTTATGTCTTCTTGCTTCTTATCCACACTTTTGTCACGCCTTTTCTCCTTGTTCTTGAGCTTTCGGCATTCCTGCTTCATGTGCCCTTTCTCATGGCAATAATAACACTCAACGTCTTTCTTTGAAAGAGAACCATCTCTTGACTTGTCACGGCTTTGATCACGACCATGAGGAGTCTTACTCCTCCCCCTTGTTTTGCTTCGGCCTCTCACAACAAATGCTTCCGAATGAGAGGAACCGGCTGATTTTCTTCTAGTTTCTTCATTCAACAAGCTACTAGTGACTTGGCCCATTGTGACAACTCCATCGGGTGCTGAATTACTAACTGTCACAACTAAAGTCTCCCAACTTTCGGGCAAAGAACTAAGTAGCATCAAAGCCTGCAACTCATCATCAAAAATAATTTTCATAGAAGCAAGTTGGTTAACAATACTCTTTATTTCATTCAGATGTTCCGGAATAGGGCTGCCCTCTTTATATTTTAAATTAACCAACTTACGAAACAGAAAGGCTTTATTTGTGGCTGATTTTCTATCATAAAGACTCTCTCATTTTTTCCATAAATCATGTCTTTGAAGTTTCATAGCAACATGATGAAACACTTATCATCAATCCATTGACGGATAACACCAACGGCTTTTCGATTAAGCCTCTTCCACTCATCATCTTTCATATCAGCAGGTTTGCCACTATCACCCTCAATGGGTCCATACAAGTCTTTACAAAATAATAGGTCCTCCATTTTAGTTTTCCAAGTTACCCAATTGCTTCCATTGAAGCTAGACATACGACCCATATTCCCCTCCATTGATTTACACAAATAAATAAATCCAAATAAACCGTAAGCTCTGATACCAGTTGTTAGGGAAAATCGATGAATCCCCACAAGTAAATCAATCAGTGGGAATATAAACTAATGCGGAAAAATTAAATCAAAGGCAACACAAGAATTTTTACGTGGTTCCCTCAATGTGAGGTACGTCCACGGGATCGAAATCCGATTCCACTATCAACCAAATAAGTTCCAAACGATTACAAACGAGGCGCTAATGGTCTCACAAAACCACCCTTACGTGAATTCCAAATAATCACAAATAAACAAGAGGAAAGACCTCACCAAACAGAAGAATCAAAATCTTCAGAACCAAAGTTGAAGAAGACCCAAAATAACTAGCCCAAACCAACTTCAAATAGAGCCGAAACCAAAATGCGCAAAGCACTCAGTTTTGGTTTTACACCACCGAATTGAATATATCAAACAAACTGCTGCTTCATAACAAAGGCCCCACAAAATTTGATCAATAATTGCTGCTCACCCATGAAGCCAAACTCACCGAATAATGATCAAAATATATTGTAGCCGCAGCACTACGGAAAAGTGTTTATAGCCGCCGCTAGATCTACTTTGAAAAAACAATACCCACAAATGTGTATTGTGAATCTAGGGTTTTTGTAATCAAACCCTAATTGTTTCCAACTTGGATTGGGCCTCCACAAATATAATATATAAAAATATATTATACCTAAACCAAGTCAAATTAAACTCTTTTTCCAAAACCAATTGGGTCCCACACTCCAATAAGGAGGTATACCCAACATAAACATCCCATTTTGACCGACCCTAAGACTTGGGCGCTTTCTTTTGATTATCCGATGATAACAATTAGAATGTGTTTCTCACAGAATCCTCAGTAAGAGAGATGGAATTTGAACTTTAATCCCAATCTTCACCATTATAGCCAAATTATTTTAAAATGCTAAATATTTTATGAGTTTAGTATTTTTGTAATTTGGCATAATTTTATGTGTTTGTTCATATTTTTGGTGTTTTTATATAAATTAGTATAAATTATATATTTTATTAATATATAAAATAAAATAATAAAAAGTTATAGTATTATATTATTTGTTTAGTATTTTATATAAAGTAATATTATTATATTATATGTTTAGTATTTTGGTATAAATTACATATTATATATATTTTATATATTATATTATATATATTATAAAATAATAATAACAACTCGTTTGATATGTATATGTATTTATATTACTATTATTATTATGTTTATATTATTATATTATGATTATGTTTATTATATTATTATTATTATATTATATTTTGCCTATATAAGGATGAAGAGGGAGAGACTCGAGAGGGGGGGCTACGAAAAAAATTTGATTCAAGAAGCAAAAAACATTTGAGTTAGAGAGAAGAGAGAAAATATTTCAATCTTAAGCCAAAATACTTCCAAACTTCTATTGCTACTGAAGATTTGAGAACGCACTTTTTACACTTGAGAGTAACCAAAAGAAAGTTTGTGACTCAGAAAATTCATCATTTCCCCAAAAGGTGAGTTTTTGCAAATTTTCATTTAATTTAAAAATGTGATATAGTTTGTTTAAATACTTCATTTACTTCTTTTCATAACTGTTTTTTTACGGCTTTAAGGGGAAGGCTGCACCACCCATATATCTGTTGTAATTTATTATTATTATTATTATTATTATACTGTTTTACTGTTTCAACGGGAAGGCTGCACCACCCATATATCTGCTGTAATTTAAATATTGTGTATAAACTATTGTAATTTATTACTTTAAATAATTTACCCCACCAGATGAATAGTAACCTCTGGCGGTGAATAGTACTTCCGACAGTGAATAGTAACCCCGACGATGAATAGTATCTCCGGCGGTGAATAGTAAAAGTGGTAGATTTCTCTCAAATTCTTTTGGGACTGTTTTTCAACATCTAAACTATGTGATTTAAAGTTGTAAAAGTGGAGGGGTTAGCCACCCTTCCTTCCACTTGTTTACTAACTTGATCTTATTTAATTTTGCTCGCTTTCTATAGTTTAATTTCAGCATTATTGTATGCTATTTAGGGGGCTGTTTAATTTATTTCAAAGATTTATGTTTTAAATATCAAGTTTGTTTGTACAAACCAATTAATCAACTTCACATAATCATCTCTGCAACCTCCCTCCATTCTTCGCTTATTTCGATTAAAAAGTTGTGAAAAATTAAGATTGTGGTTCAAGTATAAGAAAGGAACTCTTCCATCCTTAATGGTTTAATCTCTTCGGAGGTTCATTACCAAATGTATAAAACGCTCTATGCTTAATGGTTTAATCTCTTTGGAGATTCACTACCAAAGGCATAAAACGTTTTATGCTTAGGAGGTTCAATACCAAAGGTATAAAACGCTCTATACTTAATAGTTTAATCTCTTTGAAGATTCACTACCAAAGGCATAAAACGTTTTATGCTTAGGAGGTTCATTACCAAAGGTATAAAACGTTCTATGCTTAATGGTTTAATCTCTTTGGAGATTCACTACCAAAGGCATAAAACATTTCATGCTCAAGAGGTTCATTACCAAAAGTATACAACATTCTATACTTACTGATTTAATCTCTTAGGGGATTTACTACCAAAGGCATAACGGTTTAAATTCTTTGGAGGTTCACTACCCCAAATGTATACATGTTCTTATACTAAAACACAATCTTTTATTTTTCATTTCTCTTTATTCATAAGTGTGTTTACTTTTAAGAGACTAATTGACCCTTGAAAATCACCAAGGAAAGTGTCATTATCACTTATTATCAAGTTTGGATTTCAAGTCATTATCACTCAAGTTTGGGTTTTTCTAAGTCATTATCACTCTTTTGAGTTTGACTAGTCCTTGTTGCACATCTTGAGTTTGACTTGGAATCCCTTATCGCTTGTAAATAAGTTTTAATCTTCCTTTGTAATTTCTTCCGAAGAAAATAAGATTTGTTTCTTGGGTTAAGTTGATACTTGTTTCTCTTTATTGCGTTTTGGACTTAGTAGACATAAATATCACTTTTGCACAAACAGAAGAAAAGATAAAGAAATGGAAAGGTAATAAAAAAGGCTAATAAAATTGGTTAAAATTGGATTACAATCGACATAAAGAACCAATATGATTAATTGAATTCGGTTAGATGTTATACCGAGTTTATTGTGTCAAGGCTTATTGTAATAAATTAGACAGCCCCTTTTCATTTATTAGTCATTCAGCTTTGTAATAATTATTTATTCGGATATTTGGACATTCGGACCCTCCTTCGCGAGGACAAATATGTAATAAGTTATATGTCTTCCAACCCCCATTCTTTCTCTCTTTTGTTTCACTGCTTATGATGGTTAGGTTAGGGACATCATGTTTAATTAGCATTTTCCATGATTTGTATCCATTCGTTTACATGCATAAAAGTTCGGCTCATCATATTATTCAAATATCAAATTCAAACTCCTTACTTGCATACATGCGCTATCACATGCCTTGAATTGACTTACATGCCATACTAGTAGCCGAACCTTAATTGCACGTTACTTGTGTTGCATTAGTCATTAAATTAGGATCATGCATTTTTTTCTAACTATTTTCTTTCTTTTTGGACTCGCCTTCGAACATTAAGGTAAGCATTTTTGCTTTAGCATATTGCATAAGTGTGAATGCTGTCATATCAAACATACTATCATGAGGCTAACTGCTTATTTGATATACCTGTTTGAATGCCTGTGGATGAAGGCTAACCACTTGAATTGGGATACTTTGATTCATGTATATATGAGATCACCATTTTAAGTGATACATATTCAAAACACTTTTTTTTTCAAAACAAACATGAAATCAAACATTCCAACTTTTCGTGAAATTAGTCTATGCTTATATGTTACATATAGAATAAAAGCATATACTGTACATAAAAACCATATCATGATTAGTAGAGGCCGATCTTTGATCGGGTGAGTGGAGTGTTCAATTATTGACCTTCCCCTCTCATACCTAAGTTCCCGAACCAAGACACTTTGGTAACGACAGACTAATGGCCTTTGGCACGAGTCATGGGTTTTTTAAATTTCCCAAAATAAATATTGAGGTGGCGACTCTGATATTTGGCAAAGCAGTCCATTTTTGGCATTTGATTCAAACATCGATTTTCCAAAAGAAATTGCCGGATTTGGACTCTTTTTGTGTTTTCACTGTTCCACATTGCACTTGTGAAATCAAAATCAGAACCAACACACAAGTGGAGTCCAAACTGTAAGGGCTATTCATCCTTTTGAAAGGGAGCGCGAAAAGCCGAGCTACAGTTTCTAACGACTCTGCTGGGGAATTAGAGAACTTGACTCAAACTTCATGATGTGAAATTTTATCTACCTAAATATGTTATTTGCATTGCATTTTCATTGGTGCGCCTAAGTCCCTGTATTTGCCATCTGTTATACCTGAACGGTTTGCCAGAGGCTTGCCTACAAAGCTTGCCAAAAGGCTGACCGGTCATGGGCTCTGTCAAGTTGGGAACACAATCCTTAGATCTAGATTACCGCTATACCGCTTGATCCTCCTTTCACTTCTTGGTGTTAGATGTGAGAGATTTATTAGGTAGTCTTGCTAAGGTACCCTTTGTGACTATTTGACCTAATGCATATAGTACGCTCTAGTGACTATTCAAATTAGGACAGGATGCTACCCATACAGGATGTTATGAAACCACTTGCTTAAAATAGTGCAACCTAGATCGTCAAAATCTAGGATAGGGTAACCCTACCCCCTCATAGGGGTGTTTTGGTTCTTTTTATGTGGTCTGTGTTTTTACAGTGAAATATACAGGGTGGTTTATAGTAATGGTACAAATGAGCAATCAGTCTGAGAACAAAGTTCAATGGCGATCACAGTTCAGCTACGTGTTGTGATTAATTGAGAATTGGGGCCGAAGTGCTATCCGTTTTTTAAAATATGTTTTCTTTCTTTCTTTTTGCTAGGTAGTTTTTCATCATAGCTTCAGAAAGACTCGATATCCCCCGAGTTGTTTGGACTCATTCTCGTAGGCTTTGTAAAATGCAAGATCTTGTTGACGGTCAGCCAGTGTTAGTTTCTCTCATGCCGGTTACTCGACGAAGAAGGAATAGACAGTCAGCATCAGTACCAAGCACTCAGCAAACTCCTGTTCACTCACCAACATCTACTTCATCCAGTCCAACAATGGCACAGAACCCAGCACAAAACACAGAAGAAATTGCTGCCATGATGGTAGCAGTCCAAAGGACCATGGATACAGTCAACCAACGGATAGCCGCACAGGATGAAGTCATCGCTGATCTGCGACGCCCATCCGGGGCATCTGCATCTACTGTACATCCGGTCCCAGCTGCCCAGCCAAATCCTGATCTCCTTCTACCACTGGAACTCCTCAGGTCCCAGATCCTCAGGAGATGTTTCCAACAACTTTAGCTTACAGACCTCCGGTACAACCTCCTACGGGAACCATTCCCTTCGATATGAATGAAGTTGATCCAGCCATGATCAAAATTGCTAGGCTTGAGAAAGCCTTGAAGAAATCCAAGGTTCAATTCAATTCCCGACATTGAGGACGGGTACACAGAGGCTTCAGTCAGGTTGCCAGAAAAATTCAAAATGCCTCACGTCAATATATTTTATGGGAGCGGGGATACGATTGTGCATGTCCGCCTGTTTTCAAATGTGTTAAGGCCCATGGGTTTATCTAGGGCACAAAAACTCTCATTATTTGAGAGGACCCTATCAGATGTAGCAGCCATCTGGTACGCCAAACTAGAGGACTCAACGAAGCATAATTGGGAAGAACTGTCTGAGGGGTTTGTTAACCAATACTCATACAATACTCAGATAGAAGTAACAATCAGTGAGCTGGAAGCAACCACTCAGAACCCTAAAGAACCCTTATTGACTTTGTGGCAAGATGGAGAGCAAAAGCAGCCAGAATGGCGAGCAGACCTTCTGAAAGAGAACAAGTCAGGTTAGTGGTCCAAAACCTCGAGCCAGACATGTTGCAGAGAATAATAGTGGCACCGTTGTCCACATTTGCTTCCTTACATCAGTTAGGGGTTCAAATTGAGAGTTCCTTTAAAAAGGGAATCATCCACAAAACAAGTGAACCTGCAAAAAAGCCATTCACTTGGAGTACTAATGCTAGTACTAGCACTATTCCGCGGCCTGCAGATGTTAGTACCATTGCTACATCATCGGCCAAGATGGTCGATCCCTTTGCTACTGCCACAAACTCACAAACTGCACAAAATAGTCAACCTTGGAACTGAAGACCTTTTTCCTCCCTCCATATGAGTCCAACCCGCGCCCTCAAGGTGTTGATGGACAAGGGGCATCTTAAGCCTCTTGATCCTCGCCCTCTCCCAGACCCACTGCCAACTAGACAAGACCCAACCCAATATTGTACTTTCCACCAACAACATGGCCATCATACAGATTCATGCTATCGTCTACGTCATGAGATTCAGAATCTCATTGACAACAAAGTCATCGCCCCTCCTAAACCAAATGTGACAACCAACCCACTTCTTACACATAACCAAGTTCCTCCCCCTAGAAATATTAACCACATCCAAACACTACCACCTACCTTCAACCCAAGCATATATATTACCTCGTCCCACTTACCGAAACCGGAGGTGGTTATTCCAAAAGGCACGGATATGTGCATGTTGGATCTAACCCTACAAATCCAACCCAAAAAGGTTGTGGCAGGAACAGAGAAAGAGGAAAGTGCATTAAAGACAAGGTTATCTGATACTTGTGTCATAGAAAAGGGGGCTTCGCTCGCAGAGGAGTATGACCGCAGTTTATACATTGTGGCCATTGATCAACCAAAACCAGTGGTCCTATTGTCGGATGTTCTCAGTGTCAATGCTCTCGGGGAAGGCCAGTTAGGGCAACATTAGAATGATTGGCCTGAACAAGGCCTAAATGACTTGGTCGAACTGGAAGAGGATCTAGTTTACATAGAAGAAGACCTAGCCAACCTCTACTTCTTTGAAGAAGAGGAAACAAGCAGTGTCCAGATAGGCTGGTTAGATTCAAGTCAGCCGGAAACAAACAACGGTTGGTTTGGTGACGAAGAGCTAGATAAGGTGGAACAGACAAAAAGGGTCAAGGAGGAAAAAGCCGAGACCACATCCATTACTAGTACAGAACAAGTGTTGGAACAATTCCAGTAGGAGAGAATGGAAGAAATTCAAAGGAAGATGGCCTTACCAGAAACCAAAACCATAGTTGGAAAGGAAAGGTATGTTGCTGGGGGGCGTGATGTGAACATGCTCCAAGTAGAGTCTGATAAAAGCTTGGCCATGACTGCTAGAGAGTGGTGGGAAGATAATGATCTGAGTCATGCATACACGGACGAAGGGTGGAAATCCAATACCCCCGTCGATACGTGGTATACGGACGAAATCAATCACACGACCCGGAGTGGTCAGTACTTCAAACCTGAGGCCGTAGATCAACTAGAATCCTCTAACAAAGAGGTTGATAAAACCAGAGAGAAGGACTGTGAAGACAACCTGGTTTTGAAACAGCTTAAGAAGATTCAGGCAGATATCTCAATCTGGGGATTGATAATGGCTTCTCGGGAGCATAGGCAAGCATTGCTAGAGGCAATGAATCGCACCAAACTGCCTATCGACTCTACCGCTGATCAAGTGGTGTCATTAGTCACATCCGGCGATGTTACACCAGTGATATCTTTCATGGATAAAGAGTTGCCACCTGAGGGTGCCAACCACAACCGGTCCTTGTATATAACTCTGGAGAGCCGAAAGAAGTGGATTCCGGTAATGTTAGTAGATACTGGATCGACGATCAATGTGTCTCCAACACGGACTACTTATGCCATAGGTTTGAGGCCTATTGACTTCACACCCACAACTCAAGTCATCCGAGCTTGTGACAATACAAGCCGGGATGTCATGGGAACATTCAAGAGCCATATCCTGATCGGCCCGTCCAAACATGAGGTAGAATTCCATGTAATGGATGTTTCGGCTACCTTCAATCTACTGTTGGGAAGGCCTTGGCTGCATCAAATAAAAGTTGCGTCATCAACAGTCCATCAGTTGGTGAAATACCCCTTCAAAGGTAGGATTGCTACGGTGTATGGTAATTCATCGATCCACCCTCCCCAGGGAACTGCCACACTAGTGTTGGAAATCATACACGGGGAAGAAGATGTATTCATCTCTGGCTTCTCACTAACAGAAGCTCGGGTAGTCCAATCTATCATGGTAGAAGCTGACGGAATCTATGTGAGTGCTCAGTCCATTTACATGATGAACAAATAGGGGTATATGCCTAGATCAGGACTAGGCAGGAGTGGCAGGCAATGAGGCGTTGTTACAGGGGGGGATTCACAACCCCTGCGCTTTTGGGTTGGGATACAAACCTACTGCTGAAGATTGGTAAAAAAAGTAGGCTGAGTTGAGAGGAAGAATTAAAGCAAAGAAAGATGGAAAACAATATGAGTTAATTCACAAACCAATACGGGGAACCTTGAACGGACGCTTTGTTCGCCAAGGGGAAGATTTCCCCTTTTGTGGATTTCTAGAGCCTTGGTTTGACTAGGAGACAAAGACAATCTACCCCGAGTTCGAGATCTTCTTCGGGCACCAGTTATTGGAAGAGGAAGATGAGCAGATGGACTTGAGTACTAATACAGGTCAAGGCAGGACTGTAACTATGAACGTTGAAGAAGAAGAGCTGTTGGGAAAAACACTGACTAACCTACTAGCAAATTCTACTGTCAGAACTGAGTCTGACAATTTGGGAGATAGTTTTATTATCTCAATGATCAGGGATAAACTAGAAGCGGATTTCTCTAAACTTATTGTGGATGCGTCTGAGGCTCCACACCTAATCTGGAAATTTGAAAAGTGCATCATCAGCAGTTCTGAATCGGATAATAAGTCCGAATCTGATTCCATCGAGTCTGTAGAGGCAGAGTTAGATTCGAGTTCTTCTGAGTCTGGTACTTTCGGGAGTGGTAAACCGGATGCCAAAGTCCTGTCAAAGTCTTCTTTTAGTTTTTCTTTTGAGTCAACTGTAATCGAGGACCTAGACTTTACTAATGGGAATGTCGTAGAGTTTGCTTACTTCTCTGTGCCTTTAGTTTGTTGCACTGATCTTGATTTTCAAAATTTTGACTTAAACAAAGAGGAAGAAATTCCTCGGGCTTTGAAAAATTTGGTTGACCAAGAGGAGGAGAGGCGCGTTAAGCCTTGCACAAATGAAATCACTGCAATTAATGTGGGTACTGAGGAGGATCCCCGTTTGGTCCAGATCGGATCCACATTGTCTTCGGAGGAATGCGAGTGTTTAATCGCTTTATTAAAAGATTTCAAAAATGTTTTCACATGGTCCTACGAAGACATGCCTAGAATAGATCTTGAGATTGTACAGCACCAGATCCCTCTTAATCCCGAGGCCCGACCAGTCAAACATAAACTACGTAGAGTTCGCCCAAATTGGGCATTAAAGATCAAAGAGGAGGTCAGCAAACAGATTGATGCAGGTTTCTTGATGGTATCTGAATACCCGACTTGGTTGGCTAACATCGTTCCGGTTTCAAAGAAGGATGGAAAAATTAGAGTCTGCGTCGACTTTTGGGATCTAAATAGAGCAAGTCCGAAAGATGATTTTCTATTACCACACGTCGATGAACTGGTAGACTTGACAGCTGGCCATGCTTTGCTTTTATTCATGGATGGGTTTTCTGGGTATAATCAGATTTCGATGGCACCGGAGGACAGAGAGAAAACTGCTTTCACCACGCCGTAGGGTACCTACAGTTATAAAGTTATACCTTTTGGACTAAAAAATGCAGGGGCTACATATCAGCGGGCCACAACCACCATTTTGCATGACATGATCCACATGGAGGTTGAGGTGTATGTGGACGATATGATTGTTAAGTCTAAAGAGCGAGGAGGTCAATGCACCGCACTGGAAAAATTCTTTGAGTGGATCAAGGAGTATAGACTGAAGTTAAACCCATAGAAATGCACTTTCGAGGTAACTACAGGAAAAATGTTGGGATTTCTGATTACACAAAGGGGAATTGAAGTAGATCCCTCCAAAATCAAGGCCATCGTAGAAATGACACCACCAAGGACTGAAAAGGAGGTGCGCGACTTTCTGGGTAAGGTGCAATTCATAAGACAGTTTATTTCAAAATTAACCTTGACTTGTGAACCACTGTTTGGTCTGTTAAAGAAAGGAAAGAAAATGAAGATTTATCACTATAACTAGGGGCAATAAGATTGGATGTTATCGGAGATTCGAATTTGGTTGTGTCTCAAGCTAACGGAGATTGGCAGGTTAAGGAAGAGAAAATGAAGATTTATCATCAGGCCCTAGATGTGTTAATTCTGAGGTTTGAGAAATTGACATTCACGCATTTGCTCAGAGAGAACAACCAATTTGCTGATGCATTGGCAACTTTATCCTCCACGGTGGAGATTTCGCTTGGAGTGAAGATGCGCCCGATCATCATTGAGCAGAAGTATACACCGGCGTATGAGACCATCGCCGTGATAGATGAGGTTCAAGACACGAACCCCTGGTATTACGACATCTGGAATTTCCTGGACAAAGAGACATACCCACTAGGGGCAAGTGCCAAGGACAAAAGGGGAATACGGCGTCTGGCCATCCAATTCATCATCTGTAGAAACAAGTTGTACAAAAGAGGCCATCTGGGAATGCATAAGTTGTGTGTTGAGGAAGGAGAATCAAGGCGCCTTATGAAAGCTATCCACGGAGGAGAGCTCACATGAATAGTGTGATGCTAGCTCAGAAAATCCTTAGACAAGGCCACTACTGGTCAACCATGGAGGAGGATTGTATTGGCTTGTACGACAATGCCACAAATGTCAGATCCATGCCAATCGCATAAACATTCTGCCGTTGAAACTCTATAATATGACTTCACCATGGCCTTTCTCAGTCTGGGGAATTGACGTTATCGGTGCAGTCACGCCAAAGGGGTCAAACGGGCATGAGTTCATTTTGGTAGCAATCGACTACTTCACAAAGTGGGTGGAGGCCCAATCCTATGCCGTTCTAAAGGCGTCGCATGTGGCTAAGTTCATCAAGAACAACATCATCTATTGGTATGGGGTGCCCAATGAGATCATCTCAGATAATGGCTCGCATTTCAAGAAAGAGGTGATAGACCTGCTTGAGAAATATAACGTGGCTTTTCGTAAGTCATCAACATACAGACCGCAGACCAATGGAGTTGTTGAGGCTGCAAACAAAAACATCAAGAGAATTGTGCAGAAAATGGTTGAAACCTACAGGGACTGGCCGGAGAAACTTCCATTCGCACTCTGGGGTTACAGAACGTCAATCCGAACATCTATAGGAGCAGCCCTTTATTCTCTTGTTTATGGGATAAAAGTTGTTCTGCCAGTCGAGATTAAAGTACCGTCGCTAAGAATTATGATTGAGTGTCAGATATCGGAAGCGGACTGGCAACAAAGTAGATTTGAAGAATTGATATTGTTTGACGAGAGGAGGTTGAAGGCATTGTATCATATCCAAGGTTACCAACGTAGAATTGCAAGGGCTTTTAATAAGAAAGTCAAGTCCAAAAATCTCAAGGAAGAAGACATGGTGCTCAAAGACAACCGAGCCCCCATCCATGACCCTAGGGGCAAGTTCAAACCCAATTGGACTGGCCCTTATATCATCAAGTCAATCTGGTCCGGAGGAGCAATTATTCTTATGGATTTGGATGGCCTGGAGTTTTCTCAACCAATCAACATGGACAAGTTGAAGAAATATTACCCCTGAGAGGCTCGTTAGGCCGAAAACCCGAAAGGGTGACCTAGGCAAAAGTTAGAGCATGAAAAAAAAAATTAATTAGAAATAAAGAAAAACTGAGCTTGCAAGGCCGAAAACCCGAAAGGGCAACCTTGGCAAAAGTTAGAGCGCAAAAGGAGAGAATAAATACTCAAGTGAACCCTCTCCGAACTACGTAAGGCCTGATTCTCTTCTTTGGGATATGTAGGCAATTTTATCCCGAAGTTCGGCCATCACTATTTTTCAACCCAACTGTCCTATTCATCTGGTTTAATCAATCCGTTGTTCTCCATTGTTTGTCGACTTGGTTATGATCTTCTAATTTGGGGCTGTACAGCCTTAGGATTAATTCCGTATGTATCCGGTGGTGACCATTTTCGAAAAACAAAAAAAAAAAGAGAAAAAAAAAATGTTTTGAAAAGTTTTAATTCAATTTTTTTTGTTTTTCTTCTCAAAACTTTACTGTTTACAACACAAAAGGAAACTTTTCAATACTCACTTTAATTTTATTGATTTATCACAAGTACATTCTCCAAACCAAAGTTGATTTTACCTAAAAACTTGAAAAGAAAAAACAAAGCAATAAACTAGGGGCATAGATGAGTCAAGTGTCAGTTCTCTGTCTCTTTTTCATGCCTGTGGAAGTTTCTGTAACTGAGGTCGGCCTAATCTGTTCCTCATCCTCGAGCCAAACCAAGTATTCGTTAGGATGGATGGAACTAAACGTGAGGGCAGGGGCCAGAAATTCTCTCATATTCCAAGCACTGAGGTGCCAAGGCAAGTATGAACCACGAACAAGAAATGAAGCTGGATACTTTATCCCTTCATTCGGAAAAATCTGATTGTCACGACCCCAAACTGCCCCTAGTAGAATGGTGCCGTGATGGCCAGTAATCCGGGATTACCGAAGGCCAACTTACAAAGATCACACACAATCAGAGTATACATATGGGGCTAACAAGAGCGGAAGCAATAACTTAAAATACGAGTGGTCCATAAGAGCTGTGCATAAGTCAAATGAAATGGCATACATCTTTACATATAACTTTACAACTTATAAATATACATTACATCGTAACAAAAGGGCTTCTCAAGCCGACATAAACAAGGCACATGAAATACAAAGTCGAAGCATAATCTTCATGGTTGCCGACATCCTTGATGCCGACCTAACATGCATACAAAACATCGGCACAAAACACGCACTTTCGGCGTAATTTCTAGCTTGGAACCTACATATTTACATAGAGAGGGTGAGTATGGAAACTCAAAGAATGGTACAAGTAATAAAGGGGTTAAATGAATGATTCGAGGTCTTGTCAAAACAATACATATATCATAGCTTGTTCAAAACATGTACTTAGCATAACTTGTATCTAAACATGTACTTATAGCGTAGCTTATTCAAACATACGTACAACATGGCTTGCATTAGAACATATTCTTGGCATTACTTGTACAGAACGTGCACTTGAGCTTATATCATACTTGGCAAGACATACCTACCCGTTCATAGACCGTCGGTGGGGGCTATCCGTTCATAGACCGTCGATAGCAAAACCTACCCACCCGATCATAGACCGTCGGTGGCAAAAACATACCCACCTGCTTCATAGACCGTCGGTGGCAAAACATACCCACCTGTTCATAGACCGTCGGTGGCAAAACATACCCACCCGTTCATAGACCGTCGGTGGCAAAACATACCCACCCGTTCATAGACCGTCGGTGGCCGATATCTTAACAGGGGTGCTACTTGGGCTTAACGTCCCCTAGCACGAAAAGACGGTTCCAAGGATGTCATCCGAAACAAAGCTTATACTTGATACATAAAATAAGGGTAATCATTCATACTTAACAAATACTTTCAAAACAAAGCAAAGCAAAGCCTTTATCAAAACGTATAACATAGCTTTATTAAAAATACCACTCACGTAGTTCTTGGGACGTCGGGATCAAGGCAAGGTCCAAGTCCTTGGAACACAAATCTAACGGTTTGATCTCTAGGAATCAAGCTTGGATCTCTACTCCCTCTCTAGAACTACTTCTCCTCTTCCTAGAGCTTCTCTCTCTTCTTCCTTAGAACAAAACACAACGAATGATAGGTTTCTCTCTCTATTGGCTGACTTAACCCTCTGCTCGGACACGTGGCGTCACCAGGTTGGCTCTCCTCAAAAAGGTGACAGATTGACAAGACTTGACTCTGACAAAGCGTACTCAACAAGCTACCCAAAGAAACACTCCAAAGAAGGAATGACATCAAGAAGGGTCAAGACATCGACAACAGAGGACAATGACTTCGCAACTAAGGTAACAATGATCTCGCTAGAAGGAAACACTTGACTAAGGCCACACCTCGGCCTAGATGTGCCACACCTCGGTCTAGGTCACACCATTCCAGACAAGATCACTTGCGAGGATAACATCTCGCCCAGATAATACACATCTCGCCTCCATGATACACACCTCGCCAGATGATAATCATCTCTACGATATGCCGACAAAGGTGGAGGTCAACAAAGAGATTCCAAAATAGCTACAGGCTTAGGATGACCTCGGCTTGGAAATGATCTAGGCTTAACACAACCTCGGCTAAACAATACAAGGGAGGAACAAAGCATACACATACACTTAGGCAAATCAAATACGTACAAAACAAGGCACAATTCATGATAGCAAATCTTAACATGGCAAATCATATAACTGCATGCAAGCATGACTAAGGCATGAAATGTGGGTCCTTACACTGATCATGTCCAAACTGGCGTATAAACCTAAATGAAAAATAGAATACACAGTGTGTAAGGCCAATCAACTATATACCTGGTTGCCGAGACATGCTGTAACTCATCTTAGCCAAGTTAAGCCAGGGGCTACGCCAAGCAATGTCAGCTGCAGATCTGCTGTGCATCCAGTCACACCACATTCCCTCTGAGGAGAACTCCACTAGCTGTGGACGAAGAAAGCAAGTCCTGGCCAAGTACTCGGGGCAAGGATCCACCACTTTCGGCTTATCCATCAACCATATCTGGGGAAAGGGATGAAAAATAAGAGAGATAAAAGAATAGAGAGATGTACGTTGAGAGAAAAGTAAGAAAAGGGTTTTGAGAGAAAAAAAAAAGAGATTGAATGCCGAGTGATGTAAGGAACATAAATAAGGAGGGTGGGAAACAATACCTGACTCCCCGCAAATCGAGTAGTCTCTCCCCGTTGAAAAGCATCTAAGCCCGTCAAAGTCTCGGCCAACACTAAGCCCATACAACTCTTACCCTCCTTAAGGCATTGGGCTACTTCAATCAGTTTAATGCTAACTCCACCGCGACTAGGGCAAGAAGGAAGTGTGTGAGTAAGCATAAGCAAAGGGCATACTGACGATAACCTTGCCAAAGGAGGTCGTCTTTGTCATTGGTGATGGAAAACCGACGAATCAAATTTGGAATATCTAGTTCCCCATTGTGAGCCAAGGATCGAGCTTCATGTAAGGTAAGCCCACACATTCGTCATAAAGCTTGAGCATGGCCAAAACAGGGTTGAAGTATGATTTCTTTATCACGTTGAGATTCCATCAATGCTTGAAATTCTTCGAGTGTCAGACACATCTCTTGTGAACCAAAACGAAATATATGTGTGATTGGATTCCAGCACCGAGCAGCGGCATGGAGAAATGGAAAGCAAAGTGAAGTGCAGCTCAACAGAAAAAGAGCATTTAGGTCGAAACCGCAAAAGTTCATCTTTTCCGAGCCATCCAAAGTGGTTATCCAGTCTTGGAGCCTATTGGTGGGAAACATCTCCATTTTGAGAGCAAAATGTAAAACCATGCTCTTCTGCCAGAAGCAACATTATAGGAGTACCATTTATAGAATTTAGATGGAGTAATGATGATAGCCTTTAGTGATGGGTGGGCCAAACATTGTGTTGTCCTCGTGTCCTTTTGTCCTCTTGTATTGTGGTTGTAATTTGAGTCTTGTTTTATTGCCAAGCCTTTTGTTTTAGTATGTTTAAGTTGTTTTCATTATGTTTCTCTTGTTATCAAATTGTAGTTTTTTTCATTTTGTCTGGTTGATATTATTATCTGATTCATAAACCAATTCAAGTGCAAGTGTTCTTCAAAGATTATCATGCAAGTGTTATCCAGTCATCATATGCAAACACAGTACAAGCTATTTGCAAGAAAAGATCATCCACAATAACACTTGATAAAACTAGCAGGTCCAACCCCGATCATTGTTTTACAAAATAAAAAACAAAAGAGAAGTCTTTCGAAAAGAAAAGAGTCTATCTGAAGCTAGTGTTTAAACTACAAAGCAAATATAAAAAAAACAAAAGGAGTTTTTGGTTGGGGTTTTAGTTTATCTAAAAATAAAAAAACAAAAGGGGTTTTTTTTGGGGGGGGTTAAGGTTTTAGTTTATCTGAATATAAAAAAAAAACAAAACAAAAACAAAAACAAAAAAAAAAGGTTTTTATTTATCTGAAAAAAAAGAAAAGAAGCATTTTATTTTTATTTTGTTTTCGTTTCTTTTGTCCCTATAGGTCATAATTTATTTTGTGTATTACAGTCACAACAAAATTTTATTTTTGTTGTTTTGTTTTATTTTGTTTTTAAAAAAAAAACAAAAACAAAAAAAATATATATATATATAAATAAAGGAAAAAAATAAAATAAAATAAAAATAAAAATTTTGTAAATTGGTTTTGTGTCCATTTTATTCGCAAGTGTGTTTTGCTTAATTTTAGTTCATTGAGTTTTCTTTTACGTTTTCAGTAATAGGCTCAAATTGTCCGGTTTGAAATACAACCATTTCTAACATCTAAATATTCAAACCATTCTGATTTGCCATTCGGATTTACAAACAAACTCATTTTATTAATTTCGGGATTAACCCCGATCACATTTGTACAAAATATATACAGAAAGAAAAAAAGAACAAAAAAAAAAGCAGAAAATAAAAATAAATAAAAAAAATAAGAAAAAAACAAAAACAAAAACAAAAACACAGAGAGAGAGAGGGATCTTTTTCTTCTTTTTTCTCCGGCAGTAACCCGGCGGCGAAGATTATAACTGGCTTCATTTGCACACAACTTCATTGCCCGACTTTACCATCAGTTGCCTTGCTTCATCTTTACTCCTTTGAAGCTCTTGAAGACTTTGCCTCGACCTTGGCAGAGCTTCCGAAAGAGATTATTCCTCACCGGCCATCAAATTGGTTATGCGAAGAAACTCTGAATCGAGCCATAGAGGTGGCCTATCGTTTCAGTTCTTTGCTTTGCTTTTTCAGCGCACTAATTTCTACTCAAGCGTCTTTGTACATACGTTGGAAGAGAGAGACTTGTGCATTTAATTGATGTACCTCACACGTCATGTTCTGCAATCAACGGGACAAGTTGGAGACCGTAGTCACGGTCTCCACACATGAGCTCAGCGTATACGAGTTTACTTCGATGTCAGATTGTGCCGCCATGATTTGTTCAACTGACATCGCTAGAAAGTTAAAAACATGGGAAAAAGGAGGAGCCCGTGGTTGAGGTTCAGGGGAGTCAGAATCGATCATCTCTATCATGGACTCGTTCAGGTCTGGAAAAAGTGTAAGAGAACCGTGTGAAGAGGCCATGACAGAGGAGAGTAATGCAAAAGAAAGAGGTTGCAAAGTGGTGGCAGAGAAAGTTTGCAGGCTTTTGCTCTGCCTCTCTCTCTCCCAGGCCTCGACTTAAGAAGAGAGCGAAGAAGAAGACAAAGAGAGAGAAAGGCCAAGACGATCATTGACAATCGGGGCAGGATTAGATAGCCTGTCGGTCAGGCGCCACGATTGTTGAAATCGCACGCTAGACACGACACTCGAAGAAGATGAAGGAAGAGAGAGTGAGACAAAAACAGAGAGAGAAGCGGGAGAATTGTATATTTATACATATATGTATATATATTGTATATCTATGTATTATATATATTTGTTTGAACATTTTGGTCACAAGAATGGCTTAGGTTTAGTGGTTTGGCTCAGTGGTTGAAGACTAAGAAACTAAGCCTAAGGTCAGGGGTTCGAACCCCACAACAAATGCTTCTTTTGTTTTGTTTTGGTTTTATGTGTATATGTCTCATATATATGTATGTATATATTTGTTTGCAAATCTTGTCACAAGACTGGCTTGGTTTAGTGGTTTGGCTCAATGGTTGAAGGACCAAGAGACTAAGCCTAAGGTCAGGGGTTCGAAACCCCGTATCCTCACATCCATACATTTTAAGTTTTTCCTTTCTTTTTTTTGCGTGTTTGGAGTACGTGTGCCGACGTCAGCAAACGGAATATGCCTTCTCAGTAACGGCATCTTCCCGCTGACAGCTGTAAACAGAATATTCCCCACCTGTGTATATCTCCGTATATGTCTGTGTCGTATATACCTGTATGTATCCGTATATATCCGTGCGTATATATATCGTATATATCTGTGTATATATACCGTATATTATTTGTGTAGATATACCGTATATATCTGTGTATATATCTGTATCTGTCTGTGTATCTATACCATATATATGTGTCGATATACCGTATATATTTGTGTATATATCCGTATCTGTCTATGTATATATACCGTATATATCTGTGTATATGTCTGCCTCTGTCTGTGTATATGTCTGCATATGAATATATATATACCGTATGTACATATCTGTGTATATTTTGTTTATATACACGATCACACCCGCACCGTGTATCTATCGCACGATCACATCCGCACCATGCATCTATCACACGATCCCATCCGCACCGTGCATTTATTGCACGATCATAACCATATTGTGCATCTATCGCACAATCAAGCGTCTACCGCACAATCTCAATCCATCGCGCTATCTTGCGCATCGCACTATCTTGTGCACTTGTCAAGGTCTAGGAGACCTTAAATCCTCTAGAGGTGCAATTTCTTTGGTGTTTGTCGTGCCCGAATGACTTCAGGTGGTCTGGTATAGCCACCTGCCTGTGTTTGCAATGAGTTCCTAGGAGACCAACTGTGACGATGGAAACTAAAGTTCGAATGGCAATGCCTAGAACACAAAAGGTTCAGAATTTCCGAGACTAAAGTCTGGTTTAAATACCCAAGGGTGTATCCCTGGCTTGAAATCTGTATGGCAGCCCCATAGGTTGAGGTAGCGTGTATGTGCCTCAATTCTAGATACTGAACCAGCCTAGTTTGTCACCCCGTTGGAGAATAAGAAAAGTTGTGAATATGATAAAATAAAAAAAAAATAAAATAAAGTGGCATCAGTGGCTTCTACATGTAGAGGTTACCCCTTGTCATTCTACCATATCTTCTTCCTCTCGCGTAAGACGCGTTTGGACCTCAAGTTCACATACTCCTCTCGCATAAGACACGCTTGGATCTCAAGTTCACATACTCCTCTCGCGTAAGATGCGTTTGGACCTCAAGTTCACATACTCCTCTCGCATAAGACGCGCTTGGATCTCAACTTCACATACTCCTCTCGCGTAAGACGCGTTTGGATCTCAAGTTCACATACTCCTCTCGCGTAAGACGCGTTTGGATCTCAAGATCACATACTCTTCTCATGTAAGACACGTTTGGATCTCAAGTTCACATACTCCTCTCGCGTAAAACGCGTTTGGATCTCAAGTTCACATACTCCTCTCACGTAAGATGCGTTTGGATCTCATGTTCACATACTCCTCTCGCGTAAGACGGGTTTGGATCTCAAGTTCACATACTCCTCTCATGTAAGACGCGCTTGGATCTCAAGTTCACATACTACTCTCACGTAAGACACGTTTGGATCTCAAGTACACTTTCCTCCTCTCGCAGACGAAGCGTTTGGATCTCACATTCACTACATCCAACATTTATGCTTTCATTCAGTGTCACATCATTGTCTTGATTACATTTCATTGCATGATCATAAGTTATGTTTTACATATCATTCTGCATCTTGCCCCTGAACTACGCAGGTTTGATTCCTTGCAAACAGAATACGTAGACAACCTTCTGGTTCAACCACTTGCATTTGAACATTTGTTTGTTTGCCTAAGTCTTACGGCATTGTCAAAAGGGTTGTCTTCGGGCTTTGACATTCACTCACGTTATGAAATGACTTCGAGCTCTGTCAAAGAAGGGCAACTGTAGACACCCTATCTTGACCAGCCCTAAGACTTGGGCGCTTTCTTTTGATTACCCGATGATGACAATTAGAATGTGTTTCTCACAAAATCCTCAGTAAACGAGATGGAATTTGAACTTTAATCCCAACCTTCACCATTATAGCCAAACTGTTTTAAAATACTAAATATTTCATTAGTTTAGTATTTTTGTAATTTTGTATAATTTTATGTGTTTGTTCATATTTTTGGTGTTTTTATATAAATTGGTATAAATTATATATTTTATTAACATATAAAATAAAATAATAAAAAGTTATAGTATTATATTATATGTTTAGTATTTTATATAAAGTAATATTATTATATTATATGTTTATCACTACTACAAAAACAGATAAAGATCACACTTTTTTGGTGTGATGTATGTTATTTAATCACACTTTTTAAGTTTTATTGAAGTGTGATCTTTGGGAGTGTGATTAAAAGTGGTCATTTTTAATCACACTTTTTAAGTGTGATTAAAAATATTTTAATCACATCTTTTAAGTGTGATTAAAAGTATTTAGATCACACCTTTTAAGTGTGATTAAAAATATTTTGATCACATCTTTTAAGTGTGATTAAAAGCATTTGGATCACACCTTTTAAGTGTGATTAAAAGTATTTAGATCACACCTTTTAAGTGTGATCTTTGGAAGTGTGATTAAAAAGTCATTTTTAATCACACTTTTTAAGTGTGATTAATAACATTTAGATCACACTTTTTAAGTGTGATTAAAAATATTTACATCACATCTTTTAAGTGTGATTAATAACATTCACTACTAAAAAAAATACTTTTTGTGACCGTCACATGCCGTCGCAAATAATAAAAATCTGATGCAAAAGACTTTTTATGACAACTATTTTGCCGTAAAAAAAAAAAAAAATAAAAAACACTTTTAGCGACCATTGTTTCTTTATCCGCAAATAATTATTTATTAAAAAAATCATATATGAGTTTGCTACAACAAAAAATCAATTACAAGCACCAACCAATTTTTGTAAATGAAAAATAACAAAATTAACAAATTAATTAAATTTATAATAGACATTATCCATTAACCATCTTTAAATACCTGTACTAAAAAATTCAAGTCTTCAAAAAAAAAAAAAAAAGAAGAGCAACATAATCTTTAGCTCCCAACATCAACCGCCGATCGTATCAACTATTCCTCAACAAAATCTGCAAAAACATATATCAAACTTGACTTGAAAATTTAATGCACTTAAATGTGTTAGTTTAGCTTAAAATAATCAAAATAAAACTATGTCAGTGACCTATCTCTATGGCAGATCAGTAATTTGCAACAAGAGTTTTAATTACCTTAAGAGCAACTTCAAGCTTAACTATGTCATCCAAAATGTCACTAAATCCGAAAATATATGTTTTCTGACAAGATTTTCAACAGAATATCGAGCAAATCAACAAAACAAATCCAAGATAAGATGAGATAAGATGAGACAGGATTGAACCTGAACTTCATCTTCATCCCTTGCTCTTTAAACTTGAAAACGAAAGCATTTATTTGGTGTCCTCTGGCCCTGGTTTATATATCCACGAATAGCAAATGAAGTAAATAATTCAGAGTATAGTTAGCTACCAATCCAAGATAAGATGATCTAGCTAGTAGCTATACAGCACAGGAACGGAAAATAGCTTGTCAACCAGCAATTGTTGCCCAAACAAATTTTTAGAATAAGAATTTAGCTATCCAAATTTTACGCACTTGGAATACATGTTTTAAGCTCTAAGCCATTTGAAGGTACACAAAATCATTGCAAATTGTGCAGTCAGTAAAAAACAAACTGACCAAAAACTAATATTTTTAACTGTCAACAATTGAGCATTTGGTCTAGTCCTGAGTTCAAGAATGCCCCATTTAATCAGTGAATTTACTCATCCTATCAAGTTTGTTTATTACACTTACTTATTTTCAAAATCAATAAAAGAATATCAAAACCCAAGTGATCCCAAAAATTATCAAATCTAGCTTTTTACAGCCAACATTCTCACAAAAGAAATGGCAACAAGAAGAAGATAGCATGCTAAACTATTTTATGTGGGTAGCAAGGCCCAGCCAAACACAGGAAAACTTAATGCTATGTTTGGTTGGAGGATTTGGGAAGGGATTTGAAAAGCGAAAGAGAAAAAATAGCTGAAATGTGAATGAAATATATCTAAATTTCATATAATTTTACACACATTTTCGAAATAATAATCAACAAAGTTCGTTTGGAGACTCGAAACATAAATGGTTCTGTCACTAGTATGAAGGCACTTACAGTTTCAATGTTGCAAGCTCATTGGCCAATGCCATATTCCTTTCCTGCAGCCTCACACACTCCAAAGTTGATCTATCAAGTTTCTATTATACAGGGAAGGAGCTAAATGAGAAGGTTTCAATCAACCTGTGTAAACATGTAAAACACAAAAAACACACTCAACAATTTGAAAAAAACTGTATGCCTCCATAATCAGGATATCTACTTAATTTTAAGCCACTCCTATCATTACCAAACAACTTGTTTGGTGCTTTTTAAAAATAAGAAAAAGCACCATCAAATAATCAAAACCTAACAAAGTTAGCATCTATTTGGAACACGGATGCCATACAATTTTACAGTTATTTCAAACAACAGAAGCGAGAAACAGGATCTCAAGCCCAGTTATATTCTAGGTACTTCACAAGAAGAAACAAAAGGTGCCTAGTTTGTGCAACAAAAATAACAATAACAACAATAATGTACATACACCAATTATTGACAAAACATGGTGAGAGAAGTGTAAATCTTAGACATTATTTCAAATTGGAGCAATTCTTACTAAGATTAGTGCCTGCTCGAGAAAATCAGACGAAGAGTGGAAGGAAATCAAGACCGTTCCCGCCAATTCCAAAGAATCAAACATTGGAATCCTGGTCTCAAGCTCATAATTACTTTAACAACAATTGTTCCCGATAACACTGATGCATGTAGTCAAAGGAAACATTTACAAAACTAATATTGTTAAACATATGTATTCATAAATTAAGTTCAATGGATTTGCTTGCTCACATTTTTTTCTTTTACTATGACAACTCAAATGCATGTATAGACTAATGAGAGAGCATAATTTTATTAAAATGGACGCTTGTAATAAGGATTACATCCTTGAACCCAAATCCTCTTCTAATGGCACTTCAAACTTAGTCATTTAGAATCCCATTAAGCTCCCAGATTTTTGCTAGTCATTAATAATCTTTCTACGATAATCTGTTAATCTAATTGAACCAATGCCTTAATTTTTGGATGAGAAGCAAACTGAATCAGTAGTTTAGAAAAAGTAACAGGGAAAAAAAAATCTAGAGCACCATTCCACATATCATTGATGTTATGATCCTATTTCTCAAAACCTAAACAAAGATAGTCAAGGGAATAATTTGTTTGAAATATGTATGAAATATTATCTATGTTCTAATGCAGTGACACCTTCTAAAAGTGACAATGAATGTGACATGCCTACAGATGCAACAAAGTTACAAACACAGTCAAGAACAGAAAAGAGCATCTAAAGAATTTCAAAGCATGTTATTCAAGCAATATTTTAAATTATTTTTTTAAATAATTTTTTAATATATAATTAAATTATTTTTTAAAATAATATTTTTACACAATCATATTTTTAAAAATAACAATGGGTTAAAACAAACAGAGATGTAATAAAAATTGAGGGAACAAGCAGAGATGGAAACCTCGGCAAAAAAAACCTTTTGCCTAGCAATGGAGGCTAGCTAGCTAGATGTCAAGAGCAAAAATGAAAATGGACAAAATACCTCTTGTGATGTAGAACCTATTAGAGGAAGAGAAATCAACTTCACTAGCAAAAATACCTTATGTAGCCCCTTTGCCTTCTTTTTTGGAGATGCTCTAACCAATAAACCCAAAAACGGACATTGGACACTCACCTATTGATCATTTTTAATTGACCACCTAGTTACCTGTGCTAATCTAATCAACTATTTGCCAACAAATCAGCTTGTAAAATCAAAGCAACAACAAATTCAAGTGAATTGTGAGTAAAATTGAAATCAAAGGGTGCAGAGCAAGCTATAAATCAAAGTTATAATACTGCAATAAATTCATAATATATCTTCTCAACTCTTCTTGTGTATACATCTTTTGCATCAAGAACAAAATAAGGAGCCAAAATCTTTTTATAGCTTATTTTCCACTGTAAAAATCACAAGAAAACTTCTTATGTCAGACTCTCACAAGAATTTATCTGCATGTACTTTACCAAAAGAAAGAATTTTTCTGCATGAAAGTCTAAAAGGTCCCAAACTATGAGATATGCTTTCTAGATAGGGCGGAGTGAAGCAGGAGGATAAGAGAAAATGAAAATGAGTAGAGATGGTTCTAAAACAGCATGTCAAGTTTAAAAAATGAGCATACTAATAAACTAAAGTCACTTGAAAAATGATCATTCTCCAAAGAGTGACAAAATAAACAATTTATTTTCAAATTACATGAAGCACAAACAAACAATTTACCAAAAGAAGTCCAATTATGTTTGTAGGTTGCTCATAGTAGACTGGCACTCTTCTATGCCCTTTCTCCAAAATTAAATTCATCAGCTCCCTATTAGATATCAAGCATCATCATATATATGATCAGAACAAAGTTAAAAAAGACTTCAAGTAAACCTTCTATTCAAAAGTTTTCCAAAGCATGCAACACCTGTCAAGTTTGGCATTGATATCAACAGCAAAAGTGTCAGATATGGGAGTCATGGCATCACTGGCTATTTTCTCAGTAAGCCCAAGTGCTCCAGCAATAATTGTTGTCTCATCATGTGTGAGTTCTCCACCTTTTCCAGCCTGTTTACAGGTAATTAGAAGACTATCAAGTCACAAGATAAAACAGAAGGAAAAAGAAGCTCTTTGCAGTGGAGTTTGAAGTGAAAAATAAAAAAGGGATAACATTAACTTCGGGAGATGTTTTTATAGACGAGAAAATTAAAATTCCTGCAAGCAGCACATTTTGTAGGAAAAAAGGAGTATTGGATGGATGTTTTAAGGATTCCTCAATTGGAGACCTTTTTTTTCTTTTGCATGTGGGTGGGTGGGTGGGTGGGTGGGAGGGAGATGGACCAAATTGCATCATAAATAAAATAAAAATAATGTCGTTAGTTCATAATACTTTCACAAACGTGTCTACTTACCTCATTACCATGCAAATCAACTAGTGTTTTCAACTCAGTTCTACGGAAAAGTGCTACATGTCCATGTCCTAGCAGAAAATCTAATAGCTGAAAATCACAGACAATAAGGGTAGCCAAGAAGACTAATTAGAAAGACCAACCAATGAATTTGCTTTAAGTAATGCAATGCAATAGTGCTGAGCAAACACAAGTACCTTGCTTATTGGATATGCTATAGGAAAACAAATCCAAACAAGAACGCGGACAAATGGGGCTACAGCTGCACCAATAGCCAACCCATATCTAGAACAAACAGATTGTGGTATAATCTGTTCACACAGACTAGTAGTAATTAGCACATGCAAATTCACCAGCTGATTTAACCAGGAAAATTGAAACATCATGATGCGAAAAATAGATTTGAGTTTTCTAAGAGCACTTCTTTAGAAAATGTATCCATGCTACAAGAACATAACTCAAGTTTTCTAATAAGCACTTTTTCTATCAGAACAGATGGGCAGACACATTCCCACCTCAATTGCCCATGTAGCAAATTGCAGGGATAAGAAATCAGTTTTAAGTAGGTACAATCGGGCACGAATACCCTAATAAACCATAAATTTCATCAAATTCAAACAAACTATCCAATTGTTCCAAAATTTATTGCTCTTCTAAAGAAATGTTACCTAAGATAAATCCTCACCTCTCCAAATAGAAGTATCAATGTAATCGAAATCGGGATGGCACCCAAGCAAGAACTGACTGTCCAAAAATATGGGAAGTGTCTGACAAAAAGAACATCTAAAAACATCAAGTACTTCACGATACATGTTATTAAAAATAGCTTGTTTCAACATGTCATAATATATGTACCTCCATGGCAACAGCATTGCATATAAGCAATGTGCAAAGCAATAAATGCTGTTTTCGGACAACTGGTAATGTCTTTTCTGTTGTGAAAAAGTAAAAGATGTCAATTATAATTTATAGTAGTACACAATCAAAATAAAGAGAGAGCCAAAGAATGCAATACAATTCTACCAACCTCAGCCATATGTAATGTTTGAAGCATTACAAAAACAAAATCTAATAGTACAGCATATTTGGCATTTATAACTTGTGTCATCACCCATACATCACTAGCATCATCTCAATTATATTTGTCTTGCAATTTTGTTTTTCTATTTATCTAGTCCAGCTAAATACCCCCACTAGCAGCATCATCACTAGCATCCAATTTCTTTGTACACTTTGTGAAGTAAATTTGTTTTCACTTTTTATTTCCCCCAACAATTTTATTATTTATTTTTTTAAGAAATGAAAATTCAAACACAATATAAACTTCTCATGAACAAATTGTAGAACTCCTAATCAAACAAAATTTTGAAAGAACAACAGATCAGACTTCAGATTAGACTATGAACGAAATTTTGAAACAACAACAGCAAAGTGTATATGCAGGCACTCAAATTAAAGTTTACTTGCAATTGTAAACCAAAGACTTGTTTATTTATTATTATTATTTTAATAGACCCAGATTTGCACTCAAAAACAAAAACACAGACAAATCGATTGCGAAGGTCGATTACGAAGACAGAGAGAGCCTTATCTCAAAGTTGCCGAAGAGTGAGAGAGTCGATTGCGAAGGTCAATCGTCGCGTGCGAGCTGTGCAAATGAAAAATGAGAGAGAGATGAGAAGATGAAGGTCGATTGATGCAAGTTGTGCAGCTTAAAAACGAGAGAGAGTGAGACAATCTGATTGCCAAAAAAAAAAACACAGATCGGGGAGAGAGGGTGAGACAGAGACAGAGATACAAATCACAGATCGGGGAGAGAGAGCGAGACAAAGAGAGCCTTACCTCAGAGTTGCCAGAGAGAGAGAGAGTCAATTGCGAAGGTCGATCGTCGCAGATGAAAAACAAAAGAGAGATGAGATAAGAAGATGAAGAGAGAGCTCTCTCAGTGCTCTCAATGAGATTAGGGTTTTGTTTGCTTCTCAATTGGTTTTGTTTGGGGCAAAAAATAAAAAGCGGGAATGAAAAAAAAAAGAGAGGGAGACGGGGGTGGATAAAAAAAAAATTAAAATCTTTTTTTTTTGGGGGGTCACAAATAAAATTTAAATAATAAAATAATACCGTTTAAATTTTTTTTTTTTTTTTTTTTTTTTGTGACGCAAGTTGCTTTGTAGTTAATGAAAAAAATTTCATTTTTTTATTGAAAATTTATTTGTTTTATTTTTATTTTAATTAAAAAAATATTATTATTATTTTTTATTTGGTAGAAGAAGGGGTAATATTTTAATGAAAAATATTTTCCACTAAAATAAAAGTTTATTTTCTGTGGTCAATGAAAAATATTTTTCTACAGCCTATTTTTTTTGGTTAATAAAAATCATGAACTATTTTTTTGTGGTAGAGGAAAGGGAGCAGCATTAGTGGTGGAGGTGGTGGATAAGAAATGATGGTGGTGGTGGTGGTGATGGCAAAAAATATTAGTGGTGAAGTTATGGTAGTGGTAGTGTAGATGGAGTGGCAGGGGTGAAGAAGAGGTAATGGTAGTAGTAGTGGCAGTAGTGGTAGTGGTGGTAGTGGAGTGGTGGCGATGGTAGTAGTAATGATAGTCGTAGAGGTGAAGTAGCGACAGTGGAAGTAGTGGTGGTGGTGGAATGACGTTTGCAGTAGTGGTGAAGGTGGTAGAGGAGATGGGTGGTGAGAGAGAGAGATGAGTGAGAGACGGATAGAAGAGATAGAGAGAGAATAGAGCGAGAATGGAAAACAAAAACGGGCAGGAATAAATTTTTTTTTTTTGTCAAAAATGAAATTTAAATAACAAAATAATGTCGTTTAATTTTATTTTTTTTTGCGACGGAAGTTGCCGTCGTCAAAAAAATATATATTTTGTTAAAATATATATTTTTTTGTAGTTAATGAATTTTTTTTTTTTTTTTGTAAAAGATAGAGAGTGGTAGTAGTGGTGAAGGTGGTGGATAATAGATGATGGTGGGGGTGGTGGTAGCGGCGAAGGAGATTAGTGGTGAAGTTGTGGTAGTGGTAGAGTAGATGAAGTGGCAAGGGTGAATGAGAGGTAATGGTAGTAGTAATGGCAGTAGTGGTGAAAGTGGTGGATAAGAGGTGGTGGTGGTGGTGGTGGTGGCGGCGAAGGAGATTAGTGGTGAAGTTGTGGTAGTGGTAGAGTAGATAAAGTGGCAAGGGTGAAGGAGAGGTAATGGTAGTAATAGTGGCAGTAGTAGTAGTGGTGGCAATAATAGTAGCAATGGTAGTCGTAGAGGCCTAGGTGAAGTAGCGACAGTGGTAGTAATGGTAGTAGTGGAATGGCGTTTGCAGTAGTGGTGAAGGTGGTAAAGGAGATGGGTGGTGAGAGAGAGAAAAATGAGTGAGAGACAGATAGAGGAGAGAAAGAGAGCGAAAGAGAGAGAGAGAGAGAGAGAGGGAGAGACAAAGACAGAGTGATGAGCAAGAGAAAAACAAAGTGGTCGCTAAAAGTGCATTTTCTTGTAGTGGATAGATAAATCGAGAGGGAGCTCAGTAAATAGAGAAGACAGAAGGGAGAGAGTGAGCAACGCGAACACAATAGGAGAGAAAGAGAGAGAGAAAGAGGGGAGAGAGAGGGACAAAAAGATAGAGAGTGAGAGACAGAAAAAAGACAGAGAGAGAAGAGAGATGAACGAGAGAGAGAGAGATAGAGAGAAGAGAGATGAGCGAGAGAGACATAGAGAGAAAAGAGATGAACGAGAGACAGAGAGAAGAGAGACAGAGAGATAGAAAGATGAAAAAATGGGTGAAAAAGTTCCGTGTCTAAAGCCTCATTTTCTAGTAGTGAGTCGTCTCTATCATTCATGGGTAGAATAGAGGCGCGGATTTGGGAATTGTATATTTTATATAAAAATCAAATTGAAATATTTTATACAATCACACCTATTTAGGGATTGTGATTAAAAAGTAGAATGTATATATAATCACACTTTAATTAAAATGTGTGATTAAAAAATATATATATAATCACACTTATTTAAAAAGTGTGATTAAAAAGTAGTAGTGTATATATAATCACACTTTAATTAGAAGGTGTGATTAAAAAATATATAAATAATCACACTTTAATTAGAATGTGTGGTTAAAAAATATCTATATAATCACACCTATTTAAAAAGTGTGATTAAAAAGTAGTAGTGTATATATAATCACACTTTAATTAAAAGGTGTGATTAAAAAATATATAAATAATCACACTTTAATTAGAATGTGTGGTTAAAAAATATCTATATAATCACACCTATTTAAAAAGTGTGATTAAAAAGTAGTAGTGTATATATAATCACACTTTAATTAGAAGGTGTGATTAAAAAATATATAAATAATCACACTTTAATTAGAATGTGTGGTTAAAAAATATCTATATAATCACATCTATTTAAAAAGTGTGATTAAAAAGTAGTAGTATATATATAATCACACTTTAATTAGAATGTGTGATTAAAAAATATATATATATAATCACACTTGTTTAAAAAGTGTGATTAAAAAGTAGTAGTGCATATATAATCACACTTTAATTAGAAGGTGTGATTAAAAATATATATATATAATCACACTTAATTGAAAAGTGACATAAAAAATAAATATTATCACACTCAATCAAATTAAGTGTGATTAAAATATCAATCTAATTTTTTTTTATCACACTTCCAATAAAAGTGAGATCTTTTTTTTTTTGTCACAGTGTGATCTTTAACTATTTTTGTAGTAGTGTTAGTATTTTGGTATAAATTATATTTTATATATTATATTATATATATTATAAAATAATAATAACAACTCGTTTGATGTCGGTCTATCGACATCAAACATCTATATTTATATTATTATTATTATGTTTATATTATTATATTATTATTATTATATTATATTTTGCCTATATAAGGACGAAGAGGGAGAGATTTAGGAGGGGGGAGGACGAAAAAAAATTGATTCAAGAAGCAAAAAACTTTTGAGTTAGAAAGAAAAGAGAGAAAATATTTCAATCTTGAGCCAAAATACTTCCAAACTTCTATAGCTACTGAAGATTTGAGAACACACTTTTTGCACTTGAGAGTAATCAAAATAAAGTTTGTGACTCAGAAAATTCATCATTTCCCCAAAAGGTGAGTTTTTGCAAATTTTTATTTAATTTAAAAATGTGATATAGTTTGTTTAAATACTTCATTTACTTTGCACCACCCACATATCTGTTGTAATTTATTATTATTATTATTATTATTATTATTATTATTATTATTATATTGTTTTACTGTTTCAACGGGAAGGCTGCACCATTCACGTATCTGCTGTAATTTAAATATTGTGTATAAACTGTTGTAATTTATTACTTTAAATAATTTACCCCACTGGATGAATAGTAACCTCCGACAGTGAATAGTAACCCCGACGATGAATAGTACCTCCGGCAATGAATAGTAACCTCTGGCGGTGAATAGTAAAAGTGGTAGATTTCTCTCAAATTCTTTTGGGGCTATTTTTCAACATCTAAACTATGTGATTTGAAGTTGTAAAAGTGGAGGCCTTAACCACCCTTCCTTCCACTTTTTTACTAACTTGATCCTATTTAATTTTGCTCGTTTTCTATAGTTTAATTTCAGCACTATTGTATGCTATTTAAGGGGCTGTTTAATTTATTTCAACAATTTATGTTTCAAATATCAAGTTTGTTTGTACTAACCAATTAATCAATTTCGCATAATCATCTCTGCAACCTCTCTCAATTCTTTGCTTATTTCGATTAAAAAGTTGTGAAAAATTAAGATTGTGGTTCAAGTATAAGAAAGGAACTCTTCCATGCTCAATGGTTTAATCTCTCGGAGGTTCATTACCAAAGGTATAAAATGCTCTATGCTTAATGGTTTAATCTCTTTGGAGATTTACAACCAACTGCCTAAAACGTTTTATGCATAGGAGGTTCATTACCAAAGGTATAAAACGCTCTATGCTTAATGGTTTAATCTCTTTGGAGATTCACTACCAAAGGCATAAAACGTTTCATGCTCAGGAGGTTCATTACCAAAAATATACAACGTTCTATGCTTATTGATTTAATCTCTTAGGGGATTTACTACCAAAGGCATAAAACATTCTATACTTAACAGTTTAAATTCTTTGGAGGTTCACTACCCCAAATGTATACATGTTCTTATACTAAAGCACAATCTTTTATTTTTCATTTCTCTTTATTCATCAGTGTGTTTACTTTTAAGGGACTAATTGACTCTTAGAAATTACCAAGGAAAGTGTCATCATCACTTATTATCAAGTTTGGATTTCAAGTCATTATCACTCAAGTTTGGGTTTTTCTAAGTCATTATCACTCTTTTAAGTTTGACTAGTCCTTGTTGCACATCTTGAGTTTGACTTGGAATCCCTTATCGCTTGTAAATAAGTTTTAATCTTCCTTTGTAATTTCCCCCAAAGAAAATATGATTTGTTTCTCAAGTAAAGTTGATGCTTGTTTCTCTTTATTGCGTTTTGGACTTAATGGACGTAAATATCACTTTTGCACAAACAGGAGAAAAGATAAAGAAATGGAAAGGTAATAAAAAAGGCTAATAAAATTGGTTAAAATTGGATTACAACCGACATAAAGAACCAATATGATTAATTGAATTCGGTCAAACATTATACCGAGTTTATTGTGTCAAGGCTTATTGTAATAAATTAGATAGCCCCTTTTCATTTATTAGTCATTCGGCTTTGTAATAATTATTTATTCGGACATTTGGACATTCGGACCCTCCTTTGCGGGGACAAATATGTAATAAGTTGTATGTCTTCCAACCCCCGTTCTTTCTCCCTTTTATTTCACTTCTTATGATGGTTAGATTAGGGACATCATGTTTAATTAGCATTTTCCATGATTTGCATCCATTCGTTTACATGCATAAAAGTTCGGCTCATCATATTATTCAAATATCAAATTCAAACTCCTTACTTGCATACATGCGCTATCACATGCCTTGAATTGACTTACATGCCATACTAGTAGCCGAACCTTAATTACACGTTACTTGTGTTGCATTAGTCATTAAATTAGGATCATTCATTTTTTTTCTAACTATTTACTTTCTTTTTGGACTCGCCTTCGAACATTAAGGTAAGCATTTTTGCTTTAGCATATTGCATAAGTGTGAATGCTGTCATATCAAACATACTACCATGAGGCAAACTGCTTATTTGATATACCTGTTTGAATGCATGTGGATGAAGGCTAACCACTTGAATTGGGATACTTTGATTCATGTATATATGAGATCACCATTTTAAGTGATACATATTCAAAACACTTTTTTTTTTCAAAACAAACATGAAATCAAACATTCCAACTTTTCGTGAAATTAGTCTATGCTTGTATATTACATATAGAATAAAAGCATATACTGTACATAAAAACCACATCATGATTAGTAGAGGCCGATCTTTGATCGGGTGAGTGAGGTTCAATTATTGACCTTCCCCTCTCATACCTAAGTTCCCGAACCAAGACAGTTTGGTAACGACGAACTAATGGCCTTTGGCACGAGTCATGGGTTTCCTAAATTTCCCAAAATAAATATTTAGGTGGCGACTCTAATATTTGGCAAAGCAGTCCATTTTTGGCATTTGATTCAAACATCGATTTTTCAAAAGAAATTGTCGAATTTGGACTCTTTTTGTGTTTTCACTGTTTCACATTGCACTTGTGAAATCAGAATCAGAACCAACACACAAGTGGAGTCTGAACTGTAAGGGCTATTAATCTTTCTGAAAGGGAGCGCGAAAAGCCGAGCTACACTACTGCACTTGTCTTCTTAGCTCGAACCTCAACAAGTGCACTTACAGCGGTAAACCTTGCTGCTGCACTTGCCTTCTCAATTCTATTTAGCCAGTACATACATTCTCAAAACTCCATTAACCTGCTATTAGCTATGTTCGTGTTCACCTCAGTGAAACCTCCACCCTTAGCCACCTAACCACAAACTCCCCAGCTTCCCAGGGCGAAGGCCACAACCAGGCCTGCTATCAGCCATGTTGTGCCTTAGTACCAAGCCTAAGTGGGTTTCCTTAGTCCTACATGTGCGACTAAGGTAGGTCCATGACCTGGGTAATGGAAAGGGAGTCCCTTACACTCAGGCTACGTTGCTTCCATCTTTGTGGGATTGTCGCGGTAAACTGGTATCTCTGGGCCTGTTATCTGCTCCAACCAATAAGTCTTGGGGCCTGCTATCAGTGCCAAGTTAATGAACTTTGGGGCCTACTATCAGCCCTAGGTTAATAATGCCTTGGGGCTTGCCATCAGCACCAAGCATTAGTCTCTGCTTATAGAGGGGAAGCTTCTTCCAAAGGCTACTATCACCTTGGCAGGATGTTCCCTCCGCATATTACTTGCAGCGGCTATAGTTGCTGCGGCAGTCATTTCTTGTGGCAAGTTCAAATGGCAGAACCGACAATATTTGAAACGGCGGCGCCAACAAAATACCTCCGCAACTTGGGCGCTACAAGTACCACCTCTGCAACTTAGTTGCTTTGGTTTTCTCCTTCCCTCAGCAACTCCAGATGGCTGCGGTACTGACCATACTTGAAATAGCGGTGGTACCGACAATACTTGAAATGGCAACGCTGCTGAGAGCATCAATCTCTTGGTGTTCCCTCTCATTGTTAAACTTTGTAGCGACAGTTAGATCCCTTTGGCTCTCTTCTTCTTTGGGAATTTATACTTCCGTTTGGACCTCATTCATTCGGACATGGAGAGATCCATAGGCCGCTGTAACGTATGGAGCTTTGTTCATACCCAGTTCCTGACTGCCTTTTTCTACGAGCAGTTTCCTGCCATGGACCCCGTCCCTAAAGAGCATGAGCCCTTTTTTACTGACGAAGTCCTTGATGCAAAGGGTTGTCTTGTCCTAGATGTAAAGTGACGACCCATCACAAGACAAGTGTGCCATTCCCTCCCTCGCATCTTCAGATGGTCTGGTGTTGGCACCAACAGACCTTTCGTGGACTACATTGACTGCATGGAGGAGTGCGTGTTCTGCCTTTTTACCCACATTCTTCCAGGTATCTTTGTTGTTCCATTCTATTTTTCTGAGGCTCGTCGTGTTGATTTTTCTCTTGATAGCGTCCAGGCCAACTCCCTTTTTATCGTTGCTATGAAATGTCCTAGGTTTCTGCCCGTATGGAACGAGGAGGGCATGTCCAGCATCATCTATCGATCGGACAGGGTCCTTAGACAGTTTGGTATGGATCAGGGTATCCCATATGCCCCTTCGCCTCAGACAAATTTTCATCAGTGCTTCCAACAGTTTGCTCATGATTACACTGCTTTACTTATGGAGGGTTTAGGCCTCATGGAGTTGCCCTTGCTTGGAAGAGAAGGCATCTTCACCCCTAGCAACAGACTATTCTGGCACCGCAACCTCAACTCCTTTTTTAATCTTTGCAACAGTGACCAGTCGTCCCTACAGTGGAACCCATTCTGCAACCTAACTTATCCCTTTGCCTCCCTCTGGTCGCGGGAAGCAGACCAGTGTATTTTGCCGTTTCAAGCTTTTGTCCTTGCCTACAGTAGAGGAGCCTCATTCGTTCGGGGCAATGTCTGTTCAGCCTCTGTAAGTTACTCTCTCCCTAATCGGTACAACAGTGCGCATGACCCGCTCCCACTTATAGGCAGTCCAAGAGGCAGCGACATCAGTTGCTGAGGCTCGTGCCTCACCAAGTAGGAAGAGACTCTGGAAGGTATCCATACTTTGAAAATATTCTACGTTTTTCATATTTGTTTGGGCTTTTTATCCTTACTTTAGTAATCACATGATCTTTTTTCCTTTGCAGGACACATCAGCTATACCACCTTCAGGCCCTAGAGGTCCTTCTACTGCTATTAGAATTTCCTCAAATTCAGATAATGACGACGACGACGACGATGACCTACCTATTTCTTCAAGGGTCACAAGACCCAGAACTCACAGAATGGTACTTCTAGACGTTGAAGAAGAACCAAGTGCTGAGGTCGAACCAACTACTGAGGTTGAACTAGTTGCTGAAGCTAAGCCAGTGGTTGAGTTTGAGCCAGTTGCTGAGGCTGAGTCAATTGTTGAGTTTGCAGACATGGAAGGAGGTTATAATACCCCACTTTGTTGAAAACGAACAAGTCCCCCTTACTGTGGAAGTTGCAACGGGTGGTATAGTTGCAGCAGGTGATATAGTTGCTGAGGGTGTAGAACCTCCAAACCCTGCTGATTATGTTCATTCTGACCGTTCCTCCGTCGACGGGGATGATTTTGTTCCTGAGACTCCGAGAGAAGAGCGTGGCGTAAGGAAGCCACTAGAAGTTGCACCACCCCTCTTGGGAGCTATATCTGGGGGTTTTTCGCAGTCCACTAACTCTCCATTGGTTTAACAAACCCCACTCCCCAATGTTCAAGTTATTGAGGGAGGTGCAGATGTAGCAGTTGTTCCTGCTGTGGGCCTCCCAAATTTGGCCCAACTTGCAGAGGCAGCTGTCAACCTGGCCACTGATGGTACTACTGTTGTCGCTAACACTTCTGACCCAGTCGCTTCAGCAATTTTTTAGCAGCTCGCTGACCTGTACCCCACTCACTTCCCTGAGGTGCCAGCTAATCTTGGGGGGATCACGAGACTTTTATGTGGGCATGGATACCACTGTTATGCCAGATTTGAATGTTGAGGGCTACCATATGGACGACCTCTTTTCAGAGCAACATGATGGTGCAGACAGCTTTGGCCTTTCTCACGAAGTCAGTTCGCCCAGTCGCCACCCAGCATCTATCCATTCTAATGCTGCTGGGCAGTCATCTTCAAGGGAGGTGCGTCGCCCTCAAACCTTTGGTCACTTTGCTAGTCTCCCCCCAGTAATTGAAGTTGGTGACAGTGTAAGAGAGTCCCCTCAATTCTCAGGGAAAGTTTCTTTTCTAAGTTATTAGATCTTCTCCAAAGTTACTCCCACTCTTGCTCATGTCCAGGTCCTGCAGCCTGGCACCTTTACTGCTTTTAACGTTCCTGGCTCTATGGTACAGACAGCGCTGTTGGAGTCACTTGCCAGTTTCATTCGCGACCTTGCAACTAAGAAGATTCTGACAACTCCCAGCAAGTTCGTGGAAAGTACAGAGGCCAATCTGAGCGGCTTTGAGAGGAATGGTTTAGACCTATCATGGATGAGGGATAGGCTTCAGGCAGTCGATGGCTTCCTTGAGCACACAGACAACGTGGCGATGATTGCATCCTTAGAGGAGACTATCAAGAAGTGTGAGGGTGCCTTGGAGCAGCACCGACAGAACCTGGCTTGGTTCAAGGAAAAGGACTCCGCACTCGTTGCACAGTTGTCTCAGGATGTGACCCTGATGGACTCCCTCATGAAGGGTTTGATTTGATGTATTATGGCTTTGTTGTGGCTCTTTTTCTTTGTACTGTTGCTATCTGTTTTTTTTTTTTTTTTTTTCCTTCTTTTCCCTTTGAGCACTGTAGTCATGTTATGGAAAACTTTGATATTTATGAGAAGCAAAGATATTGAGCCTTACTTTACTGCCTTCCTTTCATTGTCTTTTACATAACTTCTAAAGACAAGCAAAACTCGTGCCATGAACAAAACTTCGTCATGACTAAGCTTTTTACATGGACAAAATTTCACTAAGTATGGAAAACTTTCTTCACACTAACTGTTTACAAGAGTAACAGGTTTACTAAGTGTATGACATTTTCTTACACTTTGCTTTGGAAGTATCAACAAAGAAACTTACAACTCTTTTTTTGAACAAAAGAAATTAAGGAAAATACTCTTTTACATACTTAGCATTGATAGGGCCAATCATGAACCCACCATCTACTCTTGTCAACTTGTAATATCTGTTACTGCTTGCCTCAGCAACTTTGTAAGGGCCTTCCCATCTTGGCGAGAACTTGGGGATTAGTTGCCTCTACATGATTGCGTCCACTATTTTCCATACCAAGTCCCCCTCATTGAACTCCCTGTGTTGAACAGATTGATTGTAGGCGCGAGCCATAGACTGATGGTACTTTTCCATTGTTCGCGTGGCCCGATCTCTTCTTTCTTCAGCTACCTCTATGTCATTCTTCCTACTATCTGGAACTAAGTGTGCTGACATAGCCATTCTTGCTGAGGGTACCGCCAACTCAACTGGTAACACAACTTCGGACCCGTGTACTAGGGAAAATGAGGTTGCCTGAGTTGGCTTGCTCTTTGACGTTCTATATGTCCAGAGTGCTACAAGGAGTTGTTCGGACCATGTGCCCCCTACTTCATCCATCAATATACTCAGTATTCGGATGAGGATTTTGTTGGTTGCCTCAGCTTGTCCGTTCCCTTGAGAATAGTATGGAGTAGACTTGTGGTGCTTGATCTGGTAGCCGTCCCACAATCTTCCCAAATGGCGGTTCACAAAAGGGGTCCCATTATCAGACAACATCACCTTGGGTATGCCAAACCTACAGATTATGTTTTCTTTGATGAAGTTGGCCACTCCTACCCCATCTGCCTTTCTCATCAGTATAGCCTCTACCCACTTGGTACTAACTTCAGTCGCTGCAAGTATCTATCTATGGCCTTTGGATTGCTGTGCTATAGGACCTACCAGGTCAAATGCCCAAATATGAAACATGTAAAGAGTCTTGATGTTGTGCAGTTCAACTGCCAATGCATGTATCAAGTTCCCAAACTTCTGGCAAGATTGGCATCTCCTTACAAAGTTTTTAGCATCTTCTTCCATTATCAGCCAGTAGTAGCCGAGGTTAATAAGGTGCCCATATAATCGCTACACTCCTTGATGCTCTACCTTGTGGGCTTCACATAACACTTCGTTTGCCTCATTTTTTGATAAACATCCCAGAGGTTCCCTTTCAAAGTTTCTGAGGTACAGCTTGCCTTGGTCAAGGAAGAAGCAGAGGGCCTGCCTCTTAACTCTAATTGCATCGGCTTTGTTCTCAAGCAGTGTGTCGTTTCCAAGATAGTCAATATACTGCTGCCTTCATTTCTCACTGCTTAAGAAATGTTCTTCTTTAGGGTGGGACTGACATTTTGTACATTGCCTCTACAACTCAGTACTTTCCTTTTCCATCTCTGGCCAGTAATACCCTTGCCTCTGCATCCATCGATATAGACTGATATCTCCATCTCCACAGGACTTAGCATGGATCTGCTTAAGTCTGTAAGTTGTTTCTTGTCTGTCGACGCACCTTGCTAGCAGGTTATTGGGGATAGCAAAAATATAACTCTCCTCTGAGGAGGAGGAATAATGCAAGTTCTGCTGGTCTGATTATCCCTTGGCCTATTTTCAACTGTTGGATAATGTCTGTTTTCCACCCCTCAGCACCTTGCTTTGTATATCCTTCGGCTAACACTGTTGGTGTTGTTCTTTTCTTGATGACGATAGCTATACTATTATCTAGTATATCCACCTTTGCCGCTTGTGTAGCCAAGGCATCGGGGAAACAGTTGTGTGTTCGAGGGTGTACTGGATTTGGACATCATCAAACTGAGTGAGCAACTTTTGAACTATGGTGCAATACCGGGCCAACAAGGGCTCCTTCAAAGCGAAATCACCCATTGTTTGCTTGAGAACTAACTTGGAGTCACCCCAAATTTTCAACTTACGGAGGCCTTTCTTTTGAGCAGCAATCAGTCCCAAGTTTTTCTATTGATCTGTTAAGTCCTATTAGTAGAGAATTTCTTTCCGTGTGGTCCTATTTTTTTAATTTGCTAGTGTTTTGGTAGACAGTTATACCCTTTTATTAATGTGACAGGCATGATATTATACTCCAATGTGGCAGGTATTAATATCAAACTCCAACAATGTGACACTCTAAAAAATTAAAAACTTCTTAATGTACTTTTTCTAAATGTGACAATGTGACGGGTATAGTGTGACACTCCAAAACTTTTATTTTAAAAAAATAATTCCTCCCTAGTGTACTTTTTCAAATGTGACAGTGGTAGGTATGATGTAACACTTCAAAAAAATAAAAACTCCTTAGTGTGCTTTTCTCAAACGTGACAACATGACAAGTATGATGTAACATTTCAAAAGAAATAAAAATTCCTTAGTGCACTTTTCTCAAACGTGACAACGTAGCGAGTATGATGTAACACTCTAAGAAAATTAAAAAAAATTTAGTGTACTTTTTCCAAATGTGACATGTCACACTCCAACGTAGCGGGTATGATGTGACACTATAAAAAAATTAAAAACTCTTTAGTGTACTTTTTTCTAAATGTGACACTCTAACATGGCGGACATGATGTGACACTAAAATACTCTTTAGTGTATTTTTCTAAATATGACACTCCAATGTGGCTGGCAAATGAGTCATCACACACTTAAAAAGACTAAATGGATCACAAGAAAAAATATGGGACTATATGGATTACAAGTCCAAAATATGGGACTTATTGGTCAATCCACCTAAAAAAAATAGTGGACACTTTTGGTTTATTTTGATTTTTTCAAAAAAAATTACTTCTTTAATTTGTCTACACGAGACGGATCAAAAAAATTAAATAATAATAATAATATACTTTTAGAAAAAATCAATAAAAAATATATTTTTTTAAAAAAGTAACTTATTAGTTTGGTGCGAAACCATCGTAGGAAACATTCTTCGATGAGCTTGGTGATTTCTTGCATAAACAGCGACACTAACATCCCAAACACCGCCTAAGGAGTTGTTTTTTTTAGTCTGGATCATCTGCCACACTTTCCTGCGGCCCTCCTTGCAATGGTCCAAAACGACGTTGTTTTGGGCCCTTTTTCTTGTTTTTTTTTTCTTTCTTATTTTTCTTTTCAGCCTCATTTGAGATTTTGAACCCTAACTCCTCTTCAGAGAAGCTAATAGAGAGGCGACGAACAGAGATTGGAAAAGGCCTCTGGGGGGATAAAGAAATCCTAGAGTGAAGACTTTTTGTGCAAAGACTAGGAAAGTGGAGGAAGAGAAATTCAGCTCATCACCTTATTTGAGTGTGCTGATGATGATGAAGCAAGAGAGGCCAAGAAAATTGGAAAGAAAATTCTGATGATGACCATGAAATTTTCCTTGGCAATGGCAGCCATACTCAGCAGGTGCAACACATTGATGCCATCTACATCGCCCCCTCTGTTCGTCTCTCATCGCCTCCCCTCACCTAAAAATAGGGATGTAATCGGTTCGGTACGGTCGGTATTTAGGTAAAAAATTACACCGAACCAATAATGTCGGTTTTATCATTTTGACCACTGATACAGACCGTTTCTCCCATCAAACTGCACCAAACTGAACAAATTAAAAAGGTTCAGTTTGGTGCGGTTTAATCGATTTAGGATTTTTTAAACTTGAGCTAGTTTTAAATATAATCATTAATCTATATAAAAACATTAAATTAGTTATTTGTCTATCATTTCAAACATTTCCAATCCATCCATTTAATACATACTTTTCAATTCCTAAATTAACAAAATTAAAAACAAAAAAGAGTTTAAAAATACTAAGATTTCAAGAATAATAAGTTAGAGTTAAGATTATATATAATAAGAGTTTACAAACTTAGGTTATAAAGATGATAAGGTTAATTAATTAAGGTTAATAATTTATTATACTTATTAATATCATTATATTATTAAATTATATATATATTATAAATACAATATATGTTGAAGCGATCGGTTTCGGTTTAGATCGGTGTACAAGGTACTTAAACCGATACCGAACTGAAAACTAAAAAAAATCAATTTTAAAAACTGCACAGACCGATTCTTGTTAAAAAAACAAACCAACTATAGCTGGTTTGCTCCGGTTTAATCGGTTTGGTTGGTTTTTTCAATTTTTCTTACATTCCTGCCTAGAGGCCTCTTCCAATCTCCAGAGACAAATAAAAAAAACTTTTTTCTGAAACATAAAAAGAAAAAGAAATGGGGCTTTTATTGTGGATTTATTGGGTTAGATTTGTTGTGGATTTATTGGGCTTTTGTTTGTGCAACTTAGGGGAGAGTTTTCAAGTTCCCTAAGTTTAGCAATTTGTATTGTAAACATATCTTGCTTTATGGAAATGCTGGTAACCAGGATTTTGTGCTGATTGTCCCTACATTCAATAGTTAACGGCAAATAAATTTTATTGTGATTTGGTTGTGCTTATTTTTTTTTTCTTTTTTCTTTTTTTCCTTTTCATCTCTTCAATTGCAGTTCATTACTCTATTATACCATAAAATCTGTTGTCAGTACTTAATGCTTCTATTGTTCTTTTTACTTATATTGGTAAATTCAATTGCATGACTATTTTACTTATAGTATGCTTAAGCTTGTTATGGAATTTGATGAATCAATGACTCTAGGACATAAATAATTTCCTCGTGCATCAGATAAAGATCTGACTATATGAAACTCAGTGCTAATTTTGTGTTTTAACATCATTTTGATTCTTGTATCATCGCATTTCTAAAACATCATATTGTGCTTATTTTTTACTCATATGCTTAACAGCTTGCCTCTCATCACATTTCATGTGTTTTATCTCTACAAAAAGTGAAGAAATTCACTCTTGACGGAACAGAGCCAAGGGAAAGTTAAGTAAATGAACCCAAAGATAATCAATTAGATTGACACCCGTCAATGGATAAAAGATGAGATTATATATGTTGTATAAGTATTTCCATTTTTTATATGATTGCCATTACTTATTTGAAAAATCTAGAAATCTCCTAGATATTGATTTATGATTATGTAACAATTTTAACGAGTAAATAGCAATCTCAATCAAACAATCAAAGATAAATCAACATAACGATTTAACATGGAAAAACCACAATTGAAGCGCCTCCAATTGTGATAAAAAAAAAAATCACGGGCAAAAGCCACAAAACAATCCACTAAGAAGACATAAAGGAATTACACAAGCGTACTCTGAATTACCTAGCGAATCCACGCCCAAATCTGTAACGCCCTCAAAATAAACCCATAAATCTTACAATCTTGACATGCTTAGACATACGAGAATAAAGCATAATTTCATTCATCAGAGTATTCATTACAAAAGTATTACATGTTGACATCAAAAGTAAATGCCCCACGGGCTTACAACTTTCCAAGCCAACACTTGGTTACAAAAAGAGAGTACTAACTCAAAGTACAAAATCAGCCCTTGGCTTGATTTACATGTAATATACAAAAAAACCACAAAAATAAACAAGAGAGTCTTCAACTCCCATAACCATCCAAGCTAAGACCTCGGAGGCGGCATAATACTTGAACCTGAAAATAATGTCCCATATAGGGTGAGCCAACGCCCAGTAGAGATATGCTAAACATAATATGAGCAATAACTAAAACATTAGCATTCGATAAATGTTTAACTCATATATGCCAATTTATACACATTTCAATTCCATGACCAATATGTCCATGTTTCATTTCATTTTCCATTACTTATCCACTTCTCAATTCATAACCGTGGCTCAGAACCTGGCTAAACAATTTAGATGAGATAGCATCTCATATCAACAATACTTCCATTTCAAATGAGATAACAACTCATATTAAACACTTCCATACTTCATATACGATACACAGATTTGCTGTATCAATGTCAAATAAAACACTTCCATACTTCATATATGATACACAGATTTGCTGTATCAATGGAGTCCATCCCCTATCTCCTCCCAAACCGTGGAGTACATCCCCTATCTCCTCCCACACAACACAATGTATATAAGCATCTGTCATATACATGTTCAATCAATACACGAATTTGGTGTATTATTCCATTCATCATATTCAATGACATTCAACCGATTAGTTTTAATTCAACTAATCATCATGCAATGTCTACAACAATCAAGACTATCCTCCACCGATAGCACAAAGCAATTATTTCTAAACAGATAATAATTATATCAACAGATAGTTTATCAACATTTTCAAAGGTGAGTGATTAATGAATCTAACTCCACCATTTTAACCTCATAATGAGCCAATTTCATTATTTCTACTCAATTTCACATTTCCATAATAAATGTCATTAATTACTCTAATGACCCAAATATACCCAAACATGGCATTTTTCCCCTTTTCTCAACATTGACCCAAACGTCCAAATATTATCAACAACATCAATAATTCCCTTTTTAGACCCAAAACACATATGTTTGAATGAAAAGAACAAAACCCCTCTTTCCAATATAACACGTCTCAAACCCTACGTTCCAAAATCAAACCATCTATACAAAAAGCTCAACATTTATGTTAAAGCTCATAAAAATGAGTAGTTATCCCTACCTCAAAGTCGGAGCTTAAAGGAGAAGATGAAGAAATTTCAAAGTGCTCCAAACCCCAATATTTTCGAATCAAAATGTAGCCCTCAACAAGCTCCACACTTTTTACAAAGGCCCAAGGATAGAAGATCACTCCTACTAGATCAAACCCTAGAGAGAAGTTGGAGTTTTAGAGTGAGGTGCTCTCCAATTGAGGCTTTGAAAAGTAAGAGAGAGAAAGAAAGTGTGAAAAGTGATTTAAAATCACCCAGCTACCATCTGATATATGACTAGTCCGCTCGAGCAGAGAATAGGATGCTCGAGTGTCAAGCACAAAAACTGGACATGCTCGAGCGCAATAATACCCGCTCGAGTGCCAAGACACAATTGCAAAACACACTCGCTCAAGCACAAAGGGAAACCCGCTCGAGCATAGATTACCCTCTCTCAGTATTTTTACAGACATTGACCACCCGCTCGAGCGCAAAAGGGACCGCTCGAACGCGACCTATTCGAGCGTAAGGAACTCTGCTCGAGCGTGAAAAACAAACCTGCAGTACCTTTGCAGAGGCACAAAATGCTGGAAGTGTGCAAACTTCGCTCGAGCACGAAAGGATCTGCTCGAGCGGACCACCAAAAAAAACTGGGCAACAAGAAATGGAACCAAGGCTCAACCAACCTGTTCGAAACACACCTAACACAATTCTAAACTCAAATACAAAGAGTTAAAGGACGGAAAGGAAATACAGACAACAACAGCTATCAACGGAACCGAGTCCGGAATACAGTAAACATGAGAGGAAAAACCGGGATCGCTATAGAATCGAACTGACCCCTATATGCCTCTTCCAGCCCTGTCTTCACCTCGGAATTGTCTTGTACAACGTTAAATCCACAAACACCGATATCGAATCCACGATGATGAGCCACTCCAGAATCTAGCAAAGCTTCAGGCCCAAATTCCACGGAATCCACCAAACAACAACTCTCTTTTGTATTGAATCAATAAAACAAACAAACCCTTTGATATAATCCACTCAATTCATGATTAAACTCTCACAGATATCAAAGGAAACAAGCAAAGAAGCCCCAGATGAAAACCCTAATACCCAAGAACAAGATCTGGAAGCCGTAACCCTAAAAACGAATGAAACCATATATTTATAGAAAATTGATATGCGATTTCCACTCGAGCATAAGAATGGCCGCTTGAGCGGACCTCGCTTGAACACAGGAAAGTTCGCTCAAGCGTAAAATCCCAACTTCTATTACTTTTGCATATAGGTCAAATGTCTGGAACCAAACTTTCTTCGCTCAAGCGCACAAACGGCCACTCAAATAGACAAGCAACTTCGAATGCATTTTTACATTTTGCTTTGGAGGTGCTGCCTCTCGACCCCGCCTGGGCACTGCCCCAGACCCGCCAAGGGGCACTGCCCCCTAGACCTCTGCGAGCTGACCGAGCAGCTCGATTCTCGACTAGTTAGCGAAGTGGCAAACTGTAGACGTCCCTGAACGTCGCGGGAGGGAATCCCATTTTGTTCATTGGGCTCACTACAGTTCAGGACTCAATTTCATGGTTCTGAATCTAATCTTGCAAAGTGCAATGCTAGATCGATAAATCGCCAAAGAATCCAAATCTGGCAAATCGTTTTGAAAAACAGATTTTTAGAAAGAAGTGCCAAACATGGACTGTTTTGCCAGATATAGAGTCGCCACCTAAATATTTTATTTTGGGGGAATTTAGAAAACCCTGACTCGTGCCTAAGGCCACATATCCATCATCACCAAAGTTGCCTCGGCTCAGGAACTTGGGTACGATTGGGGAAGGTCACTTCGTGAGCACCCCCGCTCGCCAGATCAAAGATCGGCCTCTACTAACCATGATATCGAGTTTTGAAAACATTATATACTCTTATTTTGGTTTATTAGCCTAGAATTACTATGTGATGCGCACAGCATACAAGTATAGACTAGATTGCCTAAGTTGGAACAAAGCATCGCACATCCGTTTGTTTTGAAAATGGATTGAATTTTGCTACTCGCAAGTAGGCTAAAACATGGGTTTCGACGAATTATTCTAATTCAAACAACCCAACCTTCACCCACAAGTATTCAGGCAGTTATATCACATAAGCACATAACCTCATGGTAAGCATGCTATCATGGCAGTCACTCACACGCATGCAAGGATGCTAAAGCATAAACACTTACCAAGTACTCCGAGCCAAAGAAAAAAGCTAATTAGAAATCATGCATGAATCCTAACTATGCTGAGATGCCTAATGCAATACATACAGGTATGCAACTAAGATAGGCTCGGCTATTCTAAGATGGCATATGAAATGCAACAAATGATACACGTATTCAACTTGGAATTGAAATACGATGCAGTTAGCATGATGCACCGAGCTCGGTGCGTGCAATACAGATGAATGAATGCAAACATGCGAACATATAGATGCTAATTGAAACATGCCCTAAAACTAACCATCATAAGTTGGTAAATAAAAGGGAGAAAGATGTGGGGTTGGAAGACATGCATCACACACACGCACACTTATTACAACATTGCCCTCCTCGGAGGGTCCGAATAAATAATACACAACCAAAATGAATAACTAATTATAGCTAATTATTACACAACACTAGCTAATTAACAAATTAACTACGAAATCGAGTAAACTAGCATGCAATGCTACATGAAGTAGACTGCCTCAGCTCTGTTCGGAATGATGAAAGATGCGTGCATGCTCGAGTCACCTTGCCGGAAAATCCATCGCGATGCCCCGATTTGTCTTTTTTTGTAACTAGTCCCAGAATACTGTACACAACTCCATGGGAACTTGTAGGGATACTGCTGACTAGTTTGTGCTACTGGCTTCCGGTTTGCTGCAACAGAGAGCAAGAAAGGAGCATGGCAAAGTATTTTCAACATATGTGTGCACAACCACTCTCCCCGTCATTGCATGAGCTCTAGGGAGTGAAGTCCTTGATCCTCGTGCCACCAATCACGCATCTCGATGCATGATGGCCGAGGAGTCGAATTGCATGACTCAATGTGAAATGAATGCACATATAAACACAACAAGGCCTAAACTCCATCATGGGTAATTCGGAGTGTCGGCGATCGAGAATCGAGACACGTTTCGTCACTTGGAGTACGAAACATCCCTCGTTTCTCGTGTTTGGACTAAACCCTACTCCAAACACAATGCAATACACATGGCATGCATGAATGCAACTCTAACATGCGACCTAAACATAATGCCACTAAATGATGCAAACATGCAAATGATGACATGCAAACATGCTACTAGCATACACAATGCTATGAAATAATCAATGGCATACTCAATGCACATGACGCTATATGGCATACACAACGCATGTATGACGATGGACATACACAATGACATAATCAAGGCATACACAATGCGACAATCAAGCATGCAACAACATGGACATGGCATACACAATGCAAGATGGACTTAAACTAAAATGAATGGGCCTTAGCCACACTCAAATCAGTGGCCAAACATGATGGAATGAAAGGTAGGAACACTCATGCAAACATGCCCGATGCAAGGGACCGAACCTAAGGCATCAAATGCCACTCTACCAAAGCATGGCAAGGGATGAAACATGGCATACAAACACACATTTTCCAGCTCTGAAACATGATACACAATGGTCATGAATCATGTAAATATGTCACACAATGCATGCTAGATGGCCCGAATACTGAAACTAGTGAAGTGCGTTTCACTAGAGGTACACAAAGCAATGCACAAATGACCAAACCACCCCCAAATAGTCCCTATGCAGACCAAAACAGTAGCAAATATGGACTAAAATGGTGGCTCAAAGGGCATGGAAATGAAGCTCATGCAATGGTCAGAAAATGAGGCAAACAAGCACAACTCTCAAACGCATTTAAAGAGTGGAAAACATGGAAATATGGCATACATGTAAGCTCTGAAATATGATGCACAATGGTCCTAAAACATGGAAACACCTCAACATAAGCATGCAATAGGCCCCAAAACACAAAACTAGGCAAGAGTATTGAACTACAACCATGCATAGAAAGCATCATTCAACCATGAGGCATAAAAAAAGAGCTAAGGCAGTCCAAAACATGCACAAAATCAGTTTAAGGCATGGCCAAAAAGTGCTAGATTCATAGACCAAAAGAGCATGCAATACAAGCTAGTGAAGAGGGTTTACACTACAAGTATATGGAGCATTCAAGAGGTCACTAAACCAGCAAAATTCAGAGGTATGACATGCCAAATAAATCCCAAAAACCCACTGAAATATGGTCTATGCATGCAAGAATGATAGGCCCCTTTGATATGCTATGAAGAGGGTTATTCTACACATGCAAGGGGGACACCTAATATGGCAAAAACACCTCTGGACAGAGGTTATGCAAGCCCTAAAACTCACTGAAAAGGGCCTGAAATGAGGCTAGGAAGCATGCAAGTATAGGCTCCTTTGTTAGGCCAAATATGCTAGAAAATAAGACAAGGGGTGAGAGGGTCACCCCTCTCTGATTTTGGTGCTCAAAAACACATAATAACCACTAAAAATCTGCTGGATTTCAGTGGTCAAAAGGGCCAACAAAGCTCAACAGAAAGGCCCTAATGCATGGCTCAAAACAAAGGGAAATGGAGCATGCAAGGGGGTAGATGGCCCCCAGCAGAAAAATGGTCTTAAAAAAACATGTTAAGAAGCTCAAAATAAGACTTTTTTCAGTTTATGACAAAGCTCAAATATGCTTGCAAACTAGGCTAAAAGATGGAATAAGATAATGACAAAAAGAGGGAAATAGAGTGTTACCCTTGTAGCCAAGAACTCCAACAGCTTCTGGACCAAAAAAGCAAGCCTTCAACCTCTAAAAACTAGCTCCAAGTTGCTTAGAGTGATGGTGGAGGTGTTAGGATAGGAAGTGGTGTGCAATAGGCCAAGAACAAGGGACCTTTGGAGCTAAAATGGAGGGAAATAGAGAGGAGAGTGTATGTATGCCTAAACCAATTTTCTGAACCCTCTACAAGGAAGGAAAGGCCCTCCTTTATAGAGCCAATGGTCTAAAGCTTCTTCAAGAAGCTTAAAACCAAGGTTAAACATCCTCCATACACGTGTATGGAGGATGCAATCTGTGGCTTCCAGCTGGCACCAACTCAGTGAGACAAAAAAGGAGAAAGCTGGCCGACCAGTTCAGGTGGTCGGCCGACCACTCCCCCTGGTCGGCCAACCAGGGTCAAAAGGTTCAGGTGGTCGGCCTGCTCCTAGGGTGGCCTCCAAGCTGAAAGCAAGCTAGTGGTGTGGTAGGAGACCAGTAATTCTAGCCCAAAAGTAAGGGAGACCAACTTCCTGACAAGAAAATCGGCCGGTGGAAGAAAAGGTGGTCTCCAAGAGAAAAGGTGGTCTCCCACCCTTGTACCACCTTCCAAACAAAGAAAATAGGGTCCATACCAAAAATGAACCAAGACGGATGCAAAACGAGGGTTCGGGGGCCAAAACGCGCAGTCGGATGCCCCGAAAACTGACTGTTAAGCATCGAAAGTGGTGTGTGACCACGAAGGTGGTCTCCCAGGCCATAGGGTCCCTCTAGAGAGAGGAAACAAGGTGTGTGCCAAAAACCAAAGCAAACGGAGAAAGTTAAGCAGTCCCGAACCAAGGCGCACGGCCGACGGCTCTAAAAATTGAAAACTGGTCTGCAAACGGGAACAGTGGTCTACGATCATGAAAAGTAGCCTACGGCCACTGAGAGATGGTCTACGAGACCTCTCCCTCCTTTCGGGAAGAGAAAACAGAACCTGGTTCACAAACCGAGACAAAGCACAAAAGAGTCCCGAAGTCGAGAGGCAAGGCTCTTAGCCGAGACTCCGTAACCTCAGAATGAGCACAATATGTGCAATCACCGGGCGCTCAGTCGATGAAATCTAAGTCTTAAGGTCGGTCAAAAATGGAGTGTCTACACAAACATGAAAGAATTATCTTCTGAAACTTCTCTGCAAGGCACAATTCGGGTTGGATTTGTATCTAAATACTCATAGTCTCACTGAAATAAAAGAGCAAATAAAACTACAACTGAAATGAGTTTTGTCAAACAGGATTGCCAAGAATAAAAACCTAACATTATTGTCTTTTATGGTATGCTGCAGCTAGTGGAACAAAACAATGTTGTTGATGAGTTGGACAACTATGGTTGAAAGCAGAAACTGGGGATACCATTTGATTTAGAAGAAAACAATGTCGTTTTGTTTCCTTTTTTTTGTCTTGAATGTATTCATGGATGCAATTTTATTTTCTTAGTTGTCAGACAAGATCATACTGAAATTTGTTTGATTAAGTTGTGGCAATGATCAATTTTGTTATTCTCGTGTTTGGCAAATGTAAAAGTTGCTGAAAATTATTTGTCTTGGTAATGCTAATAAATGAAATTAATATTTTCATTCCAAATGGATTACTGTATTTGTCATTTGTTAATGTTAGAGTTCAATTGTCAGTTAAATGAATACACAATTTCCAGTTGAATGGATACACTTTGCCAATATATGGTTTGTTGCCTGTTTAAAAGAGAGAAAAAAGAGTTGGTTGCTTCAAAGGACAACATATCATTTTATTCAATCAACATTGTCATTGAAAATGTTAATCTAACTATAACATTCATATTAATTTTAATACATCATTCATTTTGATCCAATTTGATTATGATCAATCCAAGAGGAGATCAAGTAAACCAAACCCACCCATGATTGGGAACAGATCAAAGAATCCACTTGAATCATACATCCCATGCTTTCTATCGAATTCCCTACTTGTACAAAATGTGCAACAGTCCAGGCCAACCCCAAACCAACAAAGTTATCATCAAGATCACTAGCATTAATAACAAAAACAAAAAAGAACCAACCAATCATAAATGCATATGCTCACATCAAATTCCATGAACTCTCAAAAATTGCACATTCATAAAGAACTTCATCCCTCTATCTCCAAAGCCTCTTGAAAAGAAATGCTACCATAATGTGACATCTCTTCCTCTCTGTTGTGGTGTGCTTCATTTACCTTCCCATGTATAGCCTCCCCTGAATTTCATCATGTGACATCTCAACTTCTTCACATTTGATTGTTGGAGAGGTTTCGGCATGAACTCCTGCGCTCCTTTTTCTAAGCATCTATTCATGTCAACAAAATTGAAGTGAATTAATACACGGGCAACTTATAGAAAATGACAAATTAAAATTAATAACTAATAAGTGTGCTAAAATAGGATGAGTGTAAGAATGAGTGATTACTTTTTGATTCAAGTCAGGACATTCTCAGATGACATTATCACCACTGGTATCTCTTTCAAGTTCGATGATTCTTGTCATCCAAGAAAAAAAATAAAAATAGATTTTCAATTGGCAAATCATAGGTTCTAAACATAGCAACATACTCACAGATGCTTAATCAATGTGAGTTGGTGATTAAAAGGGGTTATATTATTATGTTACCTTGACTTTTTTAAGCAGCTCATACCCTAACATTCCAAGCATACAATAATTGACAATTATCAAATTTACTTTGGAGTCCTGCAAAAATTGTCAATGTCAGATACACTTAACATCTTCTCCAAGAGACATGTTATGTTGAAAATTAATTTCTAGTAAACACTATAGAAAAATATAGTGCAAGAACACAGAGTTCATTTTCCTTAAATCATATTCCACAAGTTGGAATATTTTCCAAAAAGAACTATTTGAAATGAATGTGGTTTTTGGGAATGAATCTTCTGCCTTGATTTTTCATGTATCCGAGTCTTAAAAACACTCTCTTCATCACACATGATGTGCAAAGTTCTAATTAATTATCTTGGCGCATCGTGTGGGGGAGAGAGAGTTGGAGTAACTATTTAGTGTGACAATGCGACAAATTAATCAAATGTCATGTTTTTATGTGATAGCTATGTAGACCTACACAAATGAGTGGTGTTAAATTCATTTCAGACATTATGATTCATGAAAATCGATAATTTTTTGGATTTGAGATATGGGGACAGAGGACTTCTCTATGAGATTTTATATCCTCCAATGATGCATTTTCTCTCTTAATACTGTTGAATATAATTAGATGTTAAGGTAGTTTACTAGACATACATATATTGTAGTAGGTTATGAAGGAATACTTACACTACTGTTGATGGAGTGTTGTCCATCTCCTAGGCCCAGAAATTCCAAGGCCCTTTGCCCATTCTCTACTGTAGTCACTGCATTACAATCATAACCATATTATATATCAAAGTCAAACAAAGCTATTAAAATCCACAACAACTACACACTGAAATGTAACTAGGGAATTGACTTAGCATGGATCAAAATTAATAGAAAACTAAAATTGAAGAGTAAAAGGTGAGTGATTGAATCCACTAGTTCCTCATATAAGGTTATTTATGAATTGAAAGATACATTGCTATAGCGGAAGATTTCATCATGTTTGGTTCTAGAAAATTAAGTCAATAATTTGTTTTTCGTGCTTTTTTTTTTTAGTAAATTTTTTAAATATTTTATACAATTTTTTTTTTAGATATACCTAATCAAAATACACTTAACATATATACTATTTTGTGAAATTTGTTTAAAAAATTCACCAAATATAAAAAACATAAAAAAACAAAAATACAAAAATTTAATACATTTTTATATTTTATTCTATTCAATGAATTTTTTAAAACCTTTTATACAAATTGTTTTACTTTTTAAGTATACTAAGATTAAGTAAATCTAAAAAAAAAATTTAAAAAATTAATTAAAATATTTTAAAAAGTCATTACAAATATAAAAATATGAATTGAAAATTTAAAAAATTATTTCCAAAAACTAAAAACCGAAGACCAAACCTTTTGAGGCTTTTGGCATATGAGGTTGGAGCTATTTTAGTCACAGAAAGACAAAACAAGTTAGAAAGTTAATAAGACAAAATGTTATATGCAAACCATAATCATTTTCTCTTTTTTTTCTCAAAAAAATAATCCCAAACGAGAATTTTTATTAAAATAACTAAAAAATTAAAAAGTCAAAAAATGAACTCATTAAAATAATTAAAAAATTAAAAAGTCAAAAAGCCAACTCATCACCCAACGAAGGGTCAATAAGCCAATCCTTTTTTATTTCTCTATAGTTATAGGCTTGAGCCCATTTGATCTATTGGGTTTAAAGGACAATTACTGTTGATAAGCCTTAGCCTTCGTTTTTTTTTCCCTAGATTGGGAGTTAATTTAGCCAAAAATAAATAAATTAATTAAAAAAATTAATAAGATAAAATATCATATCCAAATATAATCATTTCACTTTTTTCGTAAAAGTCAAAAAAATTAAAAAATTCAATCCAAACGGACTTTTTAACACCAAACTAAAAATAGCCATAAAGTCAAACCACTTTCCAAACAAAAAAGACCATCCCATTATAAAAACAGATAAAATAGACGCTGCCAAATTTTATTTCTTTTATGATTAAAAATTGGATCAATCATAAAAAAAAAATTAAAAAGAAAAAAAAAATGAGCAAAGAAAAACAATCACAAGTGAAAAAAGAAATACCTTTGCATGCAGAGTTGATGAGAAGCCTTTCAATGAGTTTTCTATCAACCAAACTGTTATCAACAGCTAAAACATGTGGCCTCTGTAAGACTAAATTAATTATTTAGTCATTATGTTGACCCACATGATATGGTAATATGAATTAGAGATTTGGCAGGATTATGATTCCATATTTTTGCTACAATTAATTGGTAAATAAAGAAGAGTGTTTTCCAAATATCTTACTTTGATGAGAAAGTAGAATCATTGTTGAAAAAGAAAACTGGTCCTCTCTCTACCTATATAAGGGCATTCAAACTACCCATCAATGATTCTGAATTCAATGTATTCTAAAGAGGGTCAAGAGAAAGAAATCCTTTTCTACTAATGTTATTATTAGGTTTATGTTCAATTAATTTTGGGTCACTCGAAGGTTTCGCATAACTGATTCGGGTATGTTATTTATTTTTCGCATTATGTTATTATTTTTGAAAATCATGATAGTTCACGATTTTGGATTATGAAGGTTGTTATATGCATAATACCATAAAATTATTTACATGTGGTATCAAAGCTCATGTTTCAAAACATTATAATTTTCCGATTAAGTAAATATCAATTAATTTTGATTACAATTATGATTGTCTCGATTCAAATTTTTTATTTACCAAACATGAAGTGTCAAAAAGGTACATTAATGTCTATTTGGGTAATATGAAGAAGCCATGTATATTTTGTGGCACTTTACATAATGTGATTGAATTGCTTTTCCTTAATGCAACTCATACTCCCACTAAAAGCAATAAAATTTAGTGTTACTATGTAAGAAATTTACTACTCTTATGATTCAAGCAGTATACCAGAAAGAAAAGACTTTTCATAAAGTATAAAATGATCGAACAAATAAAGTTTATGTTTTTATGCGAATGATTATATCAAATATTAAGTTTTAACTTCCTTAAATTGATAATGCTAAATAATGTGAAAGAACGTTTTTGAACTACTAATAAGTGTTTTGCTAGGACACTTACGGTTACATTTACCATCACAAAATTCGATGGTATGCATGAGATGTATGAGCATGTCATTGAATTGTCTAACTTAACTGTTCAATTAAAGAATTTAAAAATATTTGTGAATGAGTTTGTTTTCGTGCAATTTATTTTGAATTATTTATCTCTTTAGTATGGGTCATTCATATTGACTAGTATGTTTATTTAAGAAGAGACAAAACCTAAGTAATTGAGTTATCATTTATTAATCTTGTAATTTAAGGAGCCAAAAAGAAAGGGAGAATCCTTCTAAAAGGACATAAAGAAATAGTCACCTAAAAAAAATGACTTCTGTTCAAGATTGTTAGTCTCATAAGAAAGAAAATGGCTATTCATGTTTTTTAATTCGATGCAAGATTATTTTCAAACCGATTATGTTAAAATCTCAATTGAAATTATTGGGACTTATGCTTATTTTTGGACATTGATCATTATTTAGACTCTATTTCAAAAGTTTATGTTCATTCTAATTTTGAAAATTATTTATTGATTTGTCCAAACTTAATCAACCTTGATGGTTATTTTCAAAAATTTAGAATAAAAGTTTAATTTATTGATAATACCTTTTCTATTGATTTTGGTATTATTTATGATGGTTTGTATAAATTAAAATTTAATGATTTATCAAAAATTTAATTTATCTTGCATCATTATGTTGGTCCTAAATATAGCTTGATAAATGAAAACTCTTCAAACTTGTGGCATAAAAGATTGTACTTTTTTTATTTATTTAAAAGTTATAAAAACTAATAAAGATGAGATTGTTTTGAACTTAAATTTTATTGCTTTTAGTAGGAGTATGAGTTGCATTAAGGAAAAGTAATTCAATCACATTATGTAAAATGCCACAAGATATACATGGTTTCTTTATATTACCTAAATAGACATTAATGTACCTTTTTGACACTTCATGTTTGGTGAATAAAATTATTTTACCATTTTTATAGATGAATTTTCACTTCATGATTTTGTTTATTTATTGCATAAAAGATATCTAGTAAATTGATATCATTGAGGTATACATTATCAAGAAAGAAAAGCAATTACGCAAAAAATGTGAAAATCATAAAGACAGTGTAAAGCATAAGTCTATTTGCTAAACTTTATGAAAGACATAATATTTGTGAATCATAACACGCCAACCCTTCACATGTCAGCAATATTGTCTGCTTTGGGCCACGTCCGTACAGATTTGTTCTTCCCAGTAGGTCACCCATCCCAGAATTACTCCAGCCTAACCACGCTTAACTGGGGAGTTTTGATAGGGATTTCACCACTCAGGAAAAGGCCTCGATGATATATAATGGTCCAGGTTTTTACTTTTATAGCCTAGGAACTCCCCCTCTATTCTCGATATGGGACACCGAGACCTTACAATCCACATCCCTTAGGGCTGCACATCCCCATGCAGTAGCTTGCTAGCTCACAAGCCTGCCTACGTACACCAAGAGACGCTAGGAGCCCACACTTGGTACTCTCGAGAGTCAGCTATGATACCATTTGTAATACCCCAACCCTTCACATGTCATTGATATTGTCCACTTTGGGCCACGCCCGCATGGATTTATTCTTCACAGTGGGTCACCCATCCCAGAACTACTCCAACCTAAGAACGCTTAACTAAGGAGTTTTGATAGAGATTTCACCACTCGGGAAAAGGCCTCGATGATAGACAATGGTCTAGGTTTTTACTTTTATAGCCCAGGAACTCCCCCTCCATTCCCGATGTGGGACATCGGGACCTTACAATCCACCCCCCTTAGGGTTGCACATCCCCGTACAGTAGTCTGCCAGCTCACAAGCCTGCCTACATACACCGAGAGGCGCCAGGAGCCCACACTCGGTACTCCCGAGAGTCAAATCTGATACCATTTGTAACAACCCAACCCTTCACATGTCATTGATATTGTCCGCTTTGGGCCACGCCCGCACGGATTTATTTTTCCCAGTATGTCACCCATCCCAGAACTACTCCAACCTAAGCATGCTTAACTTGGGAGTTCTGATAGGAATTTCACCACTTGGGAAAAGGCCTCGATGGTACATAAGGGTCCAGGTTTTTACTTTTATAGCCCAGGAACTCCCCCTTTATTCCCGATGTGAGACACGAGGACTTTACATGAATGCCTCAGCAGAATGATGTAGTTGAGAAATATTATTGTACTATAATGAATATGACTAAAAGTATGTTAAATAATTTCTAAATACCCATAACATTGTGGATACATGTCATTGATCTATTGTTTTCATATAAAATCGGGTTCCAAGTAAGGCAGTTCCAAACATTCATTCTGAATTGTGAATAGGAAGGAAACTGAACTTAAAACACCTACATGTTTGGGGTTGTCTATGAAAATTAGAATTATTGATCCACATGAAAAGAAATTGGATTTCAGAATAATCAATGGTTATTTTGTTGATTATCTTGAAAATTCAAAGTGTATTAGTTTTACTATCTTGGCCATAGTACAAGAATTGCAGAAACCGATAATATCAAATTTAATAAGAAAGATGAAATCAGTGGGAGTGATAAATCAAGAAATGTGATTATTCAATAAGTTTGGGTATAAGTATCATTATCCATAATTTCAAGGAAATTGTTGTTCCTATAGTTGTTAAACAACTTAATGTCTTGGAACAACAAATGAATAATCAATTACACCATAATATAATAATCACCAATGAAAAGTTGTAGAAGAACCACAAAAAATAATATTAAGAAGATCTCATAAGGTAAAGAGATTTATCATTTCGAATGATTATGTGGTATATCTATAAAAATCTTATTATAATATTGGGATAAGCAAAGACTCGGTTTTATTGTCACAAGCCATAGAAAGTATTGATTCTATTAAAGGAATTAATGTCATGAATGATGAGTTGAAATCAATAGACCAGAATAAAATTTGGGATTTCATTGAATTGCCTAAGGATACAAAAATATTTATTGTTCTAAGGGCAATATAAAATGATATAATGCTAGATATGTGGCCAAAGATTTTACTCAAAAGTAGACATTGATTACAATGAGATATTCTTTTTCCACTTATATCTTAGAGGGCAGATTTAGAATCATTATGACATTAGTAACTCATTATGATATTGAGTGGAATATATGTGAAAATTAATTTTCTGAATAAGAGTTTAGATGAAGAATTTTGTGTAGATCAACTCAAAGGTTTCTCGATTGAGGAAAATGAAAATGTGACTTGCAAACTTAATAAATCAATTTTTGGACTTAAACAAGCTTTCTAAAAATTGTATCTTAAATTTTATGACACTATTTTTTCTTTGGATTTAAAGAAAATATTTTGAATAGTGTACATATCCAAAGATCAGTGGGAGCAAGTTTATATTTATGATTTTGTATATTGATGATATTTTGCTTGTTAATGATGTATGTGATTTATTGCACGAGTTAAGAAATTTCTCTTTAAGAACTTTGAAGTGAAATATATTAGTAAGACAACCTATGTGATAGAAATTGAAATATTTCTAAATGAATCACTTGAATTGTTGAGATTGTCTTAGAAGGTATATATATATATTAAAAGTTCTATAGAGATTCAGAATGAGAGAATATTCACATAAAGTTATCCATGTTTCGAAAGGAAATAAATCTAGTCTTATGTAAATTTTTATAAAATAAATTAGAATGGAAACGATTCTTTATACATTTATTGTATGAAATTTAATGCTCAAATAAGGAAGTGATAATCATAAGGAACAAAAGATTACTTGCTCACATTTATGAAGTCTGATAATCATGAATTGATTGGCTACTTAGATTCAAACTTTAGATGATATATTGATAGTAAAAAAATTCACTTTTGGTTCTTTGTTTCTTTTATGTGGAGGAGCAATATTAAGAAAAGTGTAAAACGAACTATCATAAGTATCCTTTATGAAAGTTGAATTTGTGGTCTGCTTTGAGACCACAAATTATGAATTGTTATTGCGAAACTTTATCTCAAGACTTGGGATTGTCGACTTTATTGCCAAGTCGTTGAGAATTTATTGAGATAATTTCACAATTGTTTTATTTTCTTAGAATGATAAGTATTCTAATGATGCTAAACACATAATTGAAATACTTTGTCGTTAAAGAAGAATTTGAGAAACAGAAAGTGTCAATAAAAAACATAAGTACATAACTTTTAAGTGCAAATCTACTAATGAAGGGATTACTCTTAAAGGCAATTAAGAAACTTGCCAGTTGGGTCTTGAATGTAATCCATAAGAGTTGTTTATGATTGATTGTGTTTGTTGACACATTGAGATCTCATTAATTGTGTTTCTGATATATTTCCTGTTATGAAATGAGTACGTACATATATGAGAATGAATGAATGATAACAGGAATAGTCTTTCATAAATAGACATTATCGTTGGACCTCTTTCTGCTCTTCACTTAAAGGGCTATATTATACTAGTTGCTAGTGTTGTAGTACGTGGAAGGGACTATGTCGCACTATTGGTGTAGAACCTCCATGACTCACATTAGTGAACTATTTAATTATAGTATTATGATGATAAACAAATTAAATGTAATATTGAATATGGTTTATTGCGCACCTAATGTTAACCTTGTTAAATCTTAATATAAGTTATCATATGGGCCAAGTGGGAGAATGTAAGACTAAATTAATTATTTAGTCAATATGTTGACCCAAATGATATGGTAATATGAATTAGAGATTTGGTAGGATTATGATTCCATATTTTTGCTACAATTAATTGGTAAATAAAGAAGAGTGTTTTCCAAGTATCCTATTTTGATGAGAAAGTGGAATCGTTGTTGAAAAAGGAAACTGGTCTTCTCTCTACCTATAAAAGAACATTCAGACTACCCATCAATGATTCTGAATTCAATGTATTCTAAAGAGAGTCAAGAGAGAGAAACCCTTTTTCCACTAATATTATTATTAGGTTTATGTTCAATCAATTTTTGGTCACTCGAAGGTTTCGTATAACTGATTCGGGTATGTTATTTATTTTCCGCATTATGTTATTGTTTGTGAAAATCATGATAGTTCACGATTTTGGATTATGAAGGTTGTTATATGCATAACACCATAAAATTATTTACAACCTCTCCTCTTTCTCCATAATAACCTTACTTGATAATGAACAAGCCATTTTCCTTTGCTTTCTCTAGAACCAAACACAAACCTTGGAAAAGAAAAAGAAAACAGAAACTACCCCAAAGAAAATAACACACAAAAAGAGCAAAAGAAACGTTTCTCTGACAAAAACACGAACCCTTCTACCCACAAAGAGAGAGAGAGAGAGAGAGAGAGAGAGAGAGAGGATACAAATGGGTATGTATATATATAGAGATGTAGATGTGTGTATGTGAAAAAGAAGAAAAGGAAAGAGTAAAGAGATCGTGATGAAATCAGGGGTCACAGATATTTTGTTATCTTCTTAGGCCATTGGGATATGATTGCAGAAAGATGTTTCTATAACTGACACTCACACCCTTAAGCAAGGAGTTAATACCCCAAAATAAGCCATAACCCATGACATTTAATCCAAATCTACGAAATTATGTTCGATTTTTGTTAACAAAAATAGATTTTTTTTAATAACTATTATCATTTTCTTTTTTCTCTCCACAAATTTTTCATCATCATTCTCATTTGTTCTTGTTATATATATGTATGATTTCTTGGATTAGATTTGTTGTTGATTTCTTAAAACTCAAGAAATCAAACCACTTATCAAACCCATTTAAGGAATCAACAACAAATCTAATCTAAGAAATCATACATATATATAACAAGAACAAATGAGAATGATGATGAAAAATTTGTGGAGAGAAAAAAGAAAATGATATTAGTTAGTAAAAAAAATTATTTTTATTAACAAAAATCAAACAGAATTTCGTAGATTTGGATTAAATGTCATGGGTTATGGCTTATTCTAGGGTATTAATTCCTTGCTTAAGGGAATAAATGTCAGTTATAGAAACATCTCTCTACAATCATATCCGAATGGCCCAAGAAGATCACAAAATATTTGTGACCCTTGATTTCATCACGATCTCTTTACTCTTTCTCTTTCTTCTTCTTCACATACACACATCTACATCTATATATATATGCAGGGTGGAAGGGTTCGTGTTTTTGTCAAAGAGGCGTTTCTTTTGCTCTTTTTGTGTGTTGTTTTCTTTGGGGCAGTTTTTGTATCGTTTTTCTTTTCCAAGGTTTGTGTTTGGTTCTAGAGAAAGCAAAGGAAAATGGCTTGTTCATCATCAAGTAAGGTTGTTACAGAGAAAGAGGAGAGGCCACATGTTTTGGCTGTTGATGATAATTTGGTTGATAGAAAACTCATTGAAAGGCTTCTTACCAACTCTAGATGCACAGGTTTTCTTTTTTCACTTGTGATTGTTTTTCTTTGCTCATTTTTTTTCTTTTTTCTTTTTAATTTTTTTTTTAATGATTGATCCAATTTTAATCATAAAAGAAATAAAATTTGATAGCTTCTATTTTATCTGTTTTATAATGGGATGGTCTTTTTTGTTTGGAAAGTAGTTTGACTTTGTGGCTATTTTTAGTTTGGTGCTAAAAAGTTCGTTTGGATTGGATTTTTTTAATTTTTTTGACTTTTACCAAAAAAAAAAAAAAAAAAGTGAAATGATTATATTTGGATATAATTTTTTATCTTATTAATTTTTTTTAATTAATTAATTTATTTTTGACTAAATTAACTCCCAAAAAAAAAAAAAAAAAAAAAACGAGGGCTAAGGCCTATCTGTAAGAATTTTTTCTAAATATGGCTTAATGTGGCTTATACATGATTATACTAGATTCATCTCATTAGGCAAGATACATGTACATCAATTAGATGGTGAATGCACCTATATATATAATGTATAGAAGACTAATGGAGATAGTGACAACGCATTGAATGTGATAGACTTATTATGAATGAATCTTAAAGATGCATTATGTATCTATTATGAATGTAGAAGATACATTATTCTATCTAACGAGTTCATTAATATAGAAGATGCATTATGTATCATGAATGTAAAAGATACATTAATCTATTTAATGAAATTCATTGAATGAATGGATTCTTTAATGGGAACATTCATTAAAAGATGCATTATGTATCATGAATGTAGAAGATGCATTATGTATCATGAATGGATTCATTGAAGTTCATTATAAGATACATTAATCTACCATGGATCAAGATACGTATACACTTATTTTGTATAGTTCAAATTCATATAGTTTTCATGTATAGAACTGAATCCTTACTGGTTTTTAGTTTATGTTCCGTAAAGTTTTCTATCAATTGGCATCAGAGCCTTTGTTCTCAATTCTGATGCATGAAACGTATAAGTATGAATTTCATTTTATGATGATGTTTTCTGTAACAAGTGCATAACCTTGATTTACACTTGTCCAATTTTATTTTTATTTTTGGCCAATCTTTTATTCTATTGATATTAAAACAAAAATTGAAAACTATTGAACAAGTGGTAATTAAGATAATGTCTTATGCACTTATAATGTTTGTTACACACCTTATGAGTTGAAACATTGTTGATCAGCCCAACGAAGGTTCAACACTATGTATGTTTGAACTACCGAGATGATTAGTATAATAAATATAGCAATAAGTTTTTTTGCCCAACGGTGATAAACTTCTCATGTGCTTGAGTTAATAAAATAAAATAAGAGACATTAAGTTTTTCTACCCAACGATGATAAACTCGTTACGGTCTTAATGATTATTTTATTTTATTTTATGTTGTTACTTTTATGAATTGCTAAAATATATTGTTATTCAGCCCAATGGAAGGATAACTTGATTTCGTATCTTACTAATTATGTTTTCTAGTTAGATATATTTAACTTGTGGTGTTATTTTTATTCATGTGAAAAGTAGTTTTCTTAATTATATTACGTAATGCATATTATGTGTTTGCAGCATTGAATCCTACTGCAATTAATAGTTACTTGTCTAGTATTGAAGCTTTGAGTGGAACTAATTTTAAGAAATGCAAGGAACAAATTGGAATTGTTTTGGGAATTATAGATTTAAACTATGCATTAAGAGAGCCAGCACCTACAAAGCCTAATGATACAACTTCTAAGGAACACATGGATTTATATGAAAAATGAGAACGCTCTAATCGCTTAAGTCTAATGATTATGAAAGGCTCAATTACGCCTTCAATTCAAGGAGCACTCCTTATTTCTGAAAGTGTAGTGAGCTATATGAAATCTATAGAAGAACAATTCATTAGAACTTCCAAATCCCTTGTTAGTACTCTCTTGATTAAAATGATGACAATGAAATATAATGGTTTGAGTGGTGTTCGTGAACATATCTTATAGATGAATGACATGGCCTCTCAATTAAAGGGAATGGACATGGAAATTTCTGAAGGTATTCTTGTTCAATTCATTATGACTTCTCTTCCTACGCAATTTGGTCCTTTTAAGATCAATTATAATACGCTAAAATATAAGTGGAAGATGAGCGAGTTAATTGCCATGTGTGTTAAAGAAGAAGATAGGCTTAAAGCTAAAAAGCCTGATATAGCTCACCTTACCACCTTGGGTCCAGCCAAAAAGATTTTCAAGAAAGGCAAAAGTAAGAAGAAAAAGAATACAAATGATGAAACTCACAAGGCTAATGAAGAAAATAAGATTCGATGTCATTTCTGTCGAAAGAAAGGTCACATAAGAAAAGACTGTCCAGGTTTTAAAAGTTGGTTGGACAAGAAAGTTAACACTCAATGCTTTGTGTCTTATGAATCCTTTTTGATAGATGTTCCACCAAATTCTTGGTGAATTGACACTGGTGCAAGTATTCACATAACAAATTCCATGCAGAGATACCTTACAAGTCGGAAACTAAATAAAGGAGAATGAACCACTACGGTTGGGAATGGAATAAAAGTGGACGCTGAGACTATTGGCACCCTCCGTCTAATTTTAGACTCTGGTTTCATTTTAGATTTAGTAAACACAATTTATGTTCCTGTTTTTACTAGAAACCTAATTTCTATTTCACAACTTGATTCCTATGGTTATGAATTTAAGTTTGGAAATAATAGAGACTCTTTATTCCACAATTCTCATATGATTGGTTCAAGTACTTTATACGGTAATCTTTATTCATTGATTTTAGATTCCACTTATGCACAATCTTTTTTATCATTTCATGTAAACGACTTGGTAAATAAAAAGAGAAAGCGAGTGAATAAAAATTCATCCATGTTATGGCATAAGCACTTGGGCCACATATCAAGAGAAAGGATGGAACGTCTTATTAAAAATGGAATTTTAAGTTCGCTTGATTTTTCTGATTTTAGTACTTATGTGATTTGCATTAAAGGAAAATACACAAAGACAAAGAAAAAGGGTGCTACTAGGACTACTGAATTATTAGACACAATTCATACTGATATATGTAGTCCCTTTACTGTTCCAACTATTTCTAGACATAAATATTTTATTAATTTTATTGATGACTTTTCTAGGTATACTTATGTGTATCTTATTCGTGAAAAATCAGAAGCACTAGATATGTTCAAACTCTATAAAGCTGAAGTTGAAAATCAACTTGGCAGATGGATCAAAAGTGTAAGATCTGATAGAGGCGGTGAATATTATGGTAGATTCACTGAGTCGGGTCAAAATCCAAGTGTTTTTGCTTTATTTTTAGCTAAGAAGGGTATTAGTGCTAACTACACAATGCCCGGTACACCTAAGCAAAATGGTGTAGCTGAGCAACGAAATCGTACTCTTTTGGACATGATGAGAAGCATGATGAGTAACTCTTCTTTGCCAGATTACTTGTGGGGTGAAGCTTTAAAAACTGTTGTACATGTTCTTAATAGGGTTCCTAGTAAGGTTGTGCCTGTAACTCCTTATGAGTTGTGGGTTGGTAGGAAACCTAATTTGAATTATTTACATGTATGGGGTTGTCCTGCTGAAGCAAAAAATTTTAACCCGCAAATAAAGAAATTAGACCCTAGAACTATAAGTTGTTATTTCATTCGATATCTTGAGAGATCAAAGGGTTTTAGATTCTATTGTCCCACTCATAGCACAAGAATTGTTGAAACTAGAAACGTTGTGTTCTTAGAGGATGAAAACATTAGTGGGAGTATGAATCTCAAAAATGTTTCTTTAAAGGAAAATCGTGCTTTTATGCCTTCCATGATTATCCAAGAAAATGAAGTGCCTGAACCTATTATGGATAATGTTGGTACTCAAGAGATTTCTCACATTGAGAAAGAAGTTATCCTAGGTACAGAACAACCTTTACGCAGATCACAAAGAGAAGAGAAACCAGCCATATCAAATGACTATGAGATTTACCTAAATAAGTGTGATATAGGTTTGGAGAACAATCCTGTTTCTTATGCCTAAGCCATGAAAAATAGAAATGCAACTCAATGGCTAAATGCCATGAAAGATGGGTTAAAATCCATAAAAGACAACAATGTCTATGATCGTGTAGAATTGCCTAAGGGAGCCAAAACTGTTGGATGCAAATGGGTTTTTAAAACCAAGCGTGACCCTAAAGTCAATATTGAAATATACAAGGCCAGATTAGTTGCTAAAGGATACACTCAAAGAAAAAGGATGGACTATAAGGAAACTTATTCTCCTGTTTCTAATAAGGATTCCTTGAGAATAGTCATGGCCTTAGTAGCTCATTATGATTTAGAGTTACATCAAATGGACGTTAAAACAGTCTTTTTAAATGGTGACTTGCATGAAGTGGTCTACATGGACCAACCTGAAGGTTTTCAGGATGAAAGCAAGGAAAATATGGTTTGTAAGCTTAAGAAATCCATATATGGTCTAATGTAGGCATCTCAACAATGGTATCTTAAATTTCATGAAGTTCTCACCAAATTTGATTTTAAGGATATTGTGGTTGATCAATGTGTCTACCTTAAAATCAGTGGGAGCAATATCTGCATTATAGATTTGTATGTTGTTAGCATATTGCTTGCTAGCAATAATTTGGGAATGATACATGAGACAAAGCAAATCTTTACGAGGAATTTAGAAATGAAAGATCTTGGTGAAGCCTCTTTTGTCATTGGGATAGAAATTCATTGAGATAGGTCTCGTGGTATTTTAGGATTGTCCCAAAGAGCCTATATCGAAAAGGTTCTTAAAAGGTTCAACATACAGAACTGTTCAATTAGTGTTGCCCCTATAGTTAAGGGTGATAAATTTAGTGAATTTCAGTTCCTAGAAATAATTTAGAAAGGGAACAAATGAAAGAAATTCCTTATGCCTCTACAGTTGAGAGCATTATGTATGCTCAAGTTTGTACACGTCCTGACATAGCATTTGTAGTTGGTATGTTTGGTCGATACCAAAGCAATCCCGGACTTGATCATTGGAAAGCAGTTAAGAAAGTGTTGCGATATTTACAAGGCACTAAGGATTACATGCTCACTTATCAAAGAATAGACTGCCTTGAAGTAATTGGTTATTCAGATGCTGATTATGCTAGATGTAAAGACACTTGAAAGTCAACTTCTGGGTACATTTTTATGCTTGCTAATGGATCCATTTCATGGAAGAGTCATAAATAGTCTTTGATAGCCTCTTTTACTATGGAGGCAGAGTTCATAGCATGTTATGGCTAAAGAATTTCATATCTGGATTACAACTTGTCTATTCAATTTTGAGGCCCTTACAGATTTACTGTGATAATGATGCTGCTGTTCAGTTCTCCAATAATAACAAAACTTTAGGAGTATCAAAGTATATTGATATCAAGTATCTAGTTGTTAAAGAAAGGGTTCTGAATCAGACTATTTCCATCTCTCATATTGGCACTATTCTCATGTTAGCAAATTCTTTAACTAAAGGTCTCACACCTAAGCTCTTTCAAGAATATGTTGCGTGCATGGGCTTAGTAAAAAGTTTATCATGTTTAGACTTGAAATGGGTGTATTATGTTCGTGATAAATGTTATGTTATAATCATCTTATGTTAGTAATGATTATGTTTGTTGTTTTCATTCTTCATACTTGTGCACAATTTAGAAGAAGATATAAACAACGGGACCATTATAAATGAATTAGCATTAATCACCATTATGTTGCTAATGTCATCTCTCTGATTTAAGATTCACTTATTCATGTTGATGGAAAATATTAACACTATAACCATTGTACAGTCTTGATCAATGTGTAAATCACTGACTACAATGATTTGGTGCTAATAATTTTATTGAACGGAATCTAATGGTGATGGTGCAATTTTCTAGTGGGAGAACGTTAGCCATATTATGATAATCTAGTGACATAATATAATCATGCAAGCCAAGTGGGAGATTGTAAAAATTTTTCCTAAATATGGCTTAATATGGCTTATACATAATTATACTAGATTCATCTCATTAAGCAAGATACATGTACATCAATTAGATGTTGACTAATCATTGATGAATGTACCTATATATACATAATGTATAGAAGACTAATGGAGATAGTGTCAATGCATTGAATGTGATAGATTCATTATGAATTAATCTTAGAGATGCATTATGCATCTATTATGAATGTAGAAGATACATTAATCTATCTAATGAGTTCATTAATATAGAAGATGCATTATGTATCATGAATGTAAAAGATACATTAATCTATTTAATGAAGTTCATTGAATGAATGGATTCTTTGATGGGAAGAATACTAGTAGAAATAGTGTAAGGTCCCAAACCACACTCTCCATCACAAAACTCAAGTTGTCACCACAAGAAGGATCCCATCACCTAGAGAGAGAGAAGTGGTTTGAAGATCTTAGACAAAGAAAGAACTTAAAGATCAAGGTCTTCTATTCAAGGTTCCTCTTTTTCAAAAGAGATTTTCATACTATCATGGATCAAGGTACGTATACACTTATTTTGTATAGTTGAAATTCATATAGTTTTCATGTATAGAATTGAATCTTTAATGGTATTTAGTTTATGTTCCACAAAGTTTTCTATCATTATCAATAGTAATTGTCCTTCAAACCCAATAGATCAACCTGGGCTCAAGACTATAACTCTAGAGAAATAAAAAAAGGATTTGCTTACTGACCCTTCGTTCAAGTGATAAGATGGCTTTTTGACTTTTTAATTTTTTAATTATTTTAATGAGTTGATTTTTTGACTTTTTAATTTTTTTAGTTATTTTAATGAAAATTCTCGTTTGGGATGAGTTTTTTTGACTTTTTAATTTTTTTTGAGAAAAAAGGAAAAATAATTATGGTTTGGATATGACATTTTGTCTTATTAACTTTCTAACTTATTTTGTCTTTCTATGACTAAAATAGCTCCAACCTCACATGCCAAAAGCTTCAAAAGGTCTGGTCTTCAATTTTCAATTTTTGGAAATAATTTTTTAAATTTTCAATTCATATTTTTATATTTGTAATGACTTTTTAAAATATTTTAATTAATTTTTTAAAAAAAATTTTAGATTTACTTAATATTATTATACTTAAAAAGTAAAACAATTTGTATAAAAAAAATTTGAAAAATTCACTGAATATAATAAAATATAAAAATGTATTAAATTTTCATTTTTTTAATGTTTTTTTATATTTGGTGAATTTTTTAAACAAATTTCACAAATATTATATATGTTAAGTGTATTTTGATTAGGTATATCTTTAAAAAAAAAAATTTGTATGAAATATTTAAAAATTTTACTAAAAAAAAAAACACGAAAAACAAAATATTGACTTAATTTTCTGGAACCAAATATGCTGAAATCTTCCTCTATTGCAATATATCTTTCAATTCATAAGTAACTTTATATGAGGAGCTAGTGGACTCAATCACTCACCTTTAACTCTTTAATTTTAGTTTTCTATTAATTTTGATCCATGCTAAGTCAATTCTCTAGTTACATTTCAGTGTATAGTTGTTGTGGATTTTAATAGCTTTGTTTGACTTTGACATAGAACATGGTTATGATTGTAATGCAGTGACTACAGTAGAGAATGGGCAAAGGGCCTTGGAATTTATGGGCCTAGGAGACGGACAACACTCCATCAACAATAGTGTAAGTATTCCTTCATAACCTACTACAATATATGTATGTCTAGTAAACTACCTTAGCATTATTATATTCAACAGTATTAAGAGAGAAAATGCATCATTGGAGGATATAAAATATTAGAGAGAAATCCTCTATCCTTATATCTCAAATCCAAAAAAATATCAATTGTCATGAATCATAATGTCAGAAAACACTTCAAACTTCTCACCATACAGATAATGCCTCTAAATCTTCAAGGCAAAGATCACCGTCGCTAACTCTAAGTCATGAGCAGGATAGTTCCTCTCATGAGTTTTCAATTATCGTGAGCCATAAGCTACTACCTTCCCCCCTTGCATCAAGATGCAACCCAAGCCTTCCCTTGAGGCACCATAATACACTGAATAGCCCAAACCCCTCTCCAGAATAATCAATACTGGAGTGGTAGTAAGTCCAACCTTAAGCTCCTAGAACAACTTCTCACAAGTCTCACTCCATACAAACTTAACTCCCTTCCTCGTTGGTCTAGTTAACAGTGAAGCTAATATAGAGAAATATTTTACAAACCGACGGTAATACCCGACCAACCCCAAGAAATTACGGATCTCGAAAGTATTCTTAGGTTGTGCCTAATCTTGTACTACCTCTATCTTGGATGAATCTACAGTCATCCCTTCCCCAGTACCACATGGCCTAAGAACTTAACTTTCCTCAGCCAAAACTCACACTTCCCAAACTTAGCATACAATTGGTGGACTCTAAGCAATTCAAGCACCACTCGCAAGTGTTCCTCGTGCTCCTCCTCAGAGAGTGAGTAAATCAAAATGTCGTCCACAAACACGACCACAAAACGATTTAGGAACTCACGAAAGATCCGGTTCATCAAATCCATAAATACAGCTAGAGCATTGGTTAGCCCAAAAGGCATCACAAGAAACTCATAATGGCCATACCGCGTACAGAATGTCGTCTTCAGGATATCCTCCTCCCTTACTCTCAACTGTTGATAACCCGATCTCGAGTGTATCTTAGAGAAGTAACAAGACCCCTTCAACTGATCAAACAAATCATTTATACGAGGCATTGGGTACTTGTTCTTAACAGTTACTGGTTCAACTCTGGTAATCGATACAAAGTCGCAACGCTCCATCTTTCTTTTTAGCAAGGAGAGCCGGTGCTCCCCAAGGTGAAGTACTAAGGCGAATAAAACCCTTATTAGTAACTCCTGGAGTTGAATCTTCAACTCACTCAACTCGGCAGGTGCAAACCTATACGATGCCATAGAAATCGGTGCCGTACCAGGCACTAGATCAATAGAGAACTCAATCTCTCGATGAGATGGCAAACTAGTAAGGTCCTCCGAAAAAACGTCCGGGTATTCACAAACCACCCTTGGCAACTCAACTTGGACTTCATCACACTCACCACTCAAGAAATTTTCCAAAAGATAGCTAAGTTCACTCCGCCCATGCGGGTCATACATCGGTGATAAGAACCTATCCACCCGGTCCCCCAAGAAATGAAAACAATCACCGCTCAAGGTACATATAGTAACCCTCTAGCGGTAGCAATCTATAACAACCCGGTATGACGACAGCTAGTCAATATCCAAAATAATATCAAAGCTAGACATGTCAATCAATACAAATGAAAAAGGAAGACGGTGACTAGAGACCTTTATATCACAACCCTGACACCCCTGTTTTAAAATCATCTCACCACCAATAAGTGACTCTACACAAATAGGAGATGATAATCGAGCCAACTCCAACCCCAAAACCGATGCAAATGCAGATGAAATAAATGAATGGGATGCACCTGTATCAATCAACACATTAGCAACTGAATTGCAAAACAAGAAGGTACCTCTCACTACCGAAGGCTCTAATACAAGATCTGGCATGGTAACAGCATACACACGCCCTGTAGGCTTCTGATGTACCTGCTCACCTCTCAAAGCATAAGCCTGCTGCACTGACTGAGTCGAAGACGCTCCCTGATTGGCCCTTGAGGCTTGTGCTAACTGTGCCTGCTGGTGGCTCTATGTCTGTCTCAAACCAGACGCACTAGGTGTGCTACCCAACTGAGGGTAAAATCTCTTCAAATGCCCTATCTACCCACATTGATAACGTGTGAGCGGCTGCCCTCTTCCCTGACTCTGGTCCTGTGAACGAGCCGAAGACGAAACAAGCCGTTGCCCTCTTCCTCTCTGTGGGCAAGTTGGAGACTTGTGGCCCAACTGACCACATTTAGAACAAGTAAAATCTCCCTGACCATTTCTCTTAGAACTCGAACTCGGTACTGGAAAAGTGGACCTCAACTGAGCTCCTTGGGACGACTGGGGGTTAGAGCCCCTTTGCCTCTTACTGTCCCCCTGATTATCCTGACTCTTCCTGGAGCCTCTCATCCTCTCCTCCTCTGACTGCATCATGATCTCTAGATGAGCTGTTGCCTCCACAAGGCGTCTATAATCCCTATAGACCTGGCCACCCTGAACAAGAGTCTGGTCCTCAATCTCTTCTCAAACTCCAAACAACGGCGCTCTTCAATTGTCACAAGCTCGGGTGCAAACTAGACAAGCTAGTGAAGATGGCCTCAAACTCGGCCACTGGTGTATTCAATTGCACCAACTCAGAGAACTGGTCTCTCAACTTCTCCTTAACAGTAGGAAGTAAAAACTTATCCTGGAATGCATTGACGAATGCCTCCCAAGTCACCCTAATGCGCCCACGCACCTACTTCCACCACTGACCCGCATTCCCCTTTAGTTGGAAAGACGCCAAGGTCATTCTCAACTGGTCGTCTTAGATGCCAAGCATCTCGAACGTCTTCACTATCTGCTCCAACCACTCATCTGCCTTTAATGGCTCCTTGGGACCGCCCAAAAGCTCATCCGGATTCAACCTGGAAAAACTCTCTCTTCAAGAAAGATAGCCCTACTTTAGTTACTTGGGTCTGGACTTGATTTTCAGCCCTGAGAATGTCCATAGATTCCCGCAATGCCCCGACCATTTCGGGGCTAAGGCACCCATGGCCTGCTGACCTACTGGTTTGACCACATTAGCCTGACCAACCCCTTCTTCTTGTGCCGGAATATCGTCCGGTAGAGGCATCTTATGCCTTCTAGGCCTACCACGCCTACCACCGCTACGTCCACGTCTTAACATCATAATAAAGATAAGAAAAGATATTAGCACATTTACAAATGTGCCGAGGCTAACTCACTCGTGTCCTAATGTATTGGACAACAGTAATTCACTCCACGTAAGCACGTATTCACATAAACACATACGAATTTCATTTCCGGATAATAACCGTCTCGCGGCGTTACTAGAGTTCTAGTTAGAAACGCAGTAATCAGGTACCTTTCCAACAAGACTCCCAGAAACCCGTGGACTCGATCAGCATCCTGAAAATTAAATCCCATACCCATATAATCACATAAATATGTTATCACATAACATTACTAGCATACAAACATCTCTGTAAAGCGAGACAAACCATAAACATCTCTGTAAAGCGAGACAAACCCATTGTGGTACTAACCACTTCCCACGTACCCAAAATATTCAAACCCGGTACGTTCTAATACCAAGTTATAACGCCCCCAAAATAAAACAATGAATTCATTCCATGAGCGGAAAGATAATTAAAATAATACACTTTCATTCATCAAAGTCCGTATACAAAAGATAACACATGCGATATACATTCACAAACTGTTCATCCTGAATCTACAGCATGTGTTGTAATTGAACTGAAAACTAAGTAGATAATTATATGCCCTATAGGCTTACATCTTTCCAAGTCATTGCTTAGTTACAACAAAAGTGAGCCTAACTCAATACAATTAAAGCCCTTGGCAATACAAAAAGCATACAACAAAAGAAAGAAGCTCTTGCTCCCAAAAGTCCCTCCCAGCTATTGCCTTAGCGGAGGCATGTCACCAACACTTCAAAATGGTTTTCCCCAAATAAAGTGAGCCAAAGCCCAGTATGAACAATCTAACACAGTATATGAGATTTAACGAAGATATAAGCATGATGTGCATGTACAATGCCAATAGTAAAACTTTCAAATTCTCTATAGTCATAAAGTACCAAAGTTCATGTCTCAACCCTTGTCTTTCTAGTCAATTCAAGTTAATTCATTTCATCTCAGTTTATGAGTCAATTTCATTATCGTCCAGACAACCTATCTGAGACTACAACTCAGTGGTTCCCAAAATAACACAACCATCATACAACACTTCCATTTGCATTTTATGAAAATTTCATCCGCGGGATCGGCACCCATGTATACGCGCAGTTTTCGGGACTTTCACCCTAAATACTCTAACCAACTTAGTTTCAATGGAGTCTATCTCCTATATCCTCCCAAAACATGGAGTGCATCTCCTTTCTCCTTTCAAACATCATACATATACAATGTATTTAAAACATAATCATATTCAATGACAATCAACAAGAGATTAGTTTCAATTTACCTAATCCTCATGTAATGTCTACAACAATCATAACTATCCTCCACCGATAGCCCAATATAGATATTTTTAAATAGATATTCAATCTCAAGACAGATAATTTATTCAAATTTCCATGGGTGTGAGATGATATATATATTCCAATTATGCCGCTCATTTCAATATTCATCCAATTTCATTTTTACAACACCAATTCCATTTATTTATACAAAATAAATACTTAAACCATTTTAGGGGCAAACTCTCATTTTTTGATTAAATATCAACCCAAAGGCCAAAATCAATCATTTAGTCAAACTATGACCTCATATTCAACCCCATAACCATTTATAACTCATTTGCTTATAAACCCCTCTTTTGATTTTTAAATCCAAACCCTAGATTTGTTCATAATACTCCTAAATCCCACTATTGTTACACAACAATAAATAACTAAGCTAAAAACCATATGAAAGTATAGAAAATTCCTACCTCAAGCTTAGAAGACCAAAGTAACAAAGGAGAAACTTCAAAGACGTCGAAACCAACTTCTACTCGGATCAAAACGGAGCTCTTGAGGCACTCTACCTTTTTCTCAAAGGCACTAGGACGAAGATCCCAATGGATCTAGGTGAAATAGTAGAGAAAATATGAGTTTTAGAGAGAAAAACTCAAGATCTAGGGTTTTAGAGAGTTATTAGGAGAGAGAGAGATGAAAAAGTGAACCAAAAAGTCATTTTCATAGACTGATATACACGCAGTCCGCTTGAGCGTGAGAAGTGACGCTTGAGCATCAGATACATTATTCCGCTTGAGCGCAAGGAGTGACGCTCGAACATAGAATACACACTTTCAGAAGTTTTGCAAACAAAGGACACCGCTCGAGCTCAAAATTGGCCGCTTGAGCGTCCACCAGCTCAAGTGTAAGAAACACCACTCGAACATGGAATACACTTTCTCTGTATTTTGCAAGTCTACAAAAAAAATACTAAGAGTTTGCAAAGCCCGCTCGAGTGTACAAAGTGATGCTCGAGCGGAGGACTAAAAATCTAGGCAACAAATATTTGAAAACCAAGTAACTAACTTATTCCAAACACAACCACGACAACCCAAAAGCCAAACTCAAGCAAGAATAAGAGGGAAAAGACATTAACAACATTTTGAAATCATAAAACCCGAGTCCATAGTACAAGATGGGTCGAGTCAAAACCGGAATCGCTATAGGTTTGACTTTTTTTAACTTTTGTGAGAGAAAAAGTAAAATGATTATGATTTTGATGTAACATTTTATTTTATTAACTTATTTAACTTATTTTATCTTTTGTACTTTTTTAACCCAATTAAATTAGCCAAACGAAGGCTAATTTAAGCATTAGTTCTCCAAATTGTGAAGGGGTGGCTCCCATGTAAATTCTTAGAGCATTAGTTCTAAGCATCACTTCTACAAAAAAAATTCTTAGAAAACTAAGGCCTTATTTGGTAACATCACTTTTTAATCTAAGAGTAAAAAAGTTATTAAAAAAATTAAAAATCCAATAGTCTATATCAAAAAATCATTTTTGCACATCTTTTTGTAAAAAATTAAAGTTATCCCAAACATACTAGTTTTTTTTCCCTTATATTTTAACTAAAAAATAAAAAAGTTACTAAAATAGTCTGTTCCCAAACAAGACCTAAGTAAAACCCCATAATTATTTTATATCACTAAAAACTTATAAGAAATTCCATTATACACATTTCTTGGGGGGAAAAAAGGGTGTACATATGTACGTTCACTGTCTGTTGTTAGATTAAAAATTAAATTTGAGTTATTGATCATAACTATATTAGGTTATAATTAACACATTTTGAGACACTTTCATCGTGATCAAAACCACCTAATCAGCACAATTTTGAATGAATATTTTTAGCCCCCAACTAAAATTCATGCATCTACTAGTGGTTAATGAGACTTTTTTTATTCGACATGATGTATTTGAATGACAAAAATCTTAAAAGGGAATGGAAATGGCATTAAAAATAATGAAATTTATGGCAATAAAATTCATGTGTCAATATTATTCAAGTGTTTGGTTTTGTTATAAATCTTCAAAGGAGAAATATTAAAAATTTAGATATTGGGAGCCCAATCATTAATTTTTTTACTCTTAAATACTTAACATTCTTATAGAAAATCTCTAGATTCTCACGAAAAGATAGGAGAATCTTACTATCATAAATAACAAATTTAAATTTTTTTGTACTTTCTTATATTTTTTATAAAAAAAAACTTAATTACTATGTTATTATAAGTTGTATAAAAAAAAAATTTCATCACTCATATTAAATAAACTTAGAATTTTTATTTTATTTTATTTCTTTTACTTTCTCTCGTTTTCATCCTAACTAAATTGAGCTCTTAAAATTATAAGCATTTCAATATAATCTTAATGCAATAAACATGTTTATGGCCTTGTTTAGCAAATGCTATTTTTTTGGTTATTTAAGTTAAAATTCATTAAAAAAAATATATTAAAATAAGTTAAAATAATTAATAAGATAAAATATCACATCAAGTCCATAATCATTTTACTTTTCCTCTCATAAATATTACATTCAATTATAAAAAAATTCAACTATCTTCCTAAATATAAAAATTTTATCCGTTAAAATAATTAAAAATTTAAATAACCTACTAAAAAAAAGGGGTTATGATTCATCCCTCTAAAACTAAAACTCTAATTGAGCTCTAGTGATATGAAAAATCCAAAAAAATAAAAACAAAAAACAAAATACAAAATGCAAAATACAAAACAAAATCAAAACATCATATCAAAATGAGACCCACCTTCCATTAGAGCTATTAAAACTATTAGATTAGAGCTCTAAAACATTTTTAAATTACAAATGCTAAAACATGCGACAATTGCTGTATCCACTAATGGCATCAGATTCGGAGGACAGATTCCGAGAATAATAAATGTCATAATAAAAGAAGATTTGGCGATGCTTTCTGTGTTTTTTTTTACACGAAAAAACCAAACAAACAAACAAGCTGAAGGCATAGTACTGACTTTTAGGGAAAATAGTAATTTAGTGTAAAAATAAAAAATAAAAAAAATTACATCAGTGACAAATTTTATAAATATTAATAATTAAAATTTTAAATTTGTTCATATATTTATAAATATTTTTGCAAAGGACCACTATGTTGTGTTGTTCAAATTGTGAAATTAAATAAATAAATTTATGAAGAAATCAAATTATATACCAAAAATATATGCTGATAATTATAACTAAATTTCAACAGAAATACACAAAACAATAAAAGGGTAAAGAGACGAAACCAAAGCCTGCACGGAAGCAGTTTCGTTAAAACAGATTTCGCCGCCTCACGGGTCCAGTGCTTGAAGAATCCCGGCGACTGTCTCCCAAGACACGACGGTCAAAACCAGCTACGGCAGAAGCACTTTCTGTCTAGTTTAGCAAACAAAAACAGTGGCAGCACTCTCTCATTGTAGAAATTTCTAGCAAACTGACTAAAAAATGAAAGAAACAATTTCTTTGTTTAAGACTTGATAGGAAGGTTTCAATTTATACATGTATAGGGGAGAGAGGAGAAGCCTCCAGCCTTTATGGCTGGTTACTAATGCACCATTAACCTCTGCAATAAAGGCAGGAGTTACAAACCCCATTAATGTAGGAATTACAAACCCCATTAATGCTCTATTAAACTCTGCAATAAAGGTAGAAGTTACAAACCCCATTAACTCTTTCATGAAACTAACTTCATGGGGCAATTTCTCATTCAATTCTCAATGGTTTTTGGCCATTCTATTTGTGGTGTAAAGATCTCATTGCAAAGTATCTAGACCCACTTAGACCCAACACAATAGATAGTTGGGACCCACTTTAATATTTAATTAAAGTCACCAAAAAATTATTTTTTCCAACAGATTGTAATTCCCTCAAACTTTTAGGCATAGTAGTCTGTTGTGAAACTTCATAGGAATAAATAGTGAACTATTTCAATAATCTAAATCATTCACGTTATAAGGTTCATTAAGTAGAGTATTCATAGAAAAAATTAAGTTAATTAGATATTCATAACCACGTAATCAAAGTATTCATGACAATTTATTTAAATTATTTATAATTTTTTTATTTTAAAATTCTATGTCAAATTATTTAGTATAGTTTTCACTTACAATTTACAAGGACAATATAGCATAAATAAACTAGGGGGAAAAAAGGGTTAATTAACTAGAAATCAGCCATTTGTGATTTGTTACAGTGCATCTATTTTTTCCCTTTTTTCCCCACAATTACCTACTTTTTGTTCTTAAATCACATACGCATGATGGGTGATAGTGCAGTTCATTTCCGGTGGATGGACTGGACCGATCCAAGCTCCTCGAGCCCACGTCCGAGTGGCGAAGCCCACTAGATGACCTGCAAGTAAGTTCAGTAGGGAACGGGGTAGTCCCCCAACGAACCCTCTGACGGACAAGTTAGCAAATAGAAAAGAGATGAAGTATGTAGAGAGAGAGATTGGAGATAGAAAGCTTAACCTTCTTCTTATCTTCAATGCTTGCTTATATCCTTTGGTAATCATTTCACTGTCCCTTCCGACGTGCCCACCTCACCGAAAGCCTGTGCTGTAGCTTACCTTATTCAGGGTAAAGGGGCGCTGTTCCGACGGGGAGGTGTTGTCGTAATAAATGCTGTGATGGGCTGCATTAATGGTGATGTGTTGTGGCAATAACTTTGCAGATCTCTGTTTGCTGATGTGGCATGTTCTATATCTGCCATGTGTCCGAATGCTATTGGCCCCTCATGCCCAATTGGCCTCCAGCTGTCCTGGACTTCATCAACCGGGTTATGCAATGGGGTCCAAATGGTGAGCTTGGGTTTGTTCACTGTGGGCTGTGGCCTTTATGGGCCTATCCATGTCAATGGGTATTCACCATTTAGTTGACCACTTCCTTATCCTTTATTCATTGGAAATATTATAGGAAAATTATAAAACAGTGGAAAGTGAAAGAAATTATTTATCAAAAACAAGATGTACAATTTGTACTACGATTTCTTTGAATCATTTGTTTGTAATTATTTTTTTTACATTGATGTGTAATTTTCACATTTTCACAATATTACGTGTCTTGTGCCCGTGGTAAATTTCTTTGTTTTAGAGGGACTTTCTATTTTTACAACAAAAATGCTAGACCCAAAAAATTTACACAATACACATTGATAAGTTTGGGAATCGTTGTGTAGGTGTGAGAGAGAGGAGAGCCCGGGCAAGTTTAGGAAGTTGAAATAATAGTTAAAAAGTTATTAAAAAGTCAAAAACTATACAAAAAAAAGATTCTCTTTCCTCTTCTTTTTTTTTCACATTTTTTAATAAAAAATTAAAAAATCATCATAAACATATTAATTTTTTTTATTTCATATTTTAGTCAAAAAAATTACTAAAATAATCTATTCTTAAAGACAACAACATTTTCCTACTATCCTCATAGCCTTAATTTACCTTTTTATTTTTTATTTTTTTTTGTCCTTTTGAGTAAAGTTATAATGTAACACATTTAATCCAGTAATTTATGATATGTTTAGTAACATTTATATTTATAATTTTCTATTTATATTTACAAAAAAGTTTAAAATTATAAATAAAAACTCATTTTGTTTTTATTTTCATTTTCAAAAAGTTATAAACAATTTTGAAAAATTATTAAATTTTGTAAACACAAAAAATTACTTTCACTTTTTAATTTTTTTTTTTTTTTTTTTTTTCATTTCTTCTTTATCCCATCCTTTTCAACCACCACCCACCTTCGGCCACCATGTCCCTCAATCGCAAACGACCTGCCATCACCACCAACAACCTCCCACCAGTGTTAATTACCCTCGCCACCACTTTTTGTTGAAAACCGCCTTCAACTACCACCGTAGATGGCTTACCAGCCATCGTATCAGACTATCTCTGGCCACTGCCAGCCACCTCTCACCAGTAGCAACTAGTTTCGGTCACTATCTCCCCCAATGGACAATCAACTTTGGTTATCATCTCTAACCATTGATAACCACCTCTTACAACCACTCCTTTTAACTTGTTTTGAAAACAAAATTTTAAAATATGTATACCAAACACGTTTTTTGTTTTCGTTTTTATCCAAAATAAACATAAACATTAATATTTTCTGTATATTAAAAATAATAATAAACATAAACATTAATGTTTTCTGTAAATTAAAAACAATAAACTATAGACACTAAAGTGCTCGTGGATGGATCATGGCGACAAGCAGATGGCAGCCTTGGAATACCGTGGATTTGTTACCATGGCGATGATAAACCTATAGCACAAAGAGCTTTCCAACTTCAGCTTACATCAGCTTTTGTAGGGAAAGTGATAGTTTGTCAGAGGGCGATTCAGTGGACAAAAGAATAAAATTTGCATAAATTATGTATATGGATAGACTCACAACTTTTAGTAGACGTACTATGTAAAAGAGTTGGTCCGTTTGAGTCTTCTTCCACTATACTAAGCAGATATAAGGTCGTTTAGTAAGTATTTTGATTATCTTTATGTATGTAAGGTCAAGCATCAGGATATTAAACCTACACATGATTTGGCACGTCCTATAAATAATTTCCCTACTTAACACCTGTTATTTGTTTGATTTCTCTTAGAATAAATAAATAAATAAATAAAAAATAATAATAATCCATTATCATACTATAGTTAGGGGATGTTTGATAATCTCAATCGGGACTTAAAACTAAATGCATTAAGTGATAATTAATTAAGTCCGTTTGATAATTACAATTGATATTACTTAAAATTTTAAGTGCCTCTTAAAATGAAGACTAAAACTTACGAAAATTTTAAGTTATAAGAAATTTATTTAATTCTGACTGAATTTATAACTATTATACATATGCATCAATATACACTATTATAAACTCACCACCATCACTATCACCACAACACCACCATCATGCCACTGCCACCACTATTGTTACCACCGCCGCCGCCACCACCATCGCTACCGCTACCGCCACCACCACCGCCACCGCCACCGCCATGTCATAGCCACTACTACCACCACTGCTACCGCTACTACACCACCACCATGCAACATCCGCCACTACCATCACTATCACCGCTACCACTATCATGCCACCACTACCACTACCACTACCACCATCATACCACCACCACAACTATAACCACCATCTTCATCACCATTGTCATTGTTACGATCAGCACTACCATTATTTTACTACCACTACTATCGCTACTGCCATCACCACCATGCCACCACTGTCGCTACCACCATCAATGCTACTACTACCGCCACTACTACCGCTACCACCACCATCACAATATAAAAATTGAGATATACAATTTAAAAATAATAAATTTTATATTTAAACTTATATATATTAAACAATTTATTTTTAGTTCAACACTTAAATTTTTATCAAATAATTTTTCAATTTAAAAAATTCAGTATTCAGTTTTTAATTTTTAATTTTTAGTCTTTAATTTTCAGTTTTACTATCAAATACCATCTTAGATATGCATTAAGTTTAGTTATCATCAGTGCCTGTTTTGGGCATAAGCCGACAATGCTATCATTTTGGGTCTCGAAAAATTGACTAAAAAAAAGTTTTAAAATTTTGTTAACTATTATATTAGCCTATAAAAATATCCTACAGGAATTTAAAAGATCTCAATAAAATCCAATTATAATTTAAAACTAATAGGTGGTTGATGTGATAATTATTGATACTAATAAATAGTTGTTTTTAACTTAAAGAAACCAAAAAACTCATTGATGTGGTGAATTGTTTGAAATTATTGAATAGTTATTTTCTAAATGTATAGAATACGATTCGGATTGACTATACTACTTACAGCTGCTCTTTTCAAATTAAAGTTGATTACATATTTCCTTTGCTCATCTACATCAAATGAAATATTAAATGAATTAGCAATTCATTTCCTTTGCTCATCTATATTTCCTTTGCTCATCTATATCAAATGAATTAGCAATTCATTTCAAATTAAAGTTGATTACATATTTCCTTTGCTCATCTATATCAAATGAAATATTAAATAAATTAGCAATTCTATCCAAAAGAAAAAAATGATTTAGCTTATAATTTAGATGATTCAAACTAGATCAATAATTTTACAGTTAAAAATACAAAAAGAATGATATTTAAGTGATTTTTGTTACAATTTGTTTACTTTTCACCTGATACTTCAATTTAGATTATTTTGACCATTTTTTAATTGTAAATTTTAATGTATATCTAAGTAAATTTTAGGATAAATTACACTTTGCCCCCTTAAAGTTTCACCAATTTCCCATTTTGGCCTTTAAGTTTGATTTTTCTCACTTTGTCCCTTCATGTTTGCAATCCTTCCCACTTTGGCCCTACATATTTGCAATTCTTCACACTTTATTGTTAGACTAACTTCCATTCAAAAACTAATAAAATATGCCACATTGCTAACACATCAACTCCATGTGAGATGTAAAAAATTCACTAAAAATGCAAAAAATGAAAAATAGAAAACAAAAATAATTGTAATTTTTCTTTTAGTCTTTAGTGAACTTTTGTTTCAAATTTATTCATAAACATTATTACATTATAGATGCATCTAGAATAGATGCACCTAAATAAAGAAAAAAAAATTATTAAAAACTATAAATATATATATATTGACTCAAATACCTGTATTGTCAATTCTAAAATAAAAAGGTTACTCTCATTTATTTATTTTTTTTTTGTCTTTAATGAACTTTTTTTTCTTTTTTTAGTTAAATTTGTATTTATTTTTTTAGGTGCATCTAAACTAGATACATCTATAATGTAATAATATTTATGAATAAATTTGAAAAAAAGTTCACTAAAGATTAAAAAAAAACTAATTTTTTTGTTTTCTATTTTACATTTTTTGCATCATTAGTGAATTTTTTACATTACACGCAGAGCTGATGTGTAGGTTATGTGACAGATTCTATTTACTATGCTTGGTTTTAGTTTTTTGAAAACACTTTTCAAAAAATTATACTTTGTTATTTTCCGTATTTTTTTATTTTTACTGAATTTTTTTAATATTTTAAGCATTATTTTTTTAAAAAAAAAAATTAGACACACCAAACATAAATACACTTAAAAAATATAATTTTTGTGAAAAAAAATCTTTAAAAAATTCACTAAATACCAAAAATACAAAAAAAAAAATGAAAAATCAATATATTTTTGTATATTTATTAATTTTTTAAATATTTTACTTTTTAAAAAAGTTTTAAAAAAATGCTTAAAATTTTAAAAATATTCACTAAAAATTTAAAGAAAAAACTCAATTTTCAAAAAACTTAATTCAACAAATTGAAACCAAATATACTGATTATTTTTTCGAATGGAAGTTAGTTTACAAGTGAAGTGGGAATGATTGCAAACATCAAATGTCAAAGTGGAAAGAATTGCAAACTTGAAAAGCCAAAGTGGGACAAATCAAACTTAAAGAGCCAAAGAGGAAATAATTGCAAACATGAAGGACCAAAGTAGAAAAAATCAAACTTAAAGAGTCAAAGTGAGAAATTAGTAAAATTTTAAGACGGCAAAATGTAATTTACCTTAAATTTTAACAGATATATTTAGGAAATAACCTTTTTCACGAGTACTGAGTACTGTCAAATATCTAAAAATAAAAAATAAAAATTAAACACATAATTATTTTTTTTTAAATATATATAAAATGTCCCTATTGAAAGATCGCTTTAGGCGTTTAGGCGTTAAAAAAGTCAGGGCCAGCCCAAGTTATCATCCCACTACCCTCGCATAAAAGTGAACAAAATTTTAACCCCATCCTCTAAAACATAGGGGTGCGTGTAACCTATTTGTTGCTAAGCTATGGTAAATTGGTAATTTGGCGCCCGAGAGGTTGTGTTAGTCAGGAAAGCTCATCGAAGTGGGATTTCTCAGCATCAAGAACACCCTGCATGAACAAGACAATTTAGTAACTACCACAAGCACATATTGCAACTGGGGTGATCATATTGAACTGTTTTTCGAGTCAGGACCTTAATGATAATAATAGCTGCGTCCTTGTGCAAAACTTCATTGTACTCGTGACACGCTAGATTCTGCAACATGCCAAAACCTACTATGATACATTTAATGTGACAAATTTAAATATCAAAAACAAAATGAGAATTTAGTACCGACTTGAACGCAGTTCGGGCAACCAGTATCTGCTGAGCAACAGCATGATGTGAGAAGTTCCAAAGCAGCCGTTAACAATTCAGTGAAAATAGGCTGAACCTGCATACATTCAGATGTTTTCAAATTGCAGAGTTAACATTAAATTCTTGTGCATCATATATAATAATTCACAAATGGTAGCTCAGAACTCCTAAAATATCCTAGCAGTTTCATCCTTGCAACACACAATATTCAATTTCAAAAAGTTAAGGACATAATCAGAACCTAGGAAGCACTGACACTCCAAGATGAGTGTCATATCCGTGTCTGACATAGCTGGAACATGCGTGTCCACATGTCTGACACGCTATGCAGGGTGTAATTTTTTTTTTGTAAGACATGGGGACACTTCATGGCCACACGTGTCTAGTGTTTGGGGTCAAAGTAAAATATAAGGAAATATAGAGGAAATGAGTAGAAAAAAAAGTAGATATATGAACTCAAATATACATTGATGTCTCTCGGATCTATGTATCATAAATTTATATTCATATACATAGAAAATGAAATTATATATTTAGTCATATCCCTAGCATGTCTATGTCCTAATTTCCCTAGCATTTTGAAAATCATTACATTCCCGTATTTGTGTCTGTGCTTCTTAGATTAGAACAAAACAATATTTGGATAAATTATATGGGATTAGTCTAAAAAATAATTTAAGCATCGTTTGGAAACATGCTTTTTTTGTAACTTTTTGGCTAAAATATGATGGAAAAAAACTAGTATGTTTGGGATAATTTTTTGACTTTTTACGAAAAGATGTGCAAAAAGTAGAGAGAAAATGGAATTTTGACTTTTTGATATAGGCTGTTGGCTTTTTGACTTTTTGAGTAACTTTTTGACTAAAAAAGTCACTTGCCAAACGAGGCCTAAGCTTAGTCAGCTGGGGCAGTCCAAAACCAAAAACAAACTTGGCAAACAAATCTTTACTCATTAAAATAAGTTGTTCTTTCAATTTCAATTCATATAAATAAATAAATAAGAAAACCAAAAAAATCAACTGCAACTCACTTGTGCTGAAATGCCAGTCCCTCCAGGATGCTGATCATATAACAGAATTCTTTCAGGAACATAGCGACTATCATGAGGGTTTACACACTCTGAAGCCAAATCTGATGAGTTGCAAATTATATATCTACATGCCAGAGTATCATGATGCAGTCAGATCAACAACTGATAAATATGACAAGTTGGGTTATAGCTAACCAACTTGACTTCCCTAATGCAGCTACATATTTCACATTTAAAATTTGAAAGAAAATAAATAAATAAATTGACAACAATTGTTAAGAAGGCTGTAACCTCAAAATTATCTATTATTTCAGCAATGTTTAGACAAACAATACAGATTTTATTAGTTTTGGTTTCCTTTTACTATAAATGTTGACAACTTACAGAGGTATCACATTAAGAGGAGCATGATCCGCAGCATGTAAGCCTGCACGGAAGGACAAGTTTTTAATCTCCACAGCTGCTTTTATAGATTGTGGGACTCGAATCCAAACAGCCTGTTTACATGTAAAGGTAAAAAAGAAATGGTTAATTGGACACAACAATGCTAAATGAGAAACAGCCGAAAGTAGGAAATCCATAATAATGCAGAAGTGAACCAATACACACCTGTGATTCATATGAATACGTAGGAAGCAAAAGATCAACTGCATCAAAAATTAGGTTGCTTCCTCGCCATATACGATAGAAACCAAACCAAGTAGTTGTTACTTTGCATGTATTTACTTGGGAAGTTGTTCTAGATAACTGGATATTGGAAATCCTCACTGGATACGCCTATGCAACAGTAGAATATGCACGTGGTTATCAATACTTATTCCAGTGTCAAAAGGGTTCACAATACTTGTGTAGTACTATTTGCAAATACCCTCATGCAAATGGAATTAAGCTTGTAAACTACATGGCTAAAATACAAGCAAACACAACAAAGTTATGATTAAATTCTCTTCAAGATAGCCAGAACGGTCATCTGGTGGCTACATGTGGACTTCTCTATTCAAGAAGGCAGCTAACTTGAGCCACTTGATTTCAGTTTATCTTGCCTCTGAGATCCAAATTCCACAAATTCTCCATACAAATAGGAAGAGTTAGCCGGGTTGAAATTAAGAAGATGAATCTACATGAAGGATCTCAAGTAATTGAAATTAAGGGCTTGCTGAGTTGAGCTGAGTTAAATTTATTTATCAATTTTATGTTGTTAGAAATCTAATTATATGAAGCTGGAAGTGCCATGAGAGGGCTTACGCTTTATGCCTTTGTAAAGTGAAAAATCTTGTCATTTCTCACTATGATAATAACATCAAACACTATGATAAAAAATGAGATTTTGCAGTTAAAGGTTTCTCACTATGATTCCCTTTGCTTTAATCTAATGAAACTTAACTTTGAGAAAACCAGATACATATCATATATAAAATTTCAAGTTATCATATGAAGGTTTCACAGAAGTATGCAGAATACTGTTGTTCATGTCTCAAGACTCATAACTCATGCAACTAATAGGCGCTGTTAGCACAAAGAATTAAGAGCCCACATACAATTTTACCACCAATGACATGAACATCTGTGTAATCACGAGTTTTTGTGTAGTACTTCAAGTCAGCCACTTGGCATAAAGCAATTTTACTTGATATATCTAATTCTTTCACCAGATAGGTTTTGCCTTGATGCATATACACAGCACCATCATAAACCTGAAAGATCAAAAAATATTACTAGGTTACCATTGTAACTGCATAGACCTACTAAATTTTTATTTTTTAGTATAATAGAAAATAATCTCAAGAACCAAGTATGAAGTATGATTATTATTTAAAAGAAATAGGCAGATCACCTTGGGCAAAAAGACCCTGAAAGATTGAGAGGCAATTGGAGAAAAAAAGGCATGAAATGTAGTTGGCTCAGCAAAATAAAAATAAATAAATAAATTTGCAAAAAGTGTAAAGAATCCGAAAATAATTAGACTAGAAGTCACCCATGGACAAAAAACACTCCAAAGATCTACAACAGCAAAAGTCGAAGCTTTACCATGCATAAATATGAATTGCCATATATCAATATAATAATTCCCATCAAAACTCATAATCATTTTACCTGAAAGAAAGCCTTGCTTTCCTCAATCTCTTCAAGGACTTCATTCTTTTGCTTGTCAATTACTTTGTACTTCTCAGTTTCAATTGCTCGTATACTAACATTATGAGAAGGCATTTTCTACAAACAAGAATACAGAAAAGGAAGATGGGAAATTAGTGACTTACAGCTGCTAAAGAATTTCATACATGATCAGATATTTCATTAACTATAAGAACAGAGAGATCAGACCTATACTATTCATACAAATAATATACCTCATGCCCAATGTAACTCCAAATTCTGTTAGGAGAATCTTGTGAGGGCTCAGCAATCAAGTATCCTTTACTTTTAAGTGCCATTATGGCATTCTTTATGCCAGGACCAAAATAAATCTCATCGTGAAGAAAGCTCAGTGAGTGTTCAACCACAGCACAAACCAGGTGTTGTTCAAGCACCTACAAGAAGGCAAAAAATTAGGCAAGGTTCCCCTGCTACCTAGGAACCCATAATAGACAACAATTTAACAGAAGGAAAAAAAAAAAAAAAAAAAAAAAAAAAAAAACAACAACAACAACAACAACAACAACAACAACTATCTATTTGCATGCCACAGAAAATCCTAGTACACTTCATTTATACCTTTCGGATATAAACTTCCGAACGAAAGTCAAATGTTTGGACGTAAACTTCCGAACAAAAAACAGTTCACAAGTTTATATCCACACAGAATGATATCTTAACAATTCATTTTTGTTCATAAGTTTGTCCTAAACATCTGAATTTTGTTCCAAAGTTTATATCTAAACAACACAAATGGCATGTACTGAGACAAACCATGGTGTGCAAACAGAATATCCCATTGTTTAGGCATGTGCAAAATTGACAGAATTACTCTAACGTCCTTTTTTCTTTCCTTTTCTTCCATTCTTAACATCTGTTCTTCCACATCTCCACCACCTTACCAAAACCGCAGCAGCCATCATGGCCCCGAGAGTGCAACAGCACCAATACCACCATGCACCACCACTTCACCGTCCATAATTATTTTTTGCTTTTATTTCGTTTTCTCTCATTATTTTAATCTCTACCCAAAACACCCAAAACATCACCACCACTATTTGCAAAAAACCCCACTAGAAGAGATGGAAGGTGGCTTGCTCCTAAGGGGAAGAAAGATCTACAACCAACACACTGCCGTATTTTAGATATTTGCAAAAACCGTTGATGCCATTACATTTACTCCAACTCATTCATTTTTGGGGAAATTTCACTTCAGGGGTAACTTTGAATTATGTGTTAACTTCTTTTGGAAATAAAAATACCTGTTGATTTTTAGGATCAACATGACAACACTCGATGGAACTCCTGAAGAGTTTCTGGGGAAACTTCATAAAATACTGATCAAGAGGCCCTTCAAATGCAACATATACAGCAAGTGAGGGCTTTTCCCTTCTCCCAGACCTTCCAGCTTGCTGCCACAGACTAACATTAAATAAACAGAAAAATATAAGAACAGTTGAAAGAAAAGATTACCTTACTAATAACACAAACCAAATTACATTAGTTCTATACCTAGCAATACTACCAGGAAAGCCTAGATGCAGGGTTACATCAATATGCCCAACATCAATACCCAACTCTAAGGCATTAGTTGCAGCAACACCACAAAGATTCCCGCTAAAAAATTCACTCTCAATTCTTCTCCTATCCTGCTCCATCAATCATGTAATGCCAAGGCGCATTATTAAGCAAATTAAAAAGAACCACAGCGGTTGGTGATAATGCAGACATCAGCCGAGGAGCAAAACGACCCAAATATGAAATATACATAAAAATTAAAATATAACAAAGATATTTTAAGCGTATATACACAATACTAAACAGCAAAAGATGTCAATCACAGTAATACTGGAAATTGTTTTATCTGTGTCCACAGAATTAAACATCAACATCAGTTTTTTTTACTTTTGAATGACAAACTAGGCTATCAGCCAAACTAGGCTTTTGACATAAAAAAATGAGATGTGTAAGAGGACAAGGAAGAAAATGAGACCTCTACAAAGGACTTTAATTTTTTATCTAAGGCTCAAAGCATAACAAAACCTAGAAAGAATAATAAAAACATAAGTGCAAGAGAGGGAATAATAAATATAACTAAAGAGCCTCGAGGAGGTAAAAAGTAAACTTCAGAGAATGAAACCATGATTCACAAAATAATTAAGAGGTTAAAAGTAATCAAAACTATTTATTATTTTCTCCAATTATTTACATAAAGACCACAAAAGGACAAGTTCACCTTAGCCATGGTCCATTCCCATATCTAGAGCATCAAGTTATTTAAGAGCATGGTGATGTTGAAATTCTACCGTGAAAAATGAAGCAAAGAAATGCATTACTTTTCTGCCAAACATCAGACGATAGTAACACAAGCACCAAAACTTCTATCCAATCAAAGGGTTTTTTCATTTCTTATATAATTCATCAACATCACCCATCATCATTGTTCGCAGAAAATGAAGAACAAAAATACTGACCTGAGCAATATAGCCAGCACGATAAGCACATATGGAGTTAACCAGATGGGGTGCTGTCTCCTGAAGAATCTCGCGCCTTATCACAATTACAGATATCAGATTACAGCATCTCCTTAATCCAAAATTTGAATGAACATCAAAGTTAAAGACTTAATAAACAAAATGGGTTAATGTTACATACGTATAGCATAAAACAAGTTCACAAAGTTTGCGTGTTTTGCAGAATACAATGCAACGAAGCCCATGTTGAACAATTTCAGCAAAAAGACATGAAACCTCCAAAATCGGGCTGCAAAATAGAAAAATTCAAACATTCATATCTTGAGTCCAAATACTTCAATATATGGTAAGTCTTGTCCTTGATGTTTATGCATGATACATATATCATATGGTATTATTATATGCAATTAACATATATTGTGTGGTCGTGAAGGCAAATATTGGAAAATACTTGGGATCAGAGGAATGGCAAATGCATAACAGACATGCCAGTGGATATGACTATTCAAGGAATTGTAATTACTTGAAAGTATTGTATGAAATATTACTAGTCTGTTATGCAGTATACCTGCTTTTATAGATTTTTCTAGTTAACCACTTTTTCAATCAAAAAAATATTGAAAACGGTCAAACTTCGTACACAAGTCTTCAAGAATTTCAGCCAAATGTGTGTTACATCACTATAACCAAAACATAGCAATTAAACAGCATCCTAACTACTTCACTTCTTTCATACTCACCCCAAGGCTACCCAACATTATATTCAAAGCATAAGTAGCTCAAACCACAAGTCTCTAGGAATGACAACTTTGTTTTAGTAAATGACATGAAAATCAGAAGAAATTGCTTACAGGAAGCTCCAGAAACAATACTAGTTTACAAACATCTGAAGGACGAGAAATAACTTTGTGAAAGACAGTGTGTGCAATAATTTTCTATGACACTAAACATAAGGATTTCTTACCTTGAGCGTCTAAAAATGATATCTTTATCTAAAGATTCCTTTTTATCAATGACATTTGTAGTTCTCTTCGAGACCTACAATCCGGAAGTGCACACAAGTAGATAAAGCAACATCCCTTGGAACAATAGCTACTCCGAAAAATAGAGCACCAGAATAGTGGCAAAAAAAATATACAGTTTTTGGACATAAAGGAGGATTCCAGAGGACAAAGAGCTTTTGACCAGAAGGGCTACCATCATTCTGAATCAACTCCATTGTTGGTAGATTAGCAAGTTCCTAAACCATAGGAAAAAGATATGTTTCAGATGAACAATATGATGTTAATGCATGTGATAAAATATTACAGTTAATAAGCGCACACACACACGCAGATTAAAGCAATTGAAAATGGTTCCTAAGAAATCATCATAAACCTCATATTTGAATGTTAGAAAGATAATGTATACAACTATTGAAGTGTTTCATGTAGAAACCAATATTACATTGGTAGCACCATGAGAATTTGAACATGAATTGTAGAATGAAGGCATAAATGGTAAATAATTACTCAAGGATTCATGAATGGGCATTGAAGTTGACCATGACCACATAAAAAAGATATCCTACAAATAACTACAATAAATTATGGACATCGCCCCCTCCCCCCCCAAAAAAAATAAATAAATAAATCAAAATTTTACCATAGCATGTTCACGGGGGTTTGCAGAAGTTGCAGTACAAAAGACAAAAGAAGGATCACTACCATACACTGCACAAATAAGCAGGCTGAGAAAATAAGAGCTTTCCAAGAGATAAAAAAGGAAGAATTAAGTGGAAGGAAAAACCCATATATTTTCCAAACCATATAGGGAAAAAGTACCATGAGAACAGAGCCGCCGAAGTCTCCTCAATATAAGAGCAGTATGGCATCCAAATGCTCCTTTATACGTATGGGCTTCATCAATGACAACAAACCTGATTAATAAGAATAGAGGGGAAAGGAAACCAAATAAATAACAAAGTACAAGTATGTAACATTGTGATCGAGAAATAATATAATGATATTCTCTATAAATGAAAAGCATTTTGAGGAAAAATACAAGTTTACAAATAGGAATTATCTCAGTCACTTCCAAAGCAAAACTAGAGATCACTGTAAAACAAACATTACCTAAGATTTGATAAAATCCGCCTGAACTGCCCATGGAATGGCAAGATGGACATGTGTAACATATCTGGATTTGTGATCAACTGCACATGAATTAACAAATTTCAGTATGACAACATAAGGCAGCCAGCTTAAGGAAAACTGACTGTCTGAGACAACCAAAACTTACTAAAATACCAGTCTAGCATTATCACGCAGCCAAATCCTGTCTGCCTGAGAAGTGTCACCATCATAGATACCAATATCTAAGCTAGTATCAAACTCTTTTGTCATAGCTAACAAAGCTCTAAGTTGATCTTGTGCTAAAGCCTGCACCAATGAACAATTTGAAGTATAAATACTGAATAAAAAGCCAAAAACAGATAACAAAAAAGCCATTCTCCACCATATTAAAATACAATGCATTTTGTAATTCAATTTTATTCAGTAGAAACAAGGCACATCACCAAGAATAATACAATAAAATTAACGCATGAGATCTATTCCTGTGAACCTTTGTCGGAAAGAGGTACAGAGCACACGCTAACAAATTCTGGGACAATACTTCTAGTACTGGCAGATTGTAGCAAAGAGATTTCCCACTGGATGTCATTGTTGCCACAACTACATGCTTGCCAGCAAGGGAAGCCCGAACAGACTCTGCCTGCAGATACCAGAAGAATTAAAGTTCATTCAGAATTTTGGCTCAGAAAAGGATTGCAGTTCAAGATAACATCCATACCTGGTGGCTATACAACCTAGTAATTCCAATACATTTCAGAGCAGATTTCATTTTCTCTGACAGTTCATTTGGGATTTCAACATGGCAGGCAACCCTGGCACTAATTTTTTCAACATGCACCATCTGCATCAGAATAGTCTAGCGCTCAGCACAGGATTCCACATAAGATTTAAATAGAAGGTGGTTTTTATATCCACATCGAAGGTCCCAAGGCCAAAGAGGTCTCTGAGTTTAATGTTTTTCAGTTAGCTATTCCTAACCTCCAGTCCCAACCCCCTCCCCAGACAGGATGAAAGAAAAAGAGAAAATAACTACAAAGGAAGAGACAAAAGAAGAAACCTGTCCCCAAGCTCCAATGCCCTTTTTGAGATGTTCAACCATTTTCACAGGTAGCAATGGATTCGTATCCTGGAAAGTCAATGGTTATTACAATGGCTTTTAGACACATTATCTTTGACTAAAGACTAAAAGATATTGGAAGTATCAACTGATGAGCATAAATAAGGGCTACTCAAGGATCTAGTATCAGCTCCAAGTATATATGAGTCTATGACAAGCTAATCTATACCACTCTAAAAAGCTCCTAACGAATAAAGAGAAACATCATAATGCTTTTTATTTTTCACTTTTTAAAAAGAACAAAAGAATTCGACTATTTACAGCCAAACCTCAGTTATATTTATTATATTATTCCATAAACACCCAACACATAGCGAAGTAAAATTTCATGCAATCAATTTTTTCAATTAGTAATAATAAATTCATTAAAGATGGCTAAATGGGAATGCCATTCATATACTGCTGGAAAAAAAATTACACAAAAAAAAAAAGACCTATACTCCTCCACATGTATCAAAAAGCTCAAAAAGACCTATACATATTATACAATCAGTACAATTGAGTTAAGTTCTGAGAATTTGATAGAAGCTTTTTAAGCTTCCAGAATCTACATGCTGCAACCCAAACCATGGAGGGTGAAACCTAAAGAATTCTAGTCTCGTATGAGAAATTTAATGTTGATTATGTTTTCATTAACGCTCTGTTTGCTTTGGCAAAAAATATTTTCCATATTTTTTGGCGTTTGGTATGATGGGAAACCAAAGTCAATGGAAAACAGTTTTTGGGTTCGACAAAAAATAAACTTATATAGGCAGAAAACATTTTCCACTTTTGAAAGGTACGAAATGTTTTCTAGACTAGAGTCTTACCAGCGCCATAACCCTACCAACACTACCACCGCCGTCACTACTACTACCACCACTGCCGTCACCACCTTGTTGCCGCCATCCCACTACCGGCATCATCACTACCACCACAACACTACTACTACCATAACTACTAGCACATTAATTTCAATGTTGCAACCAAACATAAGAAAACGTTTTCTACCAAAAACAATTTCTGAAAAAGTATTTTTCGTTTAAACCAATTGAACAAAAAATAGGAAACATCCTAATCTAAGAATCATGGGCACTAATAGGGAGGAGAACATGTGTTGACACTGACACTCCTTGAACACCCTTAGAAATGTGTCTTAAGTTAAAAATAAATTTCATAATTTCAAACACTTTGCAAATACTTCAGCAACACTTCTCTGAACTTCATGGACGCAACTTATATGGTGAGTCTCTTAATAGTAACAATGTTTGGCATTCTTCTAAATACAACTTGTGCACTCCAAATATTTCGCAAACACTTCAACGACACTTCTCTGAACTTCATGGATGCAACCTACGTGGAAAATCTCTTAATAGTAACAATGTTTGGCATTCTTCAGAATGCAAGTAGTGCACTCCAAATATGATTTTTGAAACATTTCTAAAATGAACACATCATGTGTGGCCACTGACCAACATAAAGTATGCAATGGAAAACTTCTAACATATGAATATATATGTATGTATGCAAATATAGCAATATGTTGTCGTTACTTGTCATATAGTGTTCCTTTTTAAGATTTCGGCAGGTTCATGCCATGTGTTATCAGTTTCCTGTATCTATATTTATGCTACATAGATCTGACTCACTAGAAATGTAAAAAACATTATAAAAAAAAACACCTACATGGCATCGTGCTTCGAATGAATGAGAACTCGAAGTTGCACAGCTTCTCCTTGCTCGTTTAGCTTCATTTCCTCTTGCAGTGGTACCACTTTCCTTCATAAACATGAGTAGATCCTCCAAGGAAAGGAACTTTTCCATCTCATTCCCATTTTTATTCTACACAGCATATCTCATTATTATTGGATAGGCCAAATACCATTGACAAATTGTAAATCTAGAAAACAAAATATCAATGGCAAAAATACATTTTTCTAATGAAGTAAGTCCATTTTACGATGGCAAGAATCCTAAGGGGGAATGAGAATCTCATCACTAGAAATCTCATTACTAATAATAAAATTCATGCGTGTCAATGTTATTTAAGCATAATTTCTATAGGAATTCTCTATGGGAAAATGATAATATTTTAAATATTATGGGCCCAATTTTATTTTGTTTTCTAACTCTCAAATGGTCAACATTCCTCCAGGAATGTGAGATTCCCATTGAGGGAGCGGGGTAATCAAATTCCTACAATTTAGAAAAGTGATTTTTTACTTCAATAGGTAATCAACAATCATTTTTTATTTCAATCCATTACAAACACCGGAATCATAGGGACATGTAATCACATTCCCATTTCCCTCACAAGTCCTAACATCCAAACTGAGCCTAAGGTTATTCCTGTATAACTCAAACCCAAACCAAACCAAACCAAACCAAAACTTAAGTCCCATCAAATGGGGTCGGCTACATGAATCCTTCTTCTCCACGCGGCCCTATCAAAGGCTATTTCGTTAGTCAAATTAAGAGGAAAGCCTAATCTAATTACGGCAAGAAGAAACCCAAAAATAATATTTCCAAATTATAAGGTGATCATAATTCATTCCCTTCTATAGAAGTATTGAATCTATCCCTCAATCCTTGAAAATAGCATAATACAACATGAATTGTAAGCTTTGCAATAATATCTCTATTAAAATATATGGAGCCTATTCAACATAAATGGAAAAATAAAAAATAAACAAAAGAAAAGAAAACAGAATGCAAGACAACTAAAAGAAATTTACGCTATGTGTCTGAGTAGTCTCTAATTCAAGCAAAGGAATCATTAAATGTTTGAATTTGGTGGAAATGATTATATATTGTTCTATATTCATCTTCTAAGCGCATGTTGGATGTCTCTTGAATTTGAATAAGTCCATCAACATTTCACATAGCTTATCAATGGCAGACATTTAATCAATGACTTTAGCGATTTATACTTGGTCATTTTATAGAAACCTAAAGATAATCTTTTTTTTTTATCAACAACAAAAAAACCTAAAGATAATCTCATTCCATGATCTATGGTCAAGTCCCCTATTTTTCTTTCTAGCCCCGTTTTAGGTGACAATTTTCCTTAATATTATCTCAAGGGTAACAAACAATTCAAATTTAAGGAGATGCCAAAACACAACCTAAGTATTTAAGATGTTTCAGTATAATTTCTTCTTTTTTTTTTCTACAGCCTTATATGAGAATAGAAACACATGAAGGACTCAGAACTTCAAATGCCCTTTTTTACATGAGAAATAAATAGATGACAAGTCACTTCATCACCACCTCTCAATCAATATCCCAGTACATAGTCATAACTTTCTGAGATAGAAAGCAAAATATAAACATTATCAAAGCATATACGCACTCTGTAAAGCATGATGTGATATATATTGTTTGGTGTATTCCCAAACACATCCAGCTTTGTCGGCAAGTGGTTGCCTAATACATGAAAGACAACAGAAAGTCGTGTGTGTGTGTGCATGAGAGAGAGAGAGATGATGGCAACAATTGCAAAATTTATAGTAAATTTTGTAACTTCTTTCTTTTTCTTTCACTTTCTTTTTTCCTCATTTTGTGTTTTTTATGAAGGGATCGATTAAATCCCTATCTCTAGCATAATCATCAAGAACTTTACTACCTAAGCTATTCAACAAGTTTTGTAACTTAGGGCTTTGTTGGTTGAATTCCAAAGTTATGCACATTGGCAAACCAAGAGTCAAGGATAACCAAATCAAACCAAGCCTTAAGTCCCATCAAATGGGATCAGCTACATGAATCATTCTTCTCTACTCGACTCTATCCAAGGTCATTGCGTTAGAAACCAAGAGTCAAGGATGCCAAGAATAAATGTGTATCCTGTTAAATGTTCAAACAACTCAAGAGTTCAGAAATAGTGAACATACCATTAACAATTTAACAGCATTGCAGAGATTTGTTTTGAATGAACCTTCTCTTTTTCTTATAGCATTGACAATCTTTGATGTTGGCACATGTTTTCGAGCTACTGAACAGGATGTGAAACCAATGCATTAACTATTTGGAAACCTAGCAATCATAATCAACTTGGAAAGTGGGAGGGAAAGTAAAAATGATCATCAATTATACCAGTATGAGATGTACTTTCAACTTGATGTCTCTGTTCCACTAAGGAATTGATAATAACAAGGGTGCCAAGTGAATTTGAAATGCCTATTTCATCATTAACAAAACGTACAACCTGTGAAGGTAAGAACATATTATACATGCTTGAACAAAATGATCACTACATAATAAGGGGAAAAAAACATATCTAGACTTGAAAAAAATGAATGTCACAAGATCATTATCTAGTATGATCAGTCATGTACAACAATGTAGATTTGATAGCATAAAAAGTTTAGTCGAAGAATTATTATGATGGTCTTGGTGAATTATTAATAATGCATATAAATTGATGAAGGAGGAAGAAAAAAAAAATGACAGAGAGGAGGCAAATTATGTAGATTGTATTCAACATGACAAAAATATTTCTTGTCGCCTTTCATAGACCCAAGAGAGAATTTTAAACCAATCAGGTGAGAATAAATCCTGACTTTAACATGCAAAAGCATAGTAAAGAATCTTAGAAGTGGCAGTTGTGCAATTAAAATTAGCAAATGATGTGCAGGCACTATGAGACGGCACAAGCACTTGCATCCTTTGAATCTTACACCTGGTGGAGGACATCTTGCAACAAAATGACGCACAGAAAAGTACACGACTCTAAGAGGACACTGCATCCACAAAATGAAGGACATTTCAAAAATTTCATAAGAGAAAAGACAGTAAAATTACTTCCCAATTATACAAAACCCTGAAGTAAATCTACAATACTATGTTCATATGAAACGACTGTTACTCAGATTTGACACCAACAATAAGGAGGCCCGTAGAAATGTCAAACTATAAGATCATTACAACAGTCAAACAAAAAAGGCTGCAAACTCTAGTAATGATTCAGAAATTCAATCAATTACCTTGGGACAAAGTACAGAAAGATGCTCTAAATCAGCTATACCAACTTGAAGTCCAAATTTACTGAGTTGGTCCAGTGCTTCCTTCAAACAAGTTGAGGTGATTTTTTCCCGTTGCATCTGAAGATATGCAGAATAAATGTTTAAGAAATAAAATGCCTTCAATAGTGTCTTCAACCAAGAGGGACATAGGCACGCATTATTCTCATTTGCATATGGGTTCGTGTCACTGTCTTGTAAATACAATTCCTTTAACATGCAGTGCCCAGAATGTGGATTGGTCAAACAATTCACTGATTCCAAAAGCTGCATTAGTCTTTTGCAATTCTGTTCATCAAGTTGACTGTTTTCAGCAGAATGCAATATACCGGTTATGATGTCATCTACATTTCCTTCCTGTTTGAACGTTCTCTTAAGTTTGGTTTCTGAAGATCGATTAACAGGGGATACCCCAGTCATGTCATTGCCATCTCCGGAATTCATGCTCTTTGACTCAACATTAGGTTGATTCCCCTTTCTAGATATGTCACGTAGAAAAGAAAGGTCTTGCATCATATCAGACCATGCTGAATCAGCGGCTTTTGAGGTTGAGCATTCATTTTTGTCTTTCAAGCGTGTTCCGGCTTCATTATACTGCTGGGTTTGTTGCTGATCCTTCTTCATATATGGAACCAGAACCATGAATTCTCCTGACTCAATTGAATGACTTTTTATCTGACTCTGCAAACCTAATTTTACACCCTATCACCAAAAATAGCAGGAAATGAGAACCAGAATGAGACAACAGAATCAACACATAAAGCTCCATCAATTAAGACTAGAAAAAAAAAAAAAAAACAAAACAAAACAACAAGAAAAACTTTACTCCTACCTAAAACTTGTTAAGTCACCAATTGTCCCAACATCTTAAACGATTAGGAAATAAGCCCAACAATGTATATTAAGTTATTTAATACCCTCCCTCAGTGCAACCCATCTTCCACGTATCCACGAAAACATTCATACATAGAGAGAGCAAGTGGAAACCAAATGCAAACAGAGACATGAACCAGAACCTCCTTAAATGCCATGTTAAGTCACCAATTATCCCAAAATTTTAACCCGTTAGAGCATCTCCAATCCTTCATATTTTCTTTCATTAAAAATATCTAAAAATCACCTCCAATCCTTTCATCAAATGTTCATCAAATCAAAGGAGAGTCATTTTTTTTTTTCATCAAATTAAAAATATTTTGATGAAAGGATTGAAGTAGTTCATATCAAATCAAACATTTTACTCAAATTTCGATCCCAAAAAAAAAAAAAAAAAACTTTTCACTCAAATTTACTAAATGAGATCAAATGAACCCAACAATCTATATCAACCAAAACAACTATTACCCAAGCATACAAGGGGTGTGCCGCATTATACACGAGTAACAATTACAACTGTAGAAATCTATGGATTACATGAAAGCATATATATATATATAGAAAGAGACAGAGAGAGTTGCCTTGAGGAAGAGATGGAAATTGGGAGAGTTTGAAGCGGGAGGGAAGGTTTGTGTGAGGAGGAGCTTGAGGTGTTGAATGGTTTTGTTGGGTGAAATGGAGAGGATGGTTGATTCGCCTGTGAGGCTTCGGACTTGGATTTCACTCTCACCCTCATTCTCCTTCTCATTCTCCCCCATTCCTGCTCTGCTTCTACCAATTTGCAGTGCTGGTTTGGGTCCGACTTAATCCCTACAAATATTATATCCCAAACAGGGCCACAGTTGAAATAGTATTTTAATAACAATTATATCTTAAATCAAAATGAGCACATTACACTTAAAAAAAAAATGTACATTAAGATAATTAAATGTATGAAAATTTGTTTGTTTGAGTTGTGAAAAGAGTATATATATTATTTATTTATTTTTACATTGAACATATAAAATTTAGTTTGATAAAAATAATAAATAAAAATGGATAATGTTAAAAATAATGTTGTAAAATGTGTAAATATATATATATATATATATTTAAAAATATATAAAAAGTAATTACAAATATTTTGACATTTTGTAGACACCTACACAAATAAGAAGACATTATAGATATTAGATAAATGATGAGAGATTCTATTGTTATAATGTTTGTGTCTTTAGTTATAATCTGTTGTATTGTAAGTTATGACACATTATGATATTAGTTATAACATTATTTTAGTTATGATTTAAGAGTTTGTTTAATTATACCTTATGTAATATTTGATAATAACTCTCTTTCTTTCTTTTTTTTTAGTTATAACTCTCATAATATTGAGTTATGCCATTTATAATAATTAAACATACAAATGACATAATTTATATATGGTATACACTAGCATTACCTGAGAAATGATAGAAATCCAAAATAATTGTAATTTTATGAGAAAAAAAATAATAATAATAGTAGAAATGGAAAGTTAGCAAATAATTATGATTTGGTGAAATTTTTTGTCAAATTACAAAACCACACTTCCCTTTTTCTTATGCCCTTCTTACTTCTTACTCTCAACTTCAATAAACTAATGGTTTATGTTGAAGTCAACATCCCATCAAAAGCCCCTAGCCCTTCTCCCACTTCTACTTGCAGTCCTTTTTCACCTTCACAAAACCTCTCCATCTTTTCTTTCTCTGTAAAACACCACATTTCCTTTGAACAACTCAATTTCTCTCTCAATTTAAATTATGTAACCCTTTACCTTTATCTCTCCACCATCGCAATCCAACTCCTAGCCCCTCTACATTACTACAACCCCAACGACTTCCCTATTTCTTGCCACCCACTTCATACCTTTAGCAATCGCTATTTACCAATGTGAATGCCTCTATTGACCTTTAGCAACCATATCACAAGCCTAAAGTTTTTGTTTTTCTCTTTTTTCTATGATTTTGATTTTGAAGAGGGCAAATGAAAAGTATGAGAGAGGCCAATGACAATTGTTGTCATTGGATATAGTAAATGTGGAGTGGCCATGGTGGCCATAAGAAATTGAGGCAAATGAGTGGAAAAAAGAAGGGTTGCGACGATAGAGGTGTTGGGAGGTTAGCCCAGGTGAAAAGGGTGATCCTTTTTTTCTTTTTTTCCCTTTATTGGTCAAGAAAGGTTGTATTGAAAGTGTAAAGGAACAACTGGCCATGTACAAGGCTAGCCAAGATCTTTACCCTCCATCATTGTATATAAAACAAAGAAGATAAGAAGAGAGCTAAGTAAGTGAGCTGAACCATGAGAGAAAGAGAGAGAGAGAGAGAGAGAGAAAGAGAGAGAGAAATGAGAAAAAGTGAGGCAGAGAGAAGCTCCTTCCATGTGAGAGATGGAGTTATGTAAGGATGTGGATTCCCTCCCCCTCTGTTGTAATATCTTTGTAGTCTCCATTAATAGTTAAACGTTGGTTACTCTCTTGTAGATGTAGGCATTGAGCTAAACTACGTTAAATATAGTGTTTTTTCAGTGTTAATGGATTTATGTATGGAAATGAATTCTGGAGGTCTTGGGAGGGATCCTCGATCCCAACAATAAGACAGGCTAATGGTGGTAGTTAGATGGAGTTGTAGAAGAGATGAAGAGAAAGACAATAAAAGAAGGGCAGTTTTGTCTTTGTAAATTCATGATATAAACAAGACCCTAAAGGCCATCCCAACCAAACAACAAAACAGGGAGAAAAAAAAACAAGAAAAATTCACAAAAAAATCAATTACAATTTAGGAAAAATCACTGATATTCTCAAAGATGTGATATGAAAAGTCAGATCTGTATCAAACCAAGTAAGATCTACTTGAAAAAAGCCTCTTATCTCCATTGATGTTGTCCTGTCGCTGTTGCCCAGCTCTGTCACTGTTGTCGCGGGACTTCGGACACTATTAGAAGTTAGAATTGAAAAGAAAGCACATCCACAATGATATAGGAGAAGGTTCGAGAGAGGATGGAGCACATCTATGTCGAAATCGGAGAAGAAAACTCTCAAAAACTCATATTTCAGACATAAAAAGTTCAAATTTTACACTCTAAAACTGCAGATTTATACTCTAAATTTATACTTTAAAAGTGTAAAAGGGGTTGCTAGAATGTAGCTAGAATAGTGTAGAAAATCTCTTGGAGAGAGAAGACCTACTCTCCTTTTTAATTTTTAATTTTTTAATTTGAATTTGTCTGAGAATACTATTGAGTAGCAAATTCTGTTATCTTTGTCATTTTTCTTTAATTTTTCTTAAAAGTCATTATGATTGAAATAATTTTTAAAATTTAAAAAATATCTTATATTTATTTTTATCAGATTAATTTTTAATTTTCAAAAAAACAAATTCTAAAAATCCATGTAATCCTTTTCTTTTCTTTTTTTAAGTTTTTAGGTAATAAAATTTCATCTAATACTTCTATAATATTTTCCCTCTCTCCGCTTGACAAAAAATTTATTTTCTGAATTCGCAAAGATTAATATCATCTCAGTGGTGGAAGATGACACTACTTGGATTGGACAGCTAACTCTAAGGCGAAGCATTCCCTTTGGCCCTTACATACCAAGCATTACAAGGATTGTACGGGCGCATTTTAGCAAGACAATCGGAGATATGGTGACGCTGGTGGTGGCAACCACCATCAACCCAGCCTCCATCAGCCTCTGCCCTCCTATCCATGCCCGGTTGGTATCCCGGTCCTCTCCTCCAGGTTAGCATCTGCTCTCGCTTCAGTCCTTATATTGCACCGCTCATCGTCACTTAACAACACTTCACAAATCAGTTTATTTGTCACCTCAAATATTGAAAATGGAATCCCTGTATCAAAATACTTAATCCTGATCAAGAAAATTAGAATTCGGATTAATAGTTACAAAATGAAGGATTAAGAAAAGATTCGGACTAATTATTTAAATTTCAAGATTTGAATTAATAAACCAACAAAAAAATTTGGAATTTTTAGATTAATAGTCCATGCGGACACACTATCCCCATGCGGGGACTATTGAATCCAAGAGATGGTGGAATACAAATTTAAATCGCAGAATTGATAGGATTTTGTCCATCACTCTTCGTAATCTTAAACCAATCCAAACGTAGAATACGAAATATAATCTGAAAGGATTGATAATCCTCGGACTAACTGGAATGCTATGCTAATCCCACGTAATTCGGTCTTTTCAAACAAGCATGGCCCAACTACACAAAAAATGGAATTGTTCAATGTTGGAATGGTTTCTGAACCCATATAGCAAGGGTTATTGGTGTCACAAGGGCTTTTAACATTTTAAGTTTTGCTAAATTCAAAATTAAATAAATAGTGTAAAACGTGTTTACCAATCACCTTTTTTTTTTTTTTTTGAAAGTATTGTTGGTTTTTAACACTTGTGGGAAAAATAGAATGTGGAAAGATAGTTCAAATCACGTTTTTTCGTAGTTTGACAATAAAGTTTTTCCATATACTATCTGTTTAATTTAAATTTTAAAAAAAAATGTGAAATGGTTAAAGCCCCTTATGACAAATGTATGAATTCTTATCATGATTATATTGGTTTAGGACTAAATTTTTGTGGGTTTGTATATAGGATATGTTGAGTTTCTGAATAGGACTTGAGGTTCTTGAAGCATGATAAGAGTATTGTGAGGAGGATCACTTGGACAAGCGGTGGGAGGAGGCGTGGAGAAGTTGTTGATGAGGTCATATTTTTGAGCAAGCACTGCGGCGTCAAATCGTCCGCACTTCTTGTTCATCCAATTGGTACTAAAACTATGCTGATTGGTTTTGATTCACTGTTCCTCGAATTACTTGCTGTGATATGCATTACGTGTCGTCATGCAATGTTTTCTGTGTGTGACATTTGGTTTAGGCGTGCCTCATTTACGCCAAGACAAGGTGCCACCTGCAGGTGGAAAGCCCGGGTGGGCAGCACCACCTAATCCTCGAATAGGACCGTGGTTGAGGCTCTTGAAGGCTATTGCTGAAGCACATAATCTCACTCCTGAATTTCAGGCAACACATTGTTAGTCTTTTTTATTATCACTTATTTTGTTATATTACTAGATTCTAAGCTCCTCCATCATTTTAATAGTATTCAAAATAATTATACCTAATTCTCATTTTTATTATCAGGCTCTCTACTATCTCCCATCTTCAACCATGTTTCCCCTCATTTCCTAAAATGTAGTGACCTACTTTTTTCCAAATTCAATTAAATAGTTTTAAAAAGTATAAAATTCGAAACGTGCCCAAATGTGGTGAATTGAACAAGCAAGGAAGGAAAAAATGAAATTGCATGCATGTATATGGTTAATAAACACTCACCACTAGGGCTGCAAACGAGCCGAGCCGAGCCGAGTTTTACAATGTTCGAGCTCGGCTCGACTTATTTATAAAGTGTTCAAGCTCGGCTCGAGCTCGAAACGAGCTACAATACCTTGGCTCGAGCTCGGCTCGTCTAAAATTTAAAGAACTCGAGCTCGGCTCGTGATGGCTCGTTATGTCAAGAGAGAGCCAAAGAAAATAACTAGCCAAGCCTTTGCAGACTGCATTTATATAGAAACCTGTCCACCTGAAAATGCATTTTACAGCCGATGTGGGACTTTAAACAAAGGCACCAAACGACACAATGTTTTTGTTCTCTCTTTAGTCCCACATCGTTCACAGAGGAAGCATCTATGTGCTAATGATGCTTATAAAAGTGGTGCACTGTCAACGGAAGCAAAAGCAAAGGAATGCTTTTTATATTAAAATAATAAGCAACATTGATGGACCACTGCTGGACCAATTAAAATATTTGAATTTAATAAATATGATATAATATATTAATATTTTATTATAATATATAATATGTATATACATATAATATATATATTTCTATAATATAAAAATAAAAAATTAATATTTTTATTTTTAGGCTCGCGAGCTTGGTCGAGTCGAGCAATACCAAGCTCGAGCTCGGCTCGTTTATTAATCGAGCTTGAAATTTAAGCTCGAGCTCGGCTCATTTATTATTCGAGCCGAGTTTGAACGAGCTTTAACGAGCCGAACTCGAGTTTGTTCATGAACAACTCGGTTCGTTTGCAGCCCTACTCACCACTAATGTTCTCGAGTTAGTTGATCTCGTTTTGCACTCTGTTCATGTAAATTTGCTTATCGGAAATTTGGAAGGCCATTTTTTAATAATTTGAAATCTTGAATCCTTTCTCCATTTACTTTCTATGCCCACCTCGTTTTACAAGAGTTGGAACATGGCCTCAAAAGTTCAAAAGAAAGTAATTATGACACTTCATAAGTATCCCCAAAGCATGAGTTTATCTAGAATTTGTTTTAGTTTAGCCTTGATTGGCTTGTAATTTCGTTTGAGTTCTACCATTTCTCTTTTTTACCTATAAAATAATTTTACTGTTATTATAATTAACATATATTTTTATCTTTTTACAGTGTATCATTCCTTACCTTGCATGGCTTTCCTTTTTTGATAGATATATATTTTTATTTTTATTTTTATTTTTATTTTAAGTGTACTTTCATGTGTGAGCACACATACATAGGGTGGGTTGTTTCCTATTGGTATTGCTCGGTGTAGGTCACATTGGAAGCGACTCATCATGGACCTGAAATTAATTCACCTACAATGTTTGTAGAAATCGGTATACTTCTCTTCACAAATCCTGCCAGTTTTGTTAATAATACAATTTGCAATTTTTTGAAGATAAGATTATGTTTTACAGTTTTTTTTGTTTTGCGCCTCATGTTTGATATGCAATAGCTTGTTTTTAAAGAAATAGACAGGTCAAACCTGAAATTATCTTTGTTATTCTTAATTTCCAGTTGGATGTTTTTATGATTTAATTCATTGCAAATTGCTTCCTTCTGTTTCTTCTAGGCAGTACGGAAGAGTACTGGAAGAGGCAGGATGCTGCCCAAGCCATTGCTCTAGTTGAGTATCTTTTTCTTTCTTTCTTTCTTTCTTATAGATGTATATATATACACGTGTACGTTCCCTGATTAGCTGGAGTGGATATAAGTTTGTGAACGTGGATCAATTTTCAACGACTATCTTCTTGGATTGTGCCATTTCTTTCCATGTAATTTTTTGTCTTTTTGTATAGATAATATGAAAATCTTTTGTTAGTTTGCTGGCTTTGGAGATCAAAATCTTCTTGTTAATCATAATAGGAAACTTTGAATTTGTGACCGAATGAGTCGTTTTTGAATTTGTCATTTGGGTTCCTCTTACTGCATTTACTATCCTCTTTATTTATAGGAAACTTTTAGATACTTTGTCAAAGCAGGACCTATCATCATAATCATTGCAATTTCACTTGGTTGGGTTTGGTTGAAAAATTCTTGACATTTCTCATTTTAGTTTCCTCCTGCTGTCTTTGCTTTGCACAGGTGCTTCCATACAGTCCTTTCTTTTCCATCCTCTTTCATTGTAGGAAAGTTTTAGATAATTTCTTTTCCTCCTGCAGTCTTTGCTTTGCACAGGTGCTTCCATACAGTCCTTTCTTTTCCATCCTCTTTCATTGTAGGAAAGTTTTAGATAATTTGTTTGAGTAGGACCTATCATCATATTCACTGCATTTCATTTGGTTGGGTTAAATTTGAAAATTTCTTTCCCCCATCAAATACAAAAAAGAGAAAAATCATGATGTAAAATGGTGTGCTAAGCTTTCAAGACCTTTCCCACAAACTATTAATCCAAGTTTTAATGCAAATATTCTTTCAAACTTTATACCATCTTCACCATAGCATGTTTAGCTTTTTCTACTCCCTACAAATCCTTTAACAAGTTTGCATGAATTATGCATTTCCCCCCTCAAGGTTGGGATGGGTTATAGGACTATATAAGTTTTTCTTTGATATATTTTTCTTCTATATTGTTTTATTTAATATTTAACAAAGTTTCTGTTGTGGTGATTGAAGTTAGCGTGGGAAGGTTTAGGGCTTGGTGGAGGAGCTGCAGTGGGAGACTGGAGCAGGTACGATCAACATAATGCAGTTTGCTTGTCAAACTCATTTTTGATCTTTACTATAGCTGTAGTACACATGTTCTAAAAACAGAGTAAACTTTTTCCATGTTACATGTATAAATAGAAACACAATAAGATAGAAGACTCTGTTCCCAAAATGTATTTCTTTTACTTAGAATTCTACTAAAATTCAATGATGCAGGAATAATGGTCAAAACAAAATCCTCTTGGGAATTGGTGGTGGACATTATGCACCACGGCATATGGATATTGTTTTGTAAGTTACTATACATTTGCCAACTTCCAAGTATTCCATAGTTTGTTTATCTAATATGCTAAATGGTTTAAAAGGGCATCAATGGAACAGATTCCTTAGATCAGGTTAATGTTTTGACTGGAAACAGTGAAATATTTTAATACATCAAACTTGTCATGATAAAACATATCTATCGTTTTGAGCCATGTCCATTTAGATCAACTGAATGTGAAAAGGAGTCAAAATTAAAAGATTCTAATAACTCAAAACTCTGCTTCCAGTGGTTTGTCCTCAGCCTAATTCCTACATTTATATCCATTTAGATTTGTTTTTGTTTCAATTGGTGTTATTTCCTAACGGAAAACTCATGTTTCAGGTTATGGCCTCATTAACAAGCAAACTAAAGTTCCTTACTAAAAAAATAAATAAATAAGAACTCACACAAAAAAAGCAAGAAAATTCTGTTGGCACCATTGCCAGTTTCAAATTCTGATGAAAATTCTGTTTGCATCAGTGTTTTTTTCACCTGAAGTCAATGTTCAATATTTTCAATTTTCTCTTGGAAATTGTTGCTATCACTACAAACTAAACATTTTGCTTAAACTAGCCTGGTCCTGTTTGGGGGTTCATAAATAACTTCTAATTGCAATTAATAAAATTAACATTTAAAATATTTTATTCTCATATTTTGATGCCTAAGTTGAGGTTGTAAAGGTTCTTGTTATTAAAAAGTTCCATGTTTTTTTTCTAAATTCAGGAAAGGCGGTGTTTGGGTGGGCCATCTGCTTTCTGGGTATTCATTGCCAATGGAAGATCTGGGTCAATCTAAACAGACAAATGTGGAGGGTGTTGGTGGAACTTGGAGAGAAGCAATCAAAGTTGCCTGTGAGACTACAAAGGCAGCTTTTCCAGGGGGTGAAGTTATGGCACATCTTGATCACAAGTTAGTCATTCCCACCAAGGAATTGTTTTTTATTTTATTACATAAAGATAAAACCAAGTTCACCTTAATGCTGTGTTTGATTGCTAAGATTTTGTAAGAGCATAAAACCTGGAATTTCTACAAGAGCGACCCCAACCCAAGCTCTCATTTTTCATTTCTTTTTCATTTCTTCTCTCACAAAATCTTATCAATCGAACAGTATAAATGCAAATTAGCAATCAGTGGATGAATCAATTATGAGATCATTCATAAGGTGATTAAACAAGTTAGGTATTTGCCAAGTACATTGGAAGTTGATGCAAAGAAAGCCCTGCAATCATACTTTAAATGCTCATCTTGTGTAAAAAGAAAAACTACTATAACTTGAAAAAATTGTGGGGATGCTAATTTTGCCCAGCACCATAAAATGCTTAGTTTCGACATCTGCATTATTTGTTATAGACGTCACACAAATCAAAATAGGTCTCTCTTATAGAACTGAAGTCACTACTATGAAGAGAGCACATTTGACTACCTACAACACCTTAGAAGCTTGAAGTGATGGGAGATTTTCTTTGGCATGCATTAAGTGTTGTGGAAGAGCTTCATTGGCATGAAGAAGGTTTTGAATTAGGATAGAACCAAGTTACTGCAAACAAACAAAGACCATAAAAACCATGTTGTGTAGCATGGATGACCATAGAGAGGACCACATAGTAGGATTAGTCTGTCTCATCGTATGGTCGACTATGCTCATAAATGTGGTAGACTACAGTGATCATAATTTGGTTGACCGTCTTGATGGATGTGAACAACTACTATGAGTCAGTATGGTTGACCATACCTTGGAAATTTTTAGAAAAAAATAGCTATTGAAGTCTTGACATAAATACCCGAACACTCCCATTTGGGGTCTTTTGATGAGAGGAAGGCACCTAGAGACCCTTATACATCTCTTATACACCAACATACGCATTTTGAGTGTAAATCTAACATATGAAAGCGTGTGTAGCTTTCATTCATAAAGTAAGTGCTTTCAAGAGCCTACCCCTAGGGAATCTTTCAAGATATCCACTTGTGAAAGGTATAATCCTTGTCCCTTAGGTATAGACTTTACACTATTGTTCATCTCACACCACACTAGTCTTACATGGAGTCATTTTGGGCTTATGGGTTAAGGTTATCAGGTCCCCTTCCTGAAATCCATTTTCTAGATTTTGTAAGTCTAGCAAAGCGTTTTAAGTTTGTGATTTTGAGTGAGCCTAAACCCATTATATGATTGTGGAAGAGGTACCTAGTTAAAATCCTTGAAGGAGTGATTGTAAAGGTTTTGGGTTACCCTAGTGAAAATCTGTTTGATTAAAGTGGATTAATGCCGGTAGGGATGTCAAGAGTTGATATAGGCAAGTCACCAAACCACTATAAAAATCTTGATGTTCATCTTTTTATAATTTGCACTTAAATTTATTTTATGCCTTTTTATGATCTTGAGATAAATGCGATTCATGTGTGACAAATTAAATATTTACAATTTATGAAGGATATTTCACCAAATATACCTTTACAAGGAAAGTACACTTGTACGATCTAGTACAAACTTGAAAATTGAGTACACTTCTTTTTAATTGAAAAATTGATTATACAAGTCATATACTTGACCCTTAAATGGTCAAGAAACTAATTTTTAAACATCTTTTAAATTGAAAACTTAGTTGTATAATTCATATTTAAATGGTCAAGAAATTTATTTTTAAACCTTTTTAAATTGAAAAATTAGTTGTACAAGTCATACTTGAGCCTTGAATGGTCAAGAAATTGAATTTTAAACATTGTACTTGACTTTGGCTTAGGGGAGTGATTAAACTTGGAAACTAAAAAGTTTTACCTCACCAACCACTTGAAGTTATACAAAGTAAATAAAATATCAAATTGACTTGATTACACCGATTTGTCTAATGTTTAATGTGAAGAGTACGTGTCTGATCATACTTTATTGAGCTAAGAGTTCGATGTGGGATTTTTCCACAGCCTAGTATTTTACCGTTATTTAGTCTATAATCTTGCATGGTGGAATGATTTTTATTTTTTACTTTTTATGAGCATAATTGGCAGGGACTTTGTTCATATGTTTTACCGGTAATCTAACTAAGGTCGTCAATTATTTACCGATGGATGCAGGAGTTTCAAACGTTGGCAAAGAAATGCCATTATAGGCTTTTTAGCGGAGCAGGACATTAAAATTGGCAAACCGAGCGACTTCTGCTGAATTTTCCAGGTGATAATAGATTAATTGATTTATTTTTATTTGTTATCATAGTTTTCTATTACTGCCAATCCCATACCATGTTCTTAAAACTACTATTCTTTGAATTTATGATCATTTCCATTCGAAAATTGTAAATAATAATTGTCTAATCCTATAAAAAAAGTCGGCGGCTGCACATTTTTGACATATTTTCTTCTTCACATATGAAAGTTCCGCATGTAGTTTGCTGATGTATTTTATCACATTTTTGAGATTTGAGTAGGTGAACTAATACCCAACTGATTGAGAAAGATGGTTGCTGTTTGGCAAAATGTGATTTTATAGCGATCCCGGTTGTCCTTTTCTTTGTTGGTTGTATTTGGACTCGGTTCCGTGCAGTTGTTAGTTTTGATTGTCTCGTTGTCATCCTTTAAATCGCTTCGTTTGGGTTTTAGGATGTGTTGGACTTGGTTGATTCAGGTTGATAGAGTTTTGGCAACCATTGTTGTTGCACAGTTTTTGGACGGTCCGCTCGAGTGGGTATTCTTGCGCTCGCGCGGGGTTTACACTCTTCCAGTATTTTGTGTCCCTGCAAAACTTCTGCAGGTGTGTTTTCTACGCTCGAGCGGGTTTCTTGCGCTCGAGCGGGTCGCGCTCGAGCGGTCTTATTGGCGCTCGAGCGAGTGGTACATTTTTAGTGCATGTTACGGGAGAAATCTCGCTCGGCGGACTGGTTTTGCTTCGGCGGATGTACTTTATTCTTGTGTTTTGGCGCTCGAGCGGGTATTCTTGCGCTCAAGCGGACCTAGTTTTTTGTTCTTTATGCTCGAGCGTTGTGTTTTCCGCTCGAGCGGGAATGTCGTATATCAGTTAGTAGCTGGGCATTTTTGAATCACTTTTTACATTATCTCTCTCTCTCTTACTTTCCCAAAATCATTTTTGAGAGCCTCTCTATCTAGAAACTCTCTTCTCTCTAGGGTTTGATCTAGTTAGAGTGCTTTCCTTCCCTTTGGCCTTTGTAAAAGTTGTGTTGATCGTCGAGGGCTTCGTTTTGACCCGTGGATCTTGGAGTTTGGAGCATTTTGATTTTCTTCATCTTCTTCCTTGGGCTCCGAAATTTGAGGTAGGGATTCTTACTCACTCTTATGAGTTTTAACCTAGATATTGAGTTTTTGTATAAATGGTTTTGAGTTTTGGAAACTAGGGTTTCAAATGTATATTTTTGAAAAGAGGGTTTTGATAATTTTGAACCATAAACATGTATTTTGGTTTTCAAAATGGGTTTGTTGATGTTGTTGGTAATATTGGGCTCTTGGAGTCACTGTTGAGAATAAGGAGAAATATGCCATGCTTGGGTATATTGGGGTCATTAGTGTAATAAATGACTTTGTTGAGAAAATATGGAATTGAGTTGGAAATAATGAAATTGGTTCATTATATGGTAGAATGGTAGAGTTGGATTTATTAATCGCTCACTTTTGAAAACATTGATATTTTATCTATTGGAGCTTTTATTATCTGTTTAGAAATAACTGCTTGGGCTACCGGTGGAGGGTAGTTTTGATTGTTGTAGACAATGCATGATGATTAGGCAAACTAAAACTAATCGATTGGATATGTTATAGAGTATGACGGTTGATATACATTAACATTATATATTGATTGATTGTGTATATGACTTATATGTATATACATTATGTGTGTGGGAGGAGATAGGGGATGTACTCCACGGTTTGGGGGAAGATAGGGGATGGACCTTTAAACCGGATGTTGATTGGGAGGAGATAGGGGATGGACTCCACTGATACAGCTCATATGCTTGTCAGTTAATGTGTTGATATAGCTAATATGCTTATCTATGGAAGTGTTGATACAGCTCATATGCTTATCTTTGGAAGTGTCGATATAGCTAATAGGCTTATCCGTTGAAATGTGGATACAGCTTGTACGCTTATCTGTTGAGATGTTGATATAACTGATATGTTTATCTATTGTAAAATGAGAAACGTTTGATATGAGTTACCGTCTCATATAAGTGGTTGGCCAGGTCCTGAGCCGTTGATGTAGATTGTGAAAATGGTAAGAAATGAAAAGTGAAATGAAACATGAATGCAGTTGTCATGTAATGAAAATGGTGTATGAATTGATTTATGGGAATTAAACATTTATCAATTGCTGATGTCTTAGTTATTGCGCATACTGTGTTTAGCATATCTCTACTGGGCGTTGGCTCACCCTTTAAGGGACATCATTTTCAGGTACAAGTAGCATGCCACCTCTAAGGACATAGCTTGGATAATGATGAGAGTTGAAGACTCTTTTTGATTATTTTGTTTGTATTACATGTACACCTAGCCAAGGGCTTATTTTGTATAGAGTTAGTATTCTTCTCTTGTGTAACCAAGTGTTAACTTGGAAATCTGTAAGCCTATAAGGCAACTGCTTTTGTTGTTAACATGTAACATTATTGTAAGAACTACTCTGATGAATGGAAAGGCGTTGATTTCTTTATACCACTGCATGTCTAAAATGATGGGATTTATGTATTATTTTGAGGGCGTTACAGATTTATTTAATAACAAAAGTGCATGAAATTTATTCAATGTGTTTGGTTTGAGTTTTTTGGATTAAGTTTTTTGAAAATTGAGTTTTTTTGTTTTCGTATTTTTTTGTTTTTAGTGAATATTTTTAAAATTTTAAATTTTTTTTTACTTTTTTAGATGCACCTTATTTAGATGCATCTAAAAAGTAAAAAATTTGTAATTTTTTTATAAAAAATTAATAAATACATAAAATATAAAAAATATACTGAATTCTCGTATTTTTTTTTTTGTATTTTTGGTATTTAGGGAATTTTTAAAAGGTTTCTTTCACAAATTTTTTACTTTTTAGGTATATTGCTTAAAATATTAAAAAATTCAGTAAAAACAAAAAAACACAAAAAATAAGCAAGTAGAATTTTCTGAAAAGAGTTTTTGAAAAACTCTAACCAAGCATGCTAATTAGTTTTTATAACATTGATTTTTTAGGATAAATTACACTTGAGATTTGGAAAAAATACAAGCCTCATAATAAGTTTGGCATAATTATGTGGATTTCCTTTTTAGTCAACGTAAAGCAAACTAGATTAATGCATATGGTGTGTGGACACATGGAAGATAATTAAAATAAAATATATATTTCAGTATAAATAGGACAGTATTATTTTCATTCATATGATTAACAGATAGTTGATGGTAAGGAAACAAAGTGATATGCCAATTTAAATCTCAAGGGAGTACATTGTAATTAAGCTAAATTTGTAGAATTTGTTGTCTTTTTTTTCAAAAGCATGAGGGAAGTTAGTGTAATTTATCTTACTCTTTTTTTTTTTTTTATATTTTAAATATAGGGTTGTGCTAACAATATCACACGGTGGAGGAAATGCTAAAATATATACTATTTTATTGCATTTTTAACATGTTTTTAAATATTTCTATGAGCTATTTATATATTCTTATATAATTTTTATAGGGTGGTCATTAACATTTTCCTTTTATATATATATATATTATTTTTATTTCAATAAATTACACTACTATTTATTGAGGGTTGAAAAAATTATATTGAGCATTACAAGTTTGATAATAGTTTGCCAATGGCATATCCAACTTCCAAATATCTAAAAATAAAAATGGCAAATTACACACACCACTGTGTAAACCATATATATAATAAACTTTGTACATAATTGTACCGACCTTTCTTAGCCCTCATTTGGGAAGAAAAAGTTTGGGACTTTTTGGCTAAAATAGCTAAAAAAACAAAATAGATTAAAAAGTTAATAAGACAAAATGTCACATCCAAAATATAATCATTATATTTTTTCCCTCGTAAAAGTCAAAAAAGCTAAAAAATTTATCCTAAATGAAACTTTTTAACTACAAACTAAAATAATTAAAAAGTTAAAAAATTAAAAAGTCAACTTACATCTCAAACAAACGGTTAATAAGGTTAAAGCAAATATGTAGATCTTTCTCTCAAGCAGTTGTGATAGAAATATAGAAGATTTTCACATATTAGAACACATATATAAGACAAAACAAAAGTGGGACACTTGTCCAAATAGAATCCACATGTGAACTCATATTTTATTTCAATGTGTGTTTTACTATGAAAATCATTTGAACAACTTTGGGACGGAGCTAAAGAAGGCTAAGGAGGTCATGTGCCCTTTCTTAATTTTGAATTTTTTTTATTTATTTTGTGGTCATATGCAAAATATATTTATTTTTTTCTTAACATTTTCTTTGGTTAAGGATTTATTGTATTGTTCACAATAAGTAGTTCTTTGATACTTTAGGAGCACTTATGGTATCACACTATGTAGTAGTCTAAACCAATAGTGTAGTGAGAAATCTTATGGATTGAATATAATTAACTCATTATTTTTAAGTAGTTGACAAACTACTTAGTGTAATTTGTGATTTGTCATGCTTTGAGCATCACATAGGCAAGTACTTTAAGATTATGTAATAATTTCCATTCAAAACACATAATTTATAAGCAATATCATCTCTTTAATATTTTCTGTCAAATGAAAATTAAATAGATTTGATAATAATTTGTGCTATAAATGATGTGTTTTTATTTTCTAAAATTAAGAAATTTGATCCATAATTGTTTATGCTAAAATTACAAACTTACATCACCATTTCACACCGAGGTATTACACACTATTATAGAATTTTGATTTGTTCCAATTAATAATGATTTTTAATTTCTTATGTTTAAATTTAGCTCCTAAAATTATTGTTATCTTAATGTTGATGATGATTTTTTTTAAATAAAAAATTATAATTAATAAGTGTCCACTCCCAAAACCATGCCATGCATATGACTTATACATGCATGACACGGTGGGTGGTCCGAACCCTTCTGCAGTTAGGGTAGCCGTCCGGTCAACTTTATTGGCTCAAACCCTATTGCTGCCATGTTCGGTTCCATCTACATGATGGACAATCAGCTTATTGTCACTCCTGCTCTGAGCTCAACCATGATAGGCCGTGCTCAGGGGATTTATGGTATGTCATCTTAGCACGATAGGCTAAACCTTCTGATGACGCTTACGTACAACTTCATTATCGATTCCTACAATGGAAGCTCATTCAATGTCATTGTTCAGAATCTAATCGCAAATGAGGTTAGGGAAATGTCGGTCGTCGGAGGCACGGGGATGTTCAGGCTAGCTAGCGAATACTGCTTAGCCAAGACATATTCGACGAACTAAATGGATGCAATTATCGGATAAAATGTTACCTGGTTACACTATTAGAACCAGAGCCACTTGATTTTTATATATACCAGTGAGCGATGTGCTTGTAATTTTACATGTAAACTTTTAGACGATTTGATGAATAATAAAGATGGGTTGAATTTGTAACCATTTTATGGGTATCATTGGGAAATAAAAAAGCGCAACAAAATTTATGTTAACTTTATAGATTAAAATGGGTAGTTGATATATTCTAAATAGTTTATATTGGGTACCCAGAAAAAATCTTGAAAATTATCTCAAAAATAAAATATGTGAATAATTTGAGTATGACCACCACAAAATTTGAATCTATGGCATATACTTCAATTTTGAGATAATTTTAGAGATATTTTTCAGGTACATAGATTTTCGATTGTTTTTGAATAATTATTATTATTATTATTATGAAATATGAATAAATTTGAATTTTTGTTTGCAATAAAGTTTTAAACATTAATATGTTGCCATGTTTATCTCCATAAATCTCTCTCTCTCTCTCTGGCCACATGAACGCATTTTTTTCAAATTCAAATTTGTCATTCCTTCTTCTAGGCTATCACTCCAACCTCTTCTTCTCTTGCCATTTAGGTGCCTCTCTTTCATCTCTCTCTCTCTCTCTCTCTCTCTCTCTCTCTCTAAAACAATGTGCACACCATGGATGATAAAGGAATGGGCAACATGTTTCCTCGCATGCAGATTTCCTTTAGGTAACCCAACACAAAGTTTCAAAGTTCTAATTTCATTTAGACTTATAATCTCTCTCTCTCTCTCTCTCTCTCTCTCTATTGTTTTTATTAACTTTGAAGAAATTTTTGGTTAAAAGCTTAACTTTGATATGGAACATTCCAATCTTTACTCTTTTTTTCATCAGTTTTTTTGTGTGTGTGGAAAAATTCAGAACTTATTCCAAAAACATGTTTTAACTTTTTTTTTTTTGAAAGACAATCATCCCCGATCCTTGTTCTTTTTAAAATTTTATCAAATTTGAGTAGAAATATGATTGTTAGCAATTTAGTGAAGGAGTTGATTCGTTCTTGATTTGGGAAAAGTTTTGTCTCTCCCTTGATTTAATACAAGTTTAATGAAATGATTAAAGCTCACTTTTAGCTCTTTATTCATCAAATTTGAATTTGATGAAAGAATTCTATTGAAGTTACCTTTTGTGTACTTCTTTTTATATATTTTTGGTTGCCTCAACTTAAGATTCTTTAACTTAGGCAATTGAAATGGAATAGTATGGTTGTGATAATAAAAAAATAAATAAATTAAATATATAAATTTTTTTAAAATGTACAGCCAATTATAACAATATCTTTCATTGATGTCAATTCTATCACTTGAAATGGAACCCTATTTAAAAGATCAAAAACCCAACTCTTTTGCAATTTCAGTTTTAAAAAAATGTTTTTAATTATTTTTTGATTTTCTCAAAGTGATTCCCATTTTATCTCTTATACACTACTTGAGTTAATTAAAATGGTGTGATGTAGATAAAGAACCAAATACATTTTGCATTTCATCAGCTCAAGCTCCCAGAGGAACCATGGTGTTTAACTCTAATGGTGACAACAAAAAAACCTTTCATGAGACGAACAAAATGGCTTTGTGCGATAACACATGCAATGGAGACAAAGAAACAGTCCCAAGTTCAACACAAAGTAACAATATCGAGTTAGAAGAGAAGGAGATCAATGAGTCGAGTTGGCCAAACTTTGCGGGTGAGGATTGCATTGTCTTTTGTTTCAAAGAGGATGGAGCGATTCATGTGGTAAAGGATGGGAAGCCAGAAGTGTCCAATCATGTTGATCGCATGACCCAAAGCTCAACAAGGCCTATCAATCACAAGGTTAGCAAAAATCCATTTTTTTAATCGCCTCTCCGTGTCTTAAACACTAAGGACAGGATTTAACATTGCAGTAATGTTGTTTTATTATAACTTAGGTTTCAAGAATAAGACTCTGTGCATTTAATCGGCTCAAAATAAATACTTTAGTATTTTTTTCTTATTTTTACGTTGAGATATAAATATAATTTTAAAAAAAAATAAAGATAGTTAAATAATTATATTGTGCTTATTTTTAGAAATATTAAAAATATAAGGTATTTTTGTAATTATAAAATTATAAAATACTACCTAGAGATTCATTGATCTCCCTTATAGTCAGTTTTTTTTTTTTTTTTTCATTCACTATCTATAATGACCGATCAATTAGGATTGATGATCATTGATGCTTAACATAATTATGTTTTGCATTAATCATATATTACATTTGATTTTCTAATTGTTATACATTATGCAATATTGCAAATTCTAAAAATATTTTTTCATAGACATCCTAACCATATCTGTATTTTTATTTATTTTTTGCTATGTCGATGTATTGAATTTTATTACTTTTTAACTAAACTTGATTTTGAAATAGAATAAATATGCGCTTATTTTCATTTTTTTTGTTTTGAAAAAACTTAGATATGGTAGTGAGTATGTAGAAAGCTTGCCTTGATGGCAGTAGTAATACAAGAAGCCATGGCCATGATCATATGTTGAATGAAGAATATGGAAGATATATTTATCCTACAAATGAGTCACCTTCTATCTCCTATAACAAAAAGGTGAAAAAATGCCTCTTGATGTTGTGCTTTATTCTCAAATAAGAGTAGTATACTAATAGTTATATATTCTGATTTCTAGTTCATTACACACTTTGGTATATATGCTAAACTCAAAAATATATATATATATATATACATGTTATAGCATTTAAAATTCTTATTCTAATTAATGGTGCAAACATATATTATTTTCTTAATTTTTTCCCACAATGCCAAATAAAATATCGTTTGTGGACCCATTACGAGAAAAATAGAGAAAATTTTACCAAATTTGGCAAATGATTTAACAATGAAAAAATTATTAAGTCATCCTAGAATACAATATGACATTATTTCTGTAGTGTTCCCGATAAATGAGAAACGTTAAAAAAACATTAAGTGGGTTATCATATCTCTCATCTTGGCTGTCTGACAAAGGTGGGTTGCAATTGTCAAATATGTAAAATTTGTCACTATATTTGTTGGTTGGGAATATTAAAAAAATGACACTTGATATTCTAAAAAATTAATGAATGGCTTGTATTGAGTTTCATCATTGCATATGTTTTTCTATTTTGGTAATAAAATGCTTACTTATCAAAATAAATAAAATAAATTGAAGAGAAAAGTAATATTATATTGTTGTAGGGAAAGGGAAAAGGGAACATGAACTTGGAAATGGACACCACATTGCATAGGGGTGTTTGGAGAGGGGAAGAGAAGAATGATATCATTGAAGAAGAAGAAGAAGAAGAAGAAGAAGAAATCACTAAAGAAAGTAAAATGGTATTATCCACCACCACCACCCAATCAAGTGAATCCTCCACTGATCAATCTGATGGAAGCTCTAGTTCTTTTGCCTTCCCTGTGTAAGTTCCCAACTATAACTTACAACCAACTATTCTAAATCTATACATTTTTTATTATTAATTTTTTATATATTTTTTTACTTTTTTGGGATTATTATTAGTTTGTGTAATCATAGTTATGAATATGGAAATTTGAATTAAATATGCAGATTGTGCAGTGAAGGGATGGGAAGCCCTGTCCGAATGCCAAAACCAGACTCACTCCACTTCAGGAAGCACCACAAGGCCCTAGCTGCTCGTCTTCACTGTTGTCGTTTTTGAAACTTCGCTTTTCTTTCTTTCTTTCTTTCTTTTTTCGTCCCCCTCTCTCTCTCTCTCTCTCTCTCTCTCTCTCTCAGTATTTTTCTTCAAATAATTCTAGGTAAGATAAAAACTCAGTATTTTTCTTCAAATAATTCTTACTAAGATAAAAATTTAATCAAAATTTTATCATGTTCATGAAGTATAGGATGTACATTTAGAGTTAGTGCGTTGTGAATCATATGCAGAATAAATTGTCCGCATTTAAGTTTTGAATAAAATTTTGTTTTTTCATTTTGTTTTTCTATTTTTTTTTGGGGGTGGTATGTAGTACAATTGTTTTTCTTTTCCTTTTTTTTTTTTGAATGAAAAAAATATATTCTAAAGTATCATCCTTTGCATCTGTGGGTCTAGGTCCCGAGATAATCGATTGCTGGCCTAATTTGATCCAACCCATATGAAGGGATCTACCACTGATTCGAACCTGAGTCACACCTATGGAGAAGGATGTCATCTCCACTAGGCCACCACCTATACTGCTTGTTTTTATTTGTCGTTTCCATCAATCATGGTCACATGCTAGATACACAAAACTGGGGCACATAAACGTACACAAATAGCGCATTTTTTGGGCTCAGATTCATTGCGTGTGCTGAGTAATATTTCAAATACAAAAATGCAATGAACCCATCTTTATTAATTCATAATTTATCTTAAATATATTTATGTGGTGAAAATTAAATTGATAAAATGTAAGATCCACGAGTAAAATAAATTTAAACCATTGATTCTTTTTTTTTGAGTAAATTCTAAGTTCATAAGTTTGAGTTTATAGTGTTATTATTTAAAATAAATCCAATGCACAATGTATTTTCTATGCAATTTTTTAATTTTTTTTATTCTGTGCAACTAGCATTTTTGTGATTTTGTTGATAATAGTATGTGTTCTAAAAAAAATGTTAGTAGTATAATACAAATTTAATATAGAATAAGGGTCATGATTGAGACCCCCTCCAATCACCACCCCCACCACCCCACACACACGTGGCGGGTGGTGATTGGAGGAAAAGGAAAAAAAAAAAAAAAAAAAAAACTGGCCAATCATGTTAAGAAGGGGTCAAAGGGGGTGAGGAGAAAAGGGGGTCTGGAACATTATCATATCAAAAGTTCTGTTTGAATCAACAAAAACGATCAAATCATGCTCAACTCAACTCAAGCTCTGTTTAGTTATAATTTTTTTAGTTACTTTTTGACCATTCAAACAAAATAAAAACTAGACCATTTGGCAGCAAATTTTTTTGCTGACAATTGTGAAATTTTTTAACAAGATTTTGACAACTTATAATTAACAATCACGTTTTCCTTGAAAAGCATTGTTAACGGCATTTTTTCTTACTTGAATTATTTAAAGACTTGGGGAAAGTAGAACCCGAAAAGATGGTTCAAACAACTTAGCAAAAAACGTGATTAGCAATAATGTTATTATAAAAATATGTCTGCTATCCACACTAAACCATAGTGTGAGAATTAAGTTCATACGTACACTATTTGTTTCATTTTTATTTTTATTTTTATTTTTATTTTTTTCCCCTTAATGTTGTGTTTGGTTGGGGATTTGAGAAGGGATTTGGAAAGAGAAATGGAAAATGTAGGTGAAATGTAAATAAAATATACCTATATTTCATCTAGTTTCACATACCTTTTCCCTTTCCCTTTTCAAATCCCTATCCAAATCCTCCAACCAAACACAGTGTAAATGTCAAATTGTTAGTGTCATGTAGTGCATATGAAGAGAAAGGAACAAACTAGCTTCATGAAGAGACAATTAGACTGTAAAAAGCTCATAATATCTAAATATGCTTTCCAATGTAAACAAGAAATATCTCATTTACCAAAATGCATTACTAATATAACTTCCCAACCCACCTCCTTCAGTTTCATTTGACAAATGATGAACTCCACACATGAGAACATCTACAAACATGTGTTGTGTATTAAATATTTGAAAAACACATAATATAAAAGATTGGACAACAAAGAGTTCAATCTTGAGTGAATAATCATATGTTTATCAAGAGAGTAAATCTAAGTGCCCAAAAAAATTTCACAGAACGGAACAAAGAAGTGATATAAAGGGTGGGTCTCACCTCTTTGTTTCACATGTCCCGTTATGTGAAAATTTTATGTATTCTTAGCGTAGTTGCTTGGAATCCCAACTAGGGACTTCCGTTGCTCAGATTTTCTAAAAACAAATGATTGAAGATGTAACCTTGCAGCGGCAATAGAATCTTCATCTTGCTTTTCTTTTTGGGCAAAGAACAATGACAACATAGGCTTCTCTAGCCTCCTTCATCTTCTGCATCTCTGTCTCCTCCCAATCGTCCTGTTCAAACCAACTCAGATTTGTCAACCTACATATTGTATAGCAACCCAAAAAACAAACAGAAGATAAATGAATTGCTGACCTACATCAATCCTTTTAAGATCTTACAAAAAATAAATAAATAAATAAATAAAATAAACTACTGGCGAATTGCTTATGATGATTTTGATCAGTCTGCTGAAATTTTATTCTGCATAATTTTACTTGATCTAAGTTAACCATGAACCCAAAGGCCTCGTTTGATGTAGGTGAACTACAAAAAAAATATAAGTTACTAAAGCAAATACAGGAGTAAAAGAAATATCATATATGTACGGAAAAGAAATAAACCTTCTCGTATAATCCTGTTGATCAAGTCTGCGCTCCTCCGTACGACGTCGCTCTACTACCTAAAAATACAAACGTGAGCTAGCCGGCGGGTGTGTGCCGGAAACATCTCCGATGCCTAAGTCAGCAAACTAGACAAATAGACAAAAGCTCTGTGTATTCGGGAATCAAAGTTGCGTTACCTCTCCACAGGTGATGTTTGTGAGCTTTTATAGGTTCCGTGTGGCACAATCCAAGTAGGACTCTTACTCCTCCATATAGAGTCCTCCTAAGATTCATACTCTTGAAAGATAATGCTTATCCTTCAACACCCTCCTCACTACTTAAACCAAGTGAGATGGTTTTACCATGGTCGGACTCCAATGTGGCCAAGGTAAGCATGGCTATGCTTAGTTGCACAATAGACCGTACTATCCTTAGTTTGGTTCAACGCCTTACCTTAGTTCCTCTTCCATAAACCATAGTAAGCCCAAATCGAGCTAACTTTTAGTAAGGTTTAGACTACGTTAATTACATCGCTATGACCAAGGTATAAGTTTTAGTATGGTGACCGAACTAACTGCACGCCTTTTAGGACCGGAGTAACTTCACGCCTCGCAAGACCAGAGTAACTTTATGGCAATTTTACTCAAGATTTCGACAACGCCCATAACGGCCCATTACCTAGCTCAAATTTAATTTTCAAATAAATTACCCTCTCAATTGCCCTTAATTCCATCTCGACAAAGATAATAGGAATTACCCGCTATCATCCGAGCTAAAGTTTTTAAGCATATCCAAATTAAGCTAAAGTTTTTAAGCCTATCCAAATTTAACTAAAACCCTTTAGCCTTTCCAAATGAGCTAAATTCCATACGGACTCAAATTTTGTCCCATTAAAACGCCCCTTTAATCACAAAGAATCGAATCGCTTTTCATTCCTATGACACGTGGCATGCCCTTATTGGTAAAGGCAACGCCACGCCGCATTCCTTACGTAATTTGAACAGTTCCCGCCTTTGGATAAACCTTCTTCAAAACAAAAAAACCCCTCGTCTTTGAATCATTCACCTACACTATTCACTTTCTCTTCTCTCTTTTTGCTGAGTTTACTCTGTTCTTCATTTTCTGAAAGAGCTCGTGTTTTGCTGCTGTCATTGCTTCCATCTTCAAGTTCTTCCTCTTTACCTGGTAAGCTATTCAAATCTGTCTTGCTTTCCTCGTTTTCGCATTTGTTTAATCCATAGCTTTAGGTTTGTGTTTTCGTGAACCACTTTCTTTCCATTTGCTTTGCCTTGTATATTTCTAGAAAAACTTAGCAATAGAACACTTGAATACATATAATATCCTGTAGAACGCTGTATTTGATCCAAAATCATGATGCAACCGAACTAGAAAGTTGTTTGTAGTTGATGTTACTGCAGCCAGACTGTCCAACCGAACTAGAACTTTATGCTACCCCATTAGTCTCAATAAGCCAAAGTATAATACTCTCCTTAACCGAGCTAATGAACCGGACTGGGGCTGTACAATAGTGTACTGGGAAACCTCAACTCCGACCGAGCCATGTCTCGGGGCTAAACCAGCATTCTTAGTTTTAAACCGAACTAAGCAAGCTGCCCCTAGAAGCTCAACCGGTCTAACAAAACTTTTGCACGAACCGAGATAACGAACCCCTTGTAGAAACCGAGATACCCAAACCGGGCTAAGACACGTAGCATTTCACATAGCCGAGCTAAGTTTTGATATATCTTGCCTTTATTTCTCTTTAGCACGGTCCAAAGATCTGTGCTTAACACTTCTGTTTTTCACTTTGCAGACTTAGGTTGCCCAAGCACTCCTTTGAGCGCTCAACCGAGCTACTCAGCCCACTTCTGCGACCGAGCTAACACAAGTATAATTTATTCATAACTTAAGATAAAATGGGTAAATATAGGTTTTTAGTAGAAACACCTGGTGGCCTGGTCAAATTTCGAAGGGAATATAACATTCTTGACGACGTCCATCTCACCTTAGCCGAACAAGATATCGTACCTTAGGGAAACCCTGGTTTTGTACCCTTCACACTTCTGTCCATAATAGAAACCGGCCTAAGATTCCCTGTACAGCCCTTACTCTGTGAATTCCTCAAGCAAACTAAGATATGCCCAATCCAACTTTCCACAAACTTATACCGCATAATCAATGGTATAGCCGAGCTAAACCGTCATGCTGGTATTAACCTTGGCTTAGCCGAACTATTCCACTAATATTCTATAGGCTCAAAAGAAGACGGGTGGGTTTATTATTTAAGAATACGACGCCGGCGTGAGAAAATAATAAAGGACACACCGGACAAAGACTTAAACGATGATGATTTTTTTTGGGTATCTGGCAATTTTGAAGACCACCAAGCCTAGATCCCAGGCCATAGTATAAATTGGAATAAAGGAACCCCGGGTATAATTACTTCAGTTTCTTTGCATGCTTCTGTTTTATTTCGGTTTCTTATTCCTGGACCATACTAACAGTTGTCTTCTCTATGCAGATTCGGCCCATCTTCAATCACTTTACAGTTACCCCAATCTGAACACTCTCCGCGCTGCACTACGTTATCCAAAAAGAAATTGGGCCAAGTTGCTGAACTTCGAACCGACGTATAGATATAGTAGCCGATGCAAAGCTAGAGTAACAGATTTTTTACTAGAAGCCTCCCCTGAACCGGACCCCAACTTGCCTCAAATCAACCTAGTACCTCTGACTGCTGAAGAAGAGATGGCCAAGAGGAATAGAGTCAGGGCCCTCCTAACTGAAACAAACAGAGCCGAGGTACCACCACCAAGCCAAACTCAAGAAACCGTGGTGGCTCTACTATCTCAACAACCCTCCTCATCACGCCCCAGCAAGCGTGCCTGGACTATTTAGACCGAGCAACGCATTGTTGATGAAGACGAAACAACCCTTCCACCAAGCCCTCAGCCGGAGCGTGCTAATCGGCCTAGCTCTTCTAAGTGGGCTCCGAAAATGGCTTTCCAGAATCGAGATATCCAGGATACTGACTCGGTGGTTGCTGAGAAGGATCACATGATGGCATTCAACCTTGCCAGGAGTGTTTGCCTTTCAGCAGACATGGAGCATCACAAACATTTAACCGAGCTAAAGGCCATCCATTCGGCCACCAAATCCATGGTGCTTGTAAGTAGCTGTTTCTGTTTAATCTTTATGATTTGCACAACTTTTATCTCGGTGTGATTTCAAGTCCCCCACTTTTTGCAGGCCATGCAGAAGAGCCACATCGCTCACAAGCGAGTGCTCGAACTCCATAAGACTACAAGGCAGGCGCTGGCCGAAGTAGCAGAGAAAACTGCCGAGCTGGAAGAAGCTAGGAAGCAGTTAGCCGAGCTAAAATCCGAGAACAGTCGTCTGACCGGACTCGTTAGCTCGGTGTAGACACCCCATTTTTGACCGTCCTCAAGACTTGGACGTCACCGCTTGAACACTCGGTGATTATCCATGTTGGTGTTTGTTTTGAGTTCCCGGAGGTCCCGGCTGCGCGCCGTGCCTCAAGACCTCTTAACCGGTTTGTTCTGTGCTTGGTTTTGTACCAAGACTTGTGTGTTTTTGCATCTGAGGGTAGGGGGAGGCTTGTTAGCCATCCCTGAAGCCCACCGGCTGCCCTACACCTCCACCGGCACCCCCTAGTGGCCACCGGCACTTATTTCTCAAAACCTTTGGCCGGTTGGCACTGTATTATGCCGACCGGCAATCTTTTGTGCCGGTGACTGTTTTGGCTGGTCGGTGTGACCCCTTTGCACCCCCAGGGATGGTGCATGCCAGCTGTGACAGCTGGAGTGCACCATCACCACTCCCCATGCCCGGGTTTGCACCCTTTGCACCCTTGAACCCCATAAACCTCCTAGAAGGTTGAACCCTTGGCCAAGCTTGGAGAAGTTCCACTGCCTTAGCTTCCTTGGAAGCCAAGACCCACTTGCATTTCTTGAACCCCACTCTCTCTGCTTAACCACTAAGGTAAGAGCTGTTTTTTGCCTATTTAAGCTCATCCCTTCCCCTTGAGTTAGAGGTTAGCCATTTTAGGTCAAAACTACCGAGCTTATATCTATATATCTGTGTGATACACTCTCTCTCTTCCTTCTCTCTCCTCTTGTGTGTGTGTTTTTGGGCCTAAAAGTGTAGTTTTACTTCATTTTTGCACCATTACACACACCAATACACCTTAGCTCGAGATTGAGAGACTTAGAAGGTTGTTTGTTGAAGTTTTGGACTGACTTTGATCACTAGAGAGTGGCTGCTCCACCTGTTCTTCAAAGGATCTTCAAGGGTGAGCTTGTTACTTTAGTTTCCCCATTCTTGCACTAGCTTTCTACCCCTCTTGCTTTGTGTTTTTGGATTTGTGTTTAACATAAAAAAGACTTGTTTTTCCTTGCTTAAGAACATTCATCAAGGTTATTTTGTGGTTTGGGTAGAGTCTCACCCTCTTAGGCCTTGTTTTGGCCATTTTGGAGCCTTTTCTTGAGGCCTTGTTTACTTGGTGTTTTAGATCCTCTCACCACTGAAAACCAGTGGGTTTTCAGTGGTGAGGAAGGTATTTTCAAGTCTCATATAGGGAAGGGACACCCCTCTCCCCTTTGCCCCTTGTTTGCCTTTGTTTTGGGCTCAAATATTAGCATGCATGCATGGTCGGTTTTGGCTTCATTTCAGAGCATATTTGTGGTTCATATGACATGTTATGCCTCTGTTTTAGGTTGGTTTTATGGTCCTTAACATGCCTCTTACGTTTGCTTTGAAATGCTCTCTTATGCCTAGAAATATGCCATGCTTTGAGGCCATGTTTCCTTGCATGTTTTAGCTTAGTTTCATGGAGATACTAACATCATTTTGCCATGTATAAGGGCTGTGGGCCACTGTTTTTGTCATATTTAGCATGCTTGACATGGTTGTTGTGCATGATGGCTTGTAAGCCTTAGGTAGGAGATCCATGTACATGCATTGGATAGTCTATTTAGACGATTTGGAATCACTTGACATGCTATTTTAGACCCTAACCCATGCTCATATGTTTGTACTTGTCATCTCTTTCATGCTTTAAAGGTGTGTCCTTTTATACCTAAGAATAGGCCTTGTGTATGCTCCCATGATTAATGCATTTTGGGGGTGCCATGTGAGGGGATTTGGGTGTCATTTTGCATACTAAAAATCTGTTTTTGATTGTTAGATTCATGTCATGAGTGGTTGTGTAAGTGGTAGTAAAATGCTCTTTTTGGTGCCTTAGGTTTAGGCCCATGAACTTGCATGTTTGTGTAGTATTTTGGTCATCATTTAGGGCTTGTTTTGTCACTGTTTTGGGGTGGTTTGAGGGCTGCCCCATTGAAGTTAAGGCCACCATTGTATGTTCATTACATGCTTGATGCATGCTTGGTTCATTGAGTGTTGTAGTAGGTTGGTCCCATTGCTTGATTGGCCCATGTTTGCATGTCACTTATACCTTGCATGCTCTAGCATTTTGCGCGCCTATTATGATAGTTGCATGACACTTGGTATGCCTTGCATCTTAGTCCCATTGTTGCATCATTTGAGCTATGTTGCACACGTGCATTCCATGGCTTGGCTTGGGGATTGTCAAGCCAAGCATAGGATTGAGAGGAGTTCACACTTCAAGTGGTGCAACTCGTCTCAATTCTTGGTCACCAAGACCTTTGACTAACACATGATAAGGCCTTGGATTTCATTTGTTTGTTTGCATGCATTACCATTAAATGCAACCTTGGTTCTTTAGGCCATCATGCATCAAGATGCATAATTGATGGCCCAAGAACCAAGAGTCATGCCTCCTTGAGTCCCCAAGCATGATAGGAGGCATTGGCCATGCTTACATATGCTCAAAATCCATGCCATGCAATCGCCGGTTTGTCGCCGCCAAACCGCCCTTCGCAGAACTTTCACGACCGGCAAGATATAATGTGCCGACCGGCACACTTTTTGTGCCGATAAACTCTACAAGAAGCCGGTGGCCAATTTAAGCAGCCCGTAGTCATTTTCTCCAAATGTAGGGTATCGCAGCTTCATGTAGAAGGTATTCTGGGACTTTGGGAATTTTTGGAGAGGCAGGGCAGTAGAAACAGAGGCAGCAGTGGTGCGGTGTGGGTTTTCCGGGCAAGTCGGATTCGAGCATGCATCATTCGCGCATCCCGAGGTAGGGCTGGGGCTCATTTCTTTTATGTTAATATTAATTTGATAATTAGAAATTTCTGTAGTAATTAATTTATTCTGTATTTGGACTGTATTATTTTGGGATCAGATATTCTTTTGGTCCCTCTGTGCGAGGGCATAATTGTAATAAGTGTGTGTGGGTGTGTGTATGTCTTCCAACCCCCATCTCTTTCTTCCCTTTTATTTACCTGCTTATGATGGTAGATTAGGACATACTTAAATTAGCATACAGCATGATAGCATGCGTGCATCCATACATTTGTTATACATGCATCGGGCTCGGTACATCATACAAACTGCATAGTATTTCAATTCCAAATTGAATACGTGTTATTTGTAGCATTCCACATGCCATGCTTAGGACAGCCGAGCCTGTTTAGATTACACCATTGCTTGTGTTGCATTAGCCACTTAACATGAACTAGGATCATGCATATGATTACTAACTGGTTTTTTGTTTTGGCGCGGAGTACGATGTAAGTACTTTACGCTTTAGCATACCACATGCGTGTGAATGTTGCCATGACAGTATGCTTACCATGCGGCTAAGTGCTTATGTGAGATAAACTGTTTGAATGCCTGTGGGTGGAGGTTGATTGCTTGAGTTGGAAAAACTCATTGAAGTCCGTGTTTTAGCCTACTTGCGAGTAGCAAATTCCAAAAACGCTTTCAAAACGAACGGATATGCGATGTTTATTTCCAAATTAGGCAATCTAGTCTATACTTGTTTGCTGCGCGCATAACATAGTAATTCTAGGCTAATAATTGGAACAAGAACACATAAAGTTTTCAAAATCGGATATCACGGTTAGTAGAGGTCTTTCGGACGGGCGAAAGGGGGTGCTCATAGTCGACCTTCCCGATCGCATCTAAGCTCCCAAGCCAAGACCACTTTGGTGATGATTTTATGTGGCCTTCTAAGACGAAGTCGTGGTTTCCTAAATTTTCCATTTTGAAATATTTAGGTGGCGACTCTGTAATCTGGCAACGCAGTCCATGTTTGGCACTACTTTTCAAAAAATCTGTTTTTTTTCTTCAAAACGATTTGCCGGATTTGGACTCTTTGGTTCAGATGTAGAACCGACACAAATCGAGTCTGAATTGTAGTAAACCCAATATGAACGGAACGGGACGTAACCCTCCCGGGGCATTCGGGGACGCTTCTGGCGCTCAAGCACTGGGAGTTTTAGAGAGCTTGACTCAACTCGTGATATCCTGCTTTTGACTACACATATGTGTTTCTTTGCATTGCATGTGCATTGGTGCGCCTAGGACACCGTGTTGGCCATCCGCTATTCTCGAGCGGTTTGTCGGAGGCTTGTCTTGTCAAGGCATGTCCGTAAGGTCGACCGGCTATGGGCTCGCCAAGGGAACACAAACCCGGTTTTACCGGCCACCCTTTTTGACCATTCGACCTAGTGCATAGTCGAATCCATGGTGACCATTCGATACTAGGCCAGGTTGCTTACCCGATTTTAGGTTGTTTGAAACCAATGCGTAGTGAAACCCTAGCTCCTGACAAAATAGGACAGGGAAACCCTACCCCAACATAGGGGTGTATTGGCTCTCATTTATCTGCTATGTGCTTTTAGAGTGTATCTCTACAAGAACACACATATCAGTTTGCAAGATTGGGTATCAGGCCTGAGGGCACCAAGAATAAAGATTTTGGGGGAATCTTATCTGTGGGTACAAGATTCGCATATTGGGGACAATGATTCGTAAACAAAGGATCAGTATTTAAGGAACAATGTATCGAGTTCAGAGTGTTATCTAAACCGTGTGTTGTTTATTTTATGCCGTTGTGCTGTCTAATTGTCTATTTATTTATACGCTTTATTTATCTTTTTACTAGGTAGTTGAGCACGATTGCTACCGACCCGATAGATATCCCTCAAGCACCCTGGGTTAGAGGCCGTCGACTCCTTCGATCTAAGGATCTGATAGACGGACAACCAGTGTACTACTCACTACCCCCGGTTACTAAACGGAGGTCAGTAAGGCAGAGGACATCAAGACAAAATGGTACCAGAGGGCTTTATCTACCCCACCTGTGTTCAGTAGGGATCAGGATTCTGTGTCACCGACAGAGAGAGAATATATACCAATAATCCAACCAGAGCAGGATAGCATGGCTAGTTTGGAGGTAATGGTGCGCCACCTTCAAGAGAGCATGAAAGCGATGCAGCAGGATGCCGTCCGTCAGGCAGATTTTGCCAGGCAGCAGGCCACAGTTATGAGGGAACAGGCAGAGACAATTGCCAGGCTAGAACAGTAAACCGGAGCATCTGCTTCGCATCAAGCTCCTTCCCCACCAGGAGTTCCTAACGTCGGGGAGACAACCAATGTTCAGATCGACATGAGTCGCCCACAGGACCACCCCCACCTCCAACCCTACCTCAAATCCAACCTTAGCTATCAAAAACACCCACCAATCTACCAGACTCTCCCTTTGAGTTCGAGACTGATCCCACCGCACTCAAGTTGAGCAAGCTTGAAAAGTTGTTCAAGAAATCCCAGGGGGTCAAGACTATCCCCGACATTGAAGATGGTTACACTGACGCAGCTGTGACGCTGCCCGACAAATTCAAAATGCCTCATATTGATCGATTTGATGGGTCCGGGGACCCCATGGTACACTTAAGATCGTTGGACGTTCTAAGGCCAATGGGCCTCGAGGGCTCCGTGGTTGTCTTTATTTGGTCGGACCCTGTCAGGTGTGGCATCTGCATGGTATGCCAAGCTAGAAGATGACGTCAAGAGAAATTGGGACGAAATGGCTGAGACCTTCATCGCGCAGTACTCATACAACACGCAGATTGAGATCACGACCCGTGATCTCGAGACGACTAGGCAAGAGCCTAAGGAGAGTTTTTCAGAGTTCGTAACTAGATGGAGGGCCAAGGCTTCGATGATGACCTTGAGGCCTACGGACAAAGACCAAATTCGGATGATTGTACGCAATCTACAGCCGAAGTTGATGCAAAAGATGATAGTAGTCCCCTTTCCTACTTTTTCTGACCTACATGAAATGGGGGTGCAGATTGAAGATGCTTTGAAGCAAGGCTGGATTGATAATGATCGGGAGCAACCCCGAAGGACCTTCAACCGCAACACTAATGCAGGCCCGAGTGGAGCATCTACTGCAAGAGCCTCCGAAGTGAGCATGGTCACCACTACCCCCCCATAAAGAAATACGGCAGCTTCGCCATTCTCCGGCGCGTCCGGAAGCAACCCGCAAACAACCAAATACCCACCCAGAAACACCAGAACCTTCGCCCCATTATATATGCCCCTATCCAAAGCCCTGGGGGTTTTGATCAAGAAAGGGCACCTGAAGCCCCTGGAGCCGCGGCCCCTACCAGAAAAACTCCCTCATACCCATAACCCGGCCAAGTATTGTGCGTTTCACCAGCAGCACGGTCACGACACCGACCAATGCTATCGGTTACGCCATGAAATTCAAGATCTCATCGATAACGGGGTGATCTTGCCTCCCGAAAAACCCAATGTTACTACAAATCCTCTCCCCACACATAACCAAGCTCCACCACCCAAAAGACTTAATTTCATCCATACCGGGGCCGTGTTCTACGACCTTAGTATCTATATCACACCTACCCACCTGCCTAAACTAGAGGTATTCCTCCCCGATTGCACCGACTTGTGCATGATGGATATCTCCGTGACCCAACCCAAGCCAGTGGTGGTGACCGCCGAGAACAGGAGAGAGGGGACCCTGAAGGAAAAAAGAGTTGTTGAGTCAGAGTCTGCGGAATCTGGGAGTTATATGGGTAAAACATACAGTCCGAGTGACTACATTTCATCGATAGGCCAGGATAGGCCTGGGATAGAATTGCCAACAAGGGGAGAGTTGTGTATGATCCAAGGAGATAGTTTGGGACAGGGAACAGATGAGGTAACAGCTGTGGAGGAGGACCTGGCCAATCTCCAATTTTACAGTGACCAATACCCAGAGGACGCCGTGGTTGCGTGGTTCGATTATGAGGATTTAGTAGAAGCTACCGGGTGGTTGGACGATCAGCCCGATGTGGTAGAAGAATTTCAGGCAGAGTAGAGTTCAGCAGGAATGAGAATATCAGCGACGACCGGAAGGGTCGAAGAGCAGAATACATCGCCGGAGGGCGCCGGTGTCAAGAATTTCGCCCGAGATTGGAACATTTTGAGTATGGAGATGATTGAACAGTCAGTCATGTCAGAACTAGTAAGTTTTGAAGATTCCGAAAAAATCAGGAAAGCAAAGGCCCATATGGGAGTTGAAACTGCTGTGTGCACAGGAACCGAGAATGCTGCAGGCAGACGGATGGAAGGTGTTGCGAGCGCAAGAACAGTCATACCAGAGCCGGATAGGTGTCTGTCGGCCGCTGATGGAATGTGGTAGGAAGATGAGGACTTATGTCTTGCCCACACGGATGAAGATTGGGGGAATAACCAACCCGATAACACCTGGTACCTTGGAGAGGTTGACCACATGACACGGAGTGGGCGATATTTCAAACCCCCACACTTGGATCAACCAGAAGCCTCAGGGAAGGATAGGGAAGCCGAGAAGCAAAAGGAGAAGCAACTTGAGGAAGAAGCTGTTCTCAAGCAGCTGAAAAAGATACAAGCAGACATCTCCATTTGGGGACTGCTCATGGCCTCGCGAGTACACAGGCAGGCTGTTTTGACAGCCATGGATAAGGCCAAACTCTCCATAGAAACTACACCAGAGCAGCTGGTTGGACTGGTCTTCCCGGGAGGAGGTTCCCCGACATTGACCTTTTCGGATAAAGAACTTCCGCCTGAGGGCGTAAATCACAACAAACCCCACGCTTCGTGGAATGTAGAAATAAGTGGATACGGTGGTACTTGTCGATACCGTCCGCTATCAATGTTCCTGGCTAGGACAAAGATATGCGATTGGCTTGAAAACCGCAGATTTCATCAACAACCAGTCATCCGGCGCATTTACAACACAAGTAGAGAAGTAATGGGAATAGTTAAAGTTCGTACAAAAGGTCGGGCCGACGACACGAGATAGATTTCCACGCCCCAGAAGTTCCCGCAACTTTTAATTTGCTTTTGGGGCGGCCGTGGGTCATCAAGTGAAGGCAAGGTCGCCTATTTTGCATCAAATGGTGAAATACCCTACGGAAGGAGTAGCCATCGCCTTTTGGGAATTCATCGATCCACCCACCACCGAAGTATCCATACCAGATTAGAAATCGAGCATGGCATGGAAGATGTGTTCATATCGTTTTACCTTGGCCGAGGCTCAAAGTTGTCTGTAATATCATGGCCGCTAACGAAGAAATATACGTCAGTGCTCAAGCAGTGTACCTCATGAACAAGCTCCAATACATCCCCGGGATGGGATTAGGGAAGAGCGGCCGTAAGGGCATTGCAACGTTGGCCGAAGTGCCGCACAACCCTCATACGTTCGGCTTGGGTTATCTGCCCACCAAGGAAGATTGGGTAAGAAAAGGAAGAGAGATGACAGGAAGGGCCAAAGCAAAACAAATGGGAAAACCTTTTGAATTGATGCATCGGCCCATTCAGGGTACCTTGAACGGACGCTTCGTCCCGAAGGGGGAAGACTTTCCATTCTGTGGTTTTCCGGAGCCATGGTTGAATGCAGAAAAGGAGCGCATGCCGGGGTTCGAAATTTTCTTTGACCTACAGTTATCTGAGGATGATGTTGTTGAAAAGCAGACAGATCTAACTGTTGAGACTGACCATAGCAAGGAAGTGGAATCTGCAGGCACAGAGTTTGAAATGGGGGTAGCACTGGCATGTCTATTTTTAGATCCTTTGATCGACCAGGTGTGCTTAGGGGATGACTCCTCGGTGTCCATGATCGGAGATGAAACGGCTGCGGGCCTACCATCAGCTATTTTGGATGCATCCATCGCACCTCCTCACCGGCAAAGACGAGGAGGGATTTTTGTCAAGCAAAGATCGGGTAGTAGTGAGCCGAATTTGATTCCACCAAGTCTTGTGAGTCGGAATCGTGTTCCACTGCTCGAGTCCGAGTTCCCAGATTCTCGGGGTGATAACCCGGATGCCACAATTCCGCCTGTGTCAGTTTTTTCTTTCTTTGAGTCTCAAGTTGTAAGAATTGGACGGTTCGAAGTGCATAATGAGAATGAGGTGACTGTGGTTTTGAAAGTACTTTTCAGGCCTTTGGTTTATTGCTTAAATCAGTTTTCAAAATTCAGATGAAAACGACGAGAACGAAATTCCTGCGGTTTTGCAACGACTAATTGAGCAAGAGCAAGAGAGGTTTGTTAAACCCTTAATGGATGAAATCACTACCGTGAACTTTGGTATCGAGAAGGACCCGGCCGGGTCCAGATCGGGTTCACGTTGTCTTCGAGGAACGCGAGCGCTTAGTCGCTTTATTAAAAGATTTCAAAGATGTTTTCGCGGTCCTACGAAGACATGCCCGAATCGATCCCGAGATTGTACAAAGACCGGATCCTCTTGACCCCGAGGCCCGACCACAAACAGAAACTCAGAGGATCCGCTCGATTGGGCCATCAAGATCAAGGAAGAGGTCACTACAGATTGACGCAGTTTCGCCGTATCCGAATACCCGACTTGGTTGGCTAACATTGTTCCAAAGGCTAAAGAAGGATGGCGTAATCCGGTATGTGTGGATTTCGTGGATTTGAACAGAGCCATCCGGGATGACTTTCCTTGCCGCATATCGACGAAGTTGGTAGATTTCACAATGGGCATGCTTTGCTTTCGTTCATGGATGGCTTTTCAGGCTATAATCAGATAGTAATGGCACTCGAAGACCGGGAGAAGACTGCTTTTACCACCCCGTGGGGTACATATTGTTACAAAGTAATGCCGTTTGGGCTGAAGAATGCTGGGGCTACATATCAACGGGCCGCAACTACAATATTACATGACATGATCCATAAAGAGGTCGAGGTGTATGTGGACGACATGATTGTCAAGTCCAAAGAAAGAGAGGGCCACTACACCGCCTTGCAAAAGTTTTTCCAAAGGATCGTGAATTTAGGTCCAATAATCCTCAAAAATGTACGCTTGGTGTTACGGCGGAAAAATGTCGATTTCGACATAATAAAGGCATCAAGTCAATTCTTCTAAAATCAAGGCCATCTTAGAAATGCCACCACCAATGACCTAAAAGGAGGTGCGAGGCTTTCGGGTAAAGTGCAATTCATAAGGCGCTTTATCTCAAAACTAACCTTAACTTGTGAACCACTTTTTGGTCTCTCAAGAAAGGAAAGAAGTTCCATTGGGACGCCGATGCCAAGTCGCTTGAACAGATTAAAGAATATCTACAAAATCCGCCTGTTGTCACCACCAAAGCCGGGAAGCCGTTGATATTGTATCACAAGAATCGAGACTACAATGGGTCAGTATGCTCGCACAAGAGTCGGAAGATAAAGTGGAAAGGGCCATCTACTATCTCGAGCAAGAAGATGCTCGATTACGAGACCCGCTACACTACCGGAGAAGGCATGTTCTGCCTTGGTATGGGCTACTGTGAAGCTACAAGACTACCGTTAGCTCACTCAGAATGTTGGTTTCACGACTTGATCCCATCAAATATCTTTTTCGAGAAACCAAGATTACGGGTAGGCTAGCTCGCTATCGCTGTTTCCTCGAATTTGACCTCAAGTATGTGACGATAAGTCCGTAAAAGGAGAGCAAAGGCAGAGTTCCTGCCGACCACCCGTTGAAGGGGATGAAGCGGTTGAGTACCTATTCCCGTGATGAAGATATTCGCACATCGAAGATGAAACTTGACGATGTACTTTGACGAGGCCAAATCAATACGTATGGGATAGGGGTGTTGCCGATAGCCGACGATTCCCTCAGATCCCTTTAGCATTTAAGCTCCTCAAAGTCTTGAACAATGAGGCGTAATATGAGGCGGTATTGCTTTAGAAGCTGCCCTAGAACTAGGGCAAGGCGATTGACGCCATTGGAGATTCAACCTAGTTGTCTCTCGCTTAAAGGAGACTGGAAAGTCAAGGAGGAGAAGATGATAATTTACCATCAAACCTTGGATTTATTAATCCCTCGGTTTGAAAAGCTAAATTTCACTCACCTAGTGAGAGAGAACAACAGGTTTGCAGATTCGCTAGCAACTCTATCTTCTATGATAGACATCCCATCTGGGGTCCGGATGCGTCCAGTCATCATTAACCAGAAATTTGCACCTGCCTACGAGTCAATCTCTGCCATAGATGAAGTGCAGGATAACAACCCCTGGTATCACGATATATGGAACTTCTTGGAAAAGGAGGCATATCCACCAGGGGCAAATGCCAAGGACAAGAGGGCAATTAGAAGAATGGCTGTTCAGTTTATCATCTGCGGGGGGTAAGTTGTACAAAAGAGGTCATCTGGGAATGCACAAGCTGTGTGTGGAAGCCGAAGAGTCGAAGCGCCTGATGGAGGCCATCCATGGAGGAGAATGTGGGGTACATATGAATGGGGTGATGCTGGCACGAAAGATCCTCAGACAGGGCTACTACTGGTCTACCATGGAGGAAGATTGTATTGGCTTTGTTCGGCGATGCCACAAATGCCAGATTCACGCAAACCACATGAACATCCCGCCATCAAAGTTATACAACATGACATCACCATGGCCGTTCTCAGTTTGGGGGATCGATGTGATTGAGCCGCATTCAAGGGTCAATGGGCATGAGTATATCTTGGTAGCAATAGATTACTTTACAAAGTGGGTCGAGGCCCAATCTTATGTCAGATTGAAGGCTTCAAGATGTCGCAAAGTTTATCGTAAACAACATTATCTCGCCGTTTTGGAGTCCCGAATGAGTTCATTTCGGACAATGGTTCTCACTTCAAGAAGGAGGTGATTGATTTGTTGGAGAAGTATAATGTGGCTTTTCATAAGTCATCCACGTCTCGGCCGCAGATCAACGGAGCAGCTTGAGGCCGCCAACAAAAACATCAAACACATATCGCAGAAGATGGTGGAAACCTATCTGGACCGGCCGATAAGTTGCCGCTTGTTTCAGGGGCTACCGAACTTCAATTAGAACTTCTACCGGGGCAACTCCGTATTCCTTGGTATATGGAATGGAGGCTGTTCTACCCATAGAGATTGAGGTTCCGTCTTTACGAGTACTGGCTGAGTGTCAGATAGCTGAGGCAGATTGGCAGCAGAGCAGATTCGAGGAACTCATGCTTTTCGATGAAAGGAGATTAAAAGCACTGTACTATGTCCAAGGGTATCAACGCAGAATCGCCCGGGCTTTTAACAAGAAGGTTAAGTCTAGAAATTTGAAGGAAGGAGATTTGGTGCTCAAAGACAACCGAGCTCCCATCCACGACCCAAGAGGCAAGTTCAGACCCAATTGGACGGGTCCCTATATCATCAAGTCTATCTGGTTAGGTGGAGCTGTGGTTCTGATGGACCTAGATGGCCTAGAGTTCTCTCAACCGATCAACATAGACAAGTTGAAGAAATATTACCCCTGAGAGGCTCGCTAGGCCGAAAACCCGGAAGGGCGACCTAGGCAAAATTCAAAGCACAAAAAAATAGAAAATATAAAAACTGAGCTCGCAAGGTTGAAAACCCGCAAAGGGCGGCCTTGGCAAAAGTTAGAGCGCAAAAGGAGAGTGAAAATACTCGAGTGAACCCAAGCCTGAACTACGTAAGGCTTGATTCCCATCATTGGGATACGAGGCGCCTTCATCCCGGTTCACCATAAACTTTTCCCCGATCAACTTTGTCCATTTGATCATCTTGGTCATCTTTGCCCATCAAGATTTATCGCAATCTGCATGCATGTTATTCAGACTAGGGGCAACTTTCCGTTGCCGTACAAGTACCGCGGTACCATTCAGACAAGGGGCAACTTTCCAGTTGCTAGGATACGGGTTTGTATATCTCAGCGACAGATCTCAGGCGTGTCCAGTTCTGATCCATATCGAAAATAGTTTTGAAAAGTTTTAATGAAGATGACTTTGTTCAAATAAATCTTTTTACAACTAAGACCATTTCTAGACCAAAACGGAAAATTTTCAGTACCACAACCTTCAATTTCATTGATTTCAAATAGAGTTCTCTTGCTCTTGCATACAATCGAAGTTGCTTTTTATTACATTCATAAAGAAAACTTGAAAATACTAATAAAGCAATAACCGGCATGGTCAAGTCAAATATCCTCGCGCCTCCTAGAGCCGGTCGAAGCCTCGATGCCAAAGTGGGCCCCTCCTTGCCTCTTCATTAAGCCAATCCAAGCACTCATCGACAAAGTGCAACCGAAAGTGGGCGGCAGAGTTCTTCGCCCTCCATGTTGCAGCATACCGCCACCAGGCGCCGGATCGAATGTAACGGCATTTATCCCTTCCAGCTGGCAAGTTTGATCATGACCAAACTGGCGCAGGATATGGAATGGAAAGTAGAAGACACAGTGAGTCAAACCAATCAATTGGATCCCGGGTTGACGGGTCATGCTGTAACTCATCATTGGGAGATTGAGCCAAGGGCACCGCCAAGCAATGCGGTCCGCAGACAAACTACACATCCATTCAAACCACCAACCCTCATCAAGGGCGTCAACTAGGTGTTGCCTGAAGAAGTAGCCACGAAATAATACCGGGCAAGAGTCCACAACTTTCAGTTTATCCATTAACCACACCTGGGGAGGGATAAAAAATGATGAGAGAATAAAGAATAGAGAGAAGTACGATAAGAGAAAAAGTGAGAAAGGGTTTTGTGAGAAAAACCGAGTCTGAGGGCCGAGTGATGTGAGCAAACATAAAATGTGAGATGAGGTGGGAAACATTACCTGCAGTAATAGCGGACTCCCTGCTAATCTGATCGTCTCTCGACGATAAAAGACGTCTAAGCCCAGCAATGTCTCAGCCAGGACCATGGCGATGCAGCTTTTGCCCTCCTTCAAGCCTTGGGCAACCTCAATCAACCGGACACTAGGCCCTCCAGAACTGGAGACGAACAAAAAATGAGATAGCAGGCATAGACAGAGGGCGTGTCGCCGAAAACCTTGCTAGTGATGGTTGCCACGATCACCAGTCTCGGAAAAACGACAAACCAAGCTCGGAACATCTAATGTCCCGTCACAAATCAGAGAACGAGCATTGAGCATTGAGAGCCCACACATTTGTCCTAAGGCTTGAGCATGGCCAAAACGAAATTGGGGCAGGATCTCCTCATTGCGCCCAGATTCCATTAGAGCTTGGAAATCTTCAAAAGTGGAACACACCTCTTGCCCGCTAAAGCTAAAGACATGTGTTACTGGTTCCGTAACCTTGCATGCATGGAGGAATGGAAAATACTGGGTACGCAAAGTGAATAGTGCTTATGCCGAAAGTCAAATTCAAATTTTTCCGAGCCATCCAAGTTGTTAATCCAAGTTAGATTTTGGGCAAGAAATTCTTCCATTTGGAGTAAATCGGTGGAAATGAAGGAAACCACGGTTGAGACCCTTTTGAAGAAGATAAGGTTGAGTGAAGGATGATGTCAACATTCTCACCGCATCGACGTTTGTGCCGACCGCCAACTATAGTGCCGACCGCCATCTGCTTTTGGCCGGTGGATCATCTTTTCGCCGATGGCCATTCCTCAAGGCCGTAGCCTTCTCGCCGGCCGGTGGTTCTCTTCCTTGCCCTCTCGAGTGCTTATGCTAGGAATTTGAAAATCCCACCACTTCCAATACCCTCCAAAGGATCAATTCTTATGAGGGCGCCATTTGCTTATCGAGTTGTTGCATATTTGCTTATCGAGTTGTATTTCACTCTCTTTGAGTCTTTGAATGTTTACCAAGGTGTACTCGCATTTGACTAGTTTGTCGAGTCCCCTGCTTTTGCTTATCGAGTTGTAATTGGTTTACTACCGATTATTACGACGCGATGCTTTGTTTTCAAAACACGCTTCAATTTCACCACATTGTTGTGTGATGCCTGCGATGCGATGCGAGAACGCGAAATGTAACACCTTTTGAACAAACGCTATTTCATTTCCATCATATGTTTTACAAAAACAACACACGCTTTTGAGAAATAAAACCCGCCGAGGCAAAGGTAATGTGCTTAAACTCCTAGTAAAAGGAAAGTAAAGCGAAGAATAGCAGGTAGCAGAGTGCTGGTTTGACACCTAACCTCCCCTTTCGGTCATCGCATCTTTTGCGCTCTTGTTCGGTCACTATGCGATTTGGCACCTTCATCACTTAAGGCGCCCAAGAAATGCGCTTTCGTAACATAAGTGGAGCTTCGAGTTGACCTCGCATCCACAACTTTACGAGCAATGCTCGACAGCGAAGGACGCCCCTTCCCGTGATCCTTTTATATCCCGTGTGAATTCTCTAAATCATTTCGAAGTTGCAAGACGTTGCATTCCAAAGATCGTGGTTTGCTATGATCAATTTCAAGTTTCTCTATATACACATTGCATTGTATGCGTGGTTTTGCTTTACTAATATGTGTTCAAGTTTCCTTTATACACATTGCATTGTATGCGCCCTCTTTACTAATATGTGTTCAAATTCCTTTATACACATTGCATTGTATGCGTGCTCGCTTTCGATATGTGTTCAAATTCTTTTATACACATTGCATTGTACATCGATATGTGTTCAAATTCCTTTATACACATTGCATTGTATGCGTGCTCGCTTTACTAATATGTGTTCAAATTCCCTTTATACACATTGCATTGTATATGCTCGCTTTTATCGATATGTGTTCAAGTTCCCTTTATACACATTGCATTGTATGCGTTTCGCTTACGATATGTGTTCAAGTTCCCTTTTATACACATTGCATTGTATGCGTGCTCGCTTTACTCGATATGTGTTCAAGTTCCTTTTATACACATTGCATTGTATGCGTATTGCTTTTACCGATATGTGTTCAAGTTCCTTTATACACATTGCATTGTATGCGGCATTGCTTTACTAATATGTGTTCAAGTTCCCTTTATACACATTGCATGGTATGCGAATCGCTTTTATCGATATGTGTTCAAGTTCCTTTTATACACATTGCATTGTATGCAGCATTGCTTTACTAATATGTGTTCAAGTTCCTTTCCATACACATTGCATGCACATGTGCATTGCTTTACTCACATGTGTTCAATCCTACTATTTTGCCGACACATTGCATGCATTGTCACGCACTTTCGCCTTTGTCGTGCATATGGCTAACAATGTTGTGCCTATTAAGTTTGCTTTTTGCGTGCACGATATTGTATGTACTCATTTGAGGTCAAGACGGACGGTCCGCATTGTATTGTATCCTCCGCGTGAGACGCTTTGAGAATCGCATAATTCTCTTATATCCTTTCTGCATTGTAGTGTAGATTGGCATATCCTAGCTTATAACCGCTGCATGCATGTTTCATTACGCCTCTCTTTGCATGATCATAAGTTATGCTCGGCTTCTTGCATCGCCTTGCATTTTGCCCCGCCGGTGCATACCTTGTTTGACTTACATGTTTGTCCAAGTCTTCGCCTTGTCAAAATGGGTCGCCTCGGCTTTGACATTCACTCCGCCATCGTTATGACTTCCGAGTTCTGCCAAGAGGGGCAATCAGAGACACCCCATTTTTGACCGCCTCAAGACTTGACGCCACCGCTTGAACACTCGGTGATTATCCATGTTGGTGTTTGTTTTGAGTTCTGAGGTCCCGGTGGCGCCGTGCCTCGTGACCTCTCAACCGGTTTGTTCTCAGGCTTGGTTTTGTACCAAGACTTGTGTGTTTTTGCATCCGAGGGTAGGGAGGCTTGTTAGCCATCTCGGCCCACCGGCTGCCCTACACCTCCACCGCATTCCCCTAGTGGCCACCGCACTTATTTCTCAAAACCTTTGGCGGTCGGCACTATATTATGCCGACCGCAATCTTTGTGCCTGGATCGTTTTGGGCTGGCCTGTAACCCTTTGTATTCCTAGGATGGTGCATGCCACCGTGACACCGGAGTGCACCATCACCACTCCCATGCCGGTTTGCACCCTTTGCACCCTTGAACCCCATAAACCTCCTAGAAGGTTGCACCCTTGGTCTAGCTTCTTGGAGAAGCATGGCCAGCTGTCTTAGCTTCCCTTGGAAGCCAAGACCCTCTTGCATTTCTTGAACCCCCCTCTCTCTGCTTAACCACTAAGTTAAGAGCTGTATTTTGCCTATATAAGCTCATCCCTTCCCCTTGAGTTAGAGGTTAGCCATTTTAGGTCAAAAACCAGAGCTTATATCTATATATCTGTGTGATACACTCTCTCTTCCTTCTCTCTCCTCTTGTGTGTGTGTTTTTGGGCCTAAAAGTGTAGTTTTACTTCATTTTTGCACCATTACACACACCAATACACCTTAGCTCGAGATTGAGAGACTTAGAAGGTTGTTTGTTGAAGTTTTGGACTGACTTTGATCACTAGAGAGTGGCTGCTCCACCTGTTCTTCAAAGGATCTTCAAGGGTGAGCTTGTTACTTTAGTTTCCCCATTCTTGCACTAGCTTTCTACCCCTCTTGCTTTGTGTTTTTGGATTTGTGTTTAACATAAAAAAGACTTGTTTTTCCTTGCTTAAGAACATTCATCAAGGTTGTTTTGTGGTTTGGGTAGAGTCTCACCCTCTTAGGCCTTGTTTTGGCCATTTTGGAGCCTTTTCTTGAGGCCTTGTTTACTTGGTGTTTTAGATCCTGAAAACCAGTGGGTTTTCAGTGGTGAGGAAGGTATTTTCAAGTCTCATATAGGGGAGGGACACCCCTCTCCCCTTTGCCCCTTGTTTGCCTTTGTTTTGGGCTCAAATATTAGCATGCATGCATGGTCGGTTTTGGCTTCATTTCAGAGCATATTTGTGGTTCATATGACATGTTATGCCTCTGTTTTAGGTTGGTTTTATGGTCCTTAACATGCCTCTTACGTTTGCTTTGAAATGCTCTCTTATGCCTAGAAATATGCCATGCTTTGAGGCCATGTTTCCTTGCATGTTTTAGCTTAGTTTCATGGAGATACTAACATCATTTTGCCATGTATAAGGGCTGTGGGCCACTGTTTTTGTCATATTTAGCATGCTTGACATGGTTATTGTGCATGATGGCTTGTAAGCCTTAGGTAGGAGATCCATGTACATGCATTGGATAGTCTATTTAGACGATTTGGGATCACTTGACATGCTATTTCAGACCCTAACCCATGCTCATATGTTTGTACTTGTCATCTCTTTCATGCTTTAAAGGTGTGTCCTTTTATACCTAAGAATAGGCCTTGTGTATGCTCCCATGATTAATGCATTTTGGGGGTGCCATGTGAGGGGATTTGGGTGTCATTTTGCATACTAAAAATCTGTTTTTGGTTGTTAGATTCATGTCATGAGTGGTTGTGTAAGTGGTAGTAAAATGCTCTTTTTGGTGCCTTAGGTTTAGGCCCATGAACTTGCATGTTTGTGTAGTATTTTGGTCATCATTTAGGGCTTGTTTTGTCACTGTTTTGGGGTGGTTTGAGGGCTGCCCCATTGAAGTTAAGGCCACCATTGTATGTTCATTACATGCTTGATGCATGCTTGGTTCATTGAGTGTTGTAGTAGGTTGGTCCCATTGCTTGATTGGCCCATGTTTGCATGTCACTTATACCTTGCATGCTCTAGCATTTTGCGCGCCTATTATGATAGTTGCATGACACTTGGTATGCCTTGCATCTTAGTCCCATTGTTGCATCATTTGAGCTATGTTGCACACGTGCATTCCATGGCTTGGCTTGGGGATTGTCAAGTTACATAGGATTGAGAGGAGTTCACACTTCAAGTGGTGCAACTCTCTCAATTCTTGGTCACCAAGACCTTGACTAACACATGATAAGGCCTTGGATTTCATTTGTTTGTTTGCATGCATTACCATTAGTGCAACCTTGGTTCTTTAGGCCATCATGCATCAAGATGCATAATTGATGGCCCAAGAACCAAGAGTCATGCCTCCTTGAGTCCCCAAGCATGATAGGAGGCATTGGCCATGCTTACATATGCTCAAAATCCATGCCATGCATCGGGTTTGTCATTGCCACAAACTGTCTCTGCAGAACTTTCACGACCGGCAAGATATCATGTGCCGACCGGCACACTTTTTGTGCCGATAAACTCTACAAGAAGCCGGTGGCCAATTTAAGCAGCCGGTAGTTATTTTCTCCAGCCGGTGGGGTACTGCAGTTCATGTAGAAGGTATTCTGGGACTTTGGGAATTTTTGGAGAGGCAGGGCAGTAGAAACAGAGGCAGCAGTGGTGCGGTGTGGGTTTTCCGGGCAAGTCGGATTCGAGCATGCATCATTCGCGCATCCCGAGGTAGGGCTGGGGCTCCTTTCTTTTATGTTAATATTAATTTGATAATTAGAAATTTCTGTAGTAATTAATTTATTCTGTATTTGGACTGTATTATTTTGGGACTGTATTATTCTTTTGGTCCCTCTGTGCGAGGGCATAATTGTAATAAGTGTGTGTGGGTGTGTGTATGTCTTCCAACCCCCATCTCTTTCTTCCCTTTTATTTACCTGCTTATGATGGTAGATTAGGGCATACTTAAATTAGCATACAGCATGATAGCATGCGTGCATCCATACATTTGTTATACATGCATCGGCCTCAGACATCATACAAATCGCATAGTATTTCAATTCCAAATTGAATACGTGTTATTTGTAGCATTCCACATGCCATGCTTAGGACAGCCGAGCCTGTTTAGATTACACCATTGTTTGTGTTGCATTAGCCACTTAACATGAACTAGGATCATGCATATGATTACTAACTGGTTTTTTGTTTTGGCGCGGAGTACGATGTAAGTACTTTACGCTTTAGCATACCACATGCGTGTGAATGTTGCCATGACAGTATGCTTACCATGCGGCTAAGTGCTTATGTGAGATAAACTGTTTGAATGCCTGTGGGTGGAGGTTGGATTGCTTGAGTTGGAAAAACTCATTGAAGTCCGTGTTTTAGCCTACTTGTAGTAGCAAAATTCCAAAACGCTTTCAAAACTAATGGATATGCGATGTTTATTTCCAAATTATGCAATCTAGTCTATACTTGTTTGCTGCGCGCAGAACATAGTAATTCTAGGCTAACAATTGGAACAAGAACACATAAAGTTTTCAAAATCGGGTATCACGGTTAGTAGAGGTCGGTCTTCGGACCGGCGAAAGGGGGTGCTCATAGTCGACCTTCCCGATCGCATCTAAGCTCCTGCCAAGACCACTTTGGTGATGACGGACATGTGGCCTTCTAAGACCGAGTCGTGGTTTCCTAAATTTTCCATTTTGAAATATTTAGGTGGCGACTCTGTAATCTGGCAACGCAGTCCATGTTTGGCACTACTTTTCAAAAAATCTGTTTTTTTTCTTCAAAACGATTTGCCGGATTTGGACTCTTTGGTTCAGATGTAGAACCGACACAAATCGAGTCTGAATTGTAGTAAACCCAATATGAACGGAACGGGACGTAACCCTCCCGGGGCGTTCGGGGACGTCTACACTCGGTAGAAGCGGAGAAACAAAAGGATGCAACTGTGATCAAAGACAAATACTTGCGCAAGCTAGCCAAGCTCGAAGGCAAGAAAAACACAGAGATCGCCGAGCTACAGAAAAAAGCGGACGATGCGAATGCTAAAGGTTTCAAGGAGGGGGAGGCCCTCTGTATTCCACAATGTGAGGCCGCCAAAGATTTATTCTTTAAATGCGGTTAGAGGGCAGCCGTGGTGCAGCTCGGTTGTGAGCCTGAGACCGAGGTATACAATCCTCCTCAATACTTCATACCGAGCTCACTGGCAGAGTACGCTGCATCCGTTCAACAACAGTTTCTTCAAGGTTCAGATGATGATGAGGACACTGAGCCCAACAATACCCCGGTCGTCAATGAACAAGCCAACGATCAGTCAGCTCGGTTGGAACCAACGGTTGAAGACATGACGACTGAAACTGTGCTTCCAATAGACACCGAGCTCCCAACCGAGACCGCTCTACCATCTGAAGCCGGTCTTCGTGTTGACATTGATGCTAATCTTGATGATCTGTTCAATTGATTCTGTACTTTCTTTTGTTGTTGCTTGTTTTCAGTAGTTTTCTTTTTCTTTTTTGGTCTTGTAACCGGGCTGAGGCCCCTCCTTTGTATTTACCTTAAACTTGATCAATGAAAATCTTCCTTTGTACTCAACACTTATTCCGGTTTGATCTGTATGCTTGCACTTGTAATGAGTTTTTTAATGAATTCTTTTGCTCCAACTGTTGTCTCGGTTTGCTCTCCTGTTTATGCTTGCTTTCTAACTGCAATTTGAACGAAACACAATATTTTTCGGCCGAGATACTTTATTTCGGTCTTAGCTGAGCAATCTGACTGGGCTTACTAGCCAACCACTCTTCAGCCGACATAAGAAGAGTACCAGGAGTTGGTTTAATTTTGGCCAACCACTGTGTAGTCGATATCCTTACTTCGGCTGAAGAGTACTAAGAGTTGGTTTAATCCAGCCAACCACTTTTCAGCCTAAACCCTTACTTCGGCTGAAGAGTAATAAGAGTTGGTTTAATCTAGCCAACCAATTTTTAGCCTAAACCTTTACTTTGGCTGAAGAGTAATAGGAGTTGGTTTAATCCAGCCAACCACTCTTCAGCCTAAATCCTTACTTTGGCTGAAGAGTAATAAGAGTTGGTTTAATCCAGCCAACCACTTTTCAGCCTAAACCCTTGCTTTGGCTGAAGAGTACTTAAGAGTTGGTTTAATCCAGCCAACCTTTAAGTTGGTTTTTCCAGCCAACCTAGAATGAAATGTTTGGTTATTCCAACCAAACGTCCTGCAGCTTGGATCCTTATCCTGGGCTTAGGAAGGGTGCTTGTTTAATCTAGCCAACCTCTAAGTTGGTTTTTCCAGCCAACCTAGAATGAAATGTTTGGTTATTCCGACCAAACGTCCTGCAACCTGGATCCTTATCCTGGGCTTAGGAAGGGCGTTGGTTTAATCCAGCCAACCTCTAAGTTGGTTTTTCCAGCCAACCTAGAATGAAATGTTTGGTTATTCCGACCAAACGTTCTGCAGCCTGGATCCTTATCCTGGGCTTAGGAAGGGTCGCAGTTGGTTATTCTGGCCAATTGTGTGTTTAATACCCTTAACTTGCCTAACTCATTTAAAATAAACTTTTACAGAAGGAAACGTCTATACTGAAAAGAAACTACTTGTTTTATTGAGAAAGGAAAAAATTACACATACTTAAAAAGAAAAAGCTAAAAATAAAATAACTTGAGATTGGCAGTATTCCATGGCTTGGGAATTGCCTTGCCATCCTCATCTTCTAAGTGGTATGCCCCTTTGCCTGCTAGTCCAACCACTTTGTAAGGTCCTTTCCAATTAGGCCCTAACTTGCCATCTCCCGGTACCAAGGTATTTCCCATCACTTTACGCAAGACTCAATCTCCGATTTTGAATTGCCTTGGATGTACTGCCTTGTTATACTTTATGGACAATTCTTGTTGGTATGCAAAGAATATGAACCAAGGTTCGCTCTCTTCTTTCCTCTCGCCAGTCGAGCTCAAATGTTATGGCTTCACCATTCAAGTCTGGATCAAAATTCTTGCTTCAAATTGTGGGAGGCCAACTTAATGGGATTATCGCCTCCATACCATAGGCTAAGGAAAATAGGGTTTCTCCTGCTGACCGCCGAGGTGTGGTGTGGTAGGCCCATAAAACATGAGGGAGCTCTTCGCCCACTTGTCTTTGGCTTTCTAATCTTTTTCTTTAATCCATCCAAGACGACCTTGTTTGATGCTTCTGCTTGACCATTTGCTTGGGGATATGCTGGTGTAGAATTGTAGAACTCTATCTTGTATTCTTCACAAAAGCCTCTAAAGATTCTCGCCATCGAATCATGCGGCCATTGTCCGATATTAGTGCCTTTGGTATGCCAAATAGAGTGATGATATTCTACCGCATAAACTTCTTCACATCTTTTTCCTTGATTGATGCCAAGGCTTCGCTTCCACCCACTTTGTGAAGTAGTCTGTCGCAAGAAAGAACTTCCTGCTGTTCGGTGTTGGAAGTGGCCTTACTATGTCTAAGCCCCACATTGCAAAGGGCCATGGGCTTGTTAATGGTAGGAGTTCTCTCGCGTGTTTGTGTATTTGGTGTGTAAACTGACACTTTTCGACTTTTTGACATACTTTTCGAAGTCGTCGCTTGCATGTATGGCCACCAATATCCTTGCGTAGATTGCTCAGATGCTAATGATCTTCCTCCTTGATGGCTTTCGCATACACCCTCGTGTATCTCGAATAAGAATGCTTTCACTTTGCTGGGGTGAACACACTTTAGATAGGGTCCTGAGAATGATTTTTTGTATAATGCCAATGATGGGGAGAGCCAAAATCGCTGCGACTTCGCTCTTATTTTGTTGGCCTCTTTCTTTTCTTCCAGTAAGGTGCCATCTTTCAGGAACAGTATGATGGGATCCATCCAAGAAGGGCCTAGCTTGGCGCAACATACCTCTTCTGCTTCGGGGTGTTCAATGCTTGGTCTAGGTAGGTAGTCGATCAGCAATGGATGAGGGATGGAAGTATATGCCATTGAAGCAAAGCCTGTTAATTCATCTGCTCTGTTATTTTCTTCCCTACCGATTTGTTCTATCCTTGTCCTTTGCCTCAGAAGTTGCTCGATATTTGGTTTACCACCACCGTGAGTCGTCAGAACCATTAGCTCGGTGGCCCTCATGTAGAATGCTGATTTGAGACCTGTAAGAAGTGCTTTATACTCCGCTTCGTTGTTTGATGCTGGGAAGCCAAGGTTGACTGCTTGCCCCACTACTAGGCCGTCTGGAGAGATGAGGACTATGCCAAGTCCTGCTCCATGCCGGTTGGATGCTCCATCCACAAAGAGCTTCCACATCTCTCCAACGAACAACTTCCAGCAAGTAGAGAGATCAGATGATGCCTTGGGGTCAAGAACGTTGCTGGTGTCTGCTTCAGGGTCCATGCTTGCTGTCTGCCCTCCGCTATCTGTTTGTATCAAGCCTTCATTTGTTGGTGAGTCTTGGCTTGGTGTAGTATGGTTTCCTTCTTTCTCCCTTACTTCTCTCTGGTCTGCCTTAGGACCTGACTGGGTAACTTGCCCCAGGGGTTGCGTTATTCTGACGTCAACTTCCACTCCTAGTTTGATTGTTTTAGTCAGGTCGATTGGGTAGATATGATGACTTCCTGGGGTGAATTCTGCGACAAAGTCTGCCAAAGCTTGAGCCTTTATCGCGGTTCTAGGTTGGAACTTGATGTCATATTATCCCAACTCTACTGCCCACTTCGAAATTCGTCTAGAGAAGTTCACCCTTTCAAACAAAGCTTTTAATGGAAAAGTTGTGAGGACGACTATGGTGTGGGCGTGAAAGTAGTGCGTCAACTTCCTTGAGGCCATCATCAAGGCCAAGGCCAGTTTTTCTAGTGGCAAGTACCTTGTTTCGGCACCCAGCAATGTCTTGCTAACATAAAAGATGGGCAGATGTTGGATTCCTTCCGCACGGACCAACATTGCGCTAATTGCGTGCTGAGAGACTGCTAGGTACAAGAAGAGTTCTTCTCCAGGTATTGGGGTGACAAGCAGTGGTAGAGAAGACATGTATTCTTTCAAGTTTTCCAGAGCGCAGCCACATTCTTCATCCCACTCAAACTTGGCTTTTAGAGCATAAAAAAATGGTCGTAGTCTGTCTGACGACCGACTTATGAACCGATTGAGCGCAGCTGCCATGCCTGTGAGATGTTGTACTTCCTTTACTGAGTTTGGCCTCTCCAGATCCTGAATTGCCTTGATCTAAGAGGGGTCTGCCTCTATACCCCGGTTGGTTACTAGGAAACCCAGGAATTTGCCAGATCCTACTCCAAATGCACACTTGGATGCATTAAGGCACAACTTGTGCTTCTTCAGGATCTCAAACATTTCACCTAGGTCCTTGAGATGGTCGTTCTCATCCTTGCTCTTGACCACCATGTTGTTGATGTAAGCCTCCATTGTTCTGCTTAACAATGGTTCAAACATCTTGGTGACCATTCGTTGGAATATCGCCCCTGCGTTCTTTAGGCCAAAGGGCATGACCTTGTAGCAATACAGTCCTCTTGGAGTTGTAAAGGACGTGACTTCCTGGTCAGGTTCATGCATGGCGATTTGATGGTAGCCTCTGTATGCATCCAGAAAGCTAAGTCGGTTGTGCCCTGCCGTTAGGTCTACTAGTTGATCTATCCGTGGTAGAGGAAAGCTGTCTTTTGGGCATGCCTTGTTGACTGTTTTGTAGTCGACGCAGACACGCCACTTGCCATTCTTTTTTGGTACTACTACTGTGTTGGAGATCCATCTTGGGTAGTGCACTTCTCTGATTGCCCCTGTCTCCAGCAGGTTTCCCACTTCTTTTGCCACTATCTCAGTGTGGTGGAGTGCCGATCTGCGAGTGCGTTGAATGATTGGTTTGGCGGATGGGTAGACATTGAGTTAGTAACAGACGAAGTTTGGATCAATGCTTGGCATGTCGTATGGCATCCAGGAGAACACTTTGATATTAGAGGTCAAGAATTCCAAGACCTCTAATCTCTCAATGTTGGACAACGACGAACCGAGCAAAAAGAACTTATCCGGGTTCTTTTCATCTATTCTTACCTCTACCAAGTCTTCCACCGCTTTTTGATTAGCTGCTTTGTCGACATCTACGAACAGTTCATTGCTCTCAGGTTCTTCCACCGAATGAACATATCCTTTGGCAGCGCGGCTGCCATTTACCGTGACAAAGCATTGTTTGGACATAATCTGATCTCCATAGACCTCTTCAATTACCCTGGTTTCGTTGGGGAACCGCATTACTTGGTGGTAGGATGATGCCACCGATCGCATGGCATGCAGCCACGTTCTGTCCAAGATGATGTTGTAAGTGGAAGGGACTTTCAATACCCAGAACTCCACTTGTTTCGTTACGCTTCCTGCTCTAACTGGAAGAATTATTTTGCCGACTGGCCACTTTGGCATTGAGTTGAATCCAATTAGGGAAGATACGGCAGGTGCCGAGTTTTTATCTTGTAACTTCAATTGTTTAAATGTTTCGTAGTACATTATTTCACATGAACTACCCTAATCAATCAAAATCCGCTTGATGTCAAAATCCTTGACTCGGAGAGTGACAACCAGGGCATCATTGTGAGGGCAATATATCCTCGCCAAGTCTCTATCTGAAAAAGACATGACGCTTAGGCCTCTGCCTTCCCTTTTTTATGGTAGGTTGTGCATCGAGTACCTCTCTTAAGTGCTCACCTCCTTGATTAACCCTCCGAGCTCGTGATACACGCCAGTTCAAGACTCCATGTATCACATTGATTATGCCTTGAGGTGGAGCATCGACAGCATCCCGCTAGTTATTGTGGTCTGGGGGCTCTGCGTCCCTCCTTCAATGTACTTATCCAGGTGACCTGCTACCACCAACTCCTCCAGGTGCTGTCTCAATGGTGTGCAATTTTCAATACGGTGCCCCTTTTCAATGTGGAAGGTGCACCGTGATGTTTCGTTGTAGTCTTTCTGAGCTTCTCTTAGCTGAGCTGGCCATATGACGAAAGGCTCATCGCGCATTTCGCTTAGAATCCGATAGATCGGTTTCTTGAATACTGTGGTTATGGCAGTGTGGACCCTCAACCATCTTTTATCCTGGTTTTCTCCGTTGTCTTGCCTGCCTCGTCCGTTTCTACTCAGACGGTCTACCGCGTTGACCTTTGCTGAGGCCTTTTTCTCTGGTATTACGGTCGTGCCAGATTTTGTTTTGGCTTAGGCGCCATCCCCTTCCACCATGATGTGCTGATGCACTCTTTCCATCAGGGCCTCCATGGTGAGGGGTGGCGTCATAGTGATTGAGTCCCTTAGTCTGTTCCCGATTGGAAGGCCTCTTTTGTACTGTGCAATGACGAGATTGGTGGGGCAGTCCCCAATCTGGTTGAAGGTCTCCCAGTAGTGACTATTATAGGATCTTAGGGTTTCCTTGTCGCCCATGTCAATGGAGAGTAACTGGTCGATCTCCACCGGGGTTTTGGTGTTTTTTCTGAACCTTGTTACGAACGCCCGCTTAATTGTGCCTGTGGAGGCTATGTCAGCTTCGAAGTTTTTCAACGTTAAGTTTAGGTCGCCAAGACTAGATGGGAAGATGATGCACATCAAAGTCTCGTTTCGCCGGTATACAACCATAACCTAGTGAAAGTGGCTCAAGTGTGAGTAGGGGTCTGTCTTTCCTTCGTACGTGGTGAATTTGGACTGAAGGAAACCAAAAGGCAAGGGCACGTTTTCAATTGCCGGAACGAACGGCGAGCTCTGCAGTCTCGCTAATGCTTTGTCCACGGTTCAGAGGCGTATGCGGAATTGGCATTCCAACCTCAACGCTTTCATGCGTCCGAGGAGCCAGCCGCTGCAAGGCAGAAACTCTGTGCGGGTCGCACGCCTTGGCATCCTCCTTCCATCGTGCCCTTTCTTCTAGCACGGTTCGTAAGTCAAACGATCTAGGCAACTCTATTTGCCTGGATGCTGTCTGATGCGTGCTCGAGGGCCGATAGGTGCTTCCTTCCGTGTATGACCTCTCAGATCTCGTCCTCTCAGACCTGGAGTGACGAGTGCTGGAAGTCCTGGATTGTGTATCGCCTGTCCTAAGGCTTTTACTCTCTGCTTGGGATGGTGTGGTACGTCTACTACGATCTTCCGAGTGGCGAGGGGGCGTCTTGCCTTTGCGCCCCTCTCCTGTCGCCACTCATTTTCCCTTTATCTGGCGCATCATGGACTCCATGTCCGCCGCCATCCGTCGTATCAGTTCGTCCTGCTCCTTCACACGATCCTCCAGAGTTTGAGGATCGATCCTCCGCCTTTGTCTCTCAGGACTTTGTGAACGAGAGTGACGGGGGCTGTTAGTCTGCCTTCTCCCCCTCGCATCCCTCATGGGATTCTGTCGCTGTGGCTCTAAATCCGGCATAGGAGGGATAAGAGGTAGACCTTCGCGCCTTGCACCCCCCTCTGGTGTTTGTCCGTCAATGGTGGATTGTGCCAAATCTTCGTAGTGCGCCATTGATTCTAAAGAGGAAAAGCCTGATCAAGAGGTTTTGTTCTTGTCTGAATTCCCACAGATGGCGCCAATTGTACGGGAAAGAAATAAACATTCTCGTATAATCCTGTTGATCAAGTCTGCGCTCCTCCATACGACGTCGCTCTACTACCTGAAAATACAAACGTGAGCTAGCCGGCAAGTGTGTGCCGGAAACCTCTCCGATGCCTAAGTCAGCATACTAGACAAATAGACAAAAGCTCTGTGTATTCGAGAATCAAAGTTGCGTTACCTCTCCGCAGGTGATATTTGTGAGCTTTTATAGGTTCCGTGTGGCACAATCCAAGTAGGACTGGCATTCTCCATGTAGAGTCCTCCTAGGATTTACACTCCTGAAAGATAATGCTTATCCTTTAACACTCCCCTCACTGCTTAAACCAAGTGAGATGGTTTTACCATGGTCAGACTCCAATGTGGCCGAGGTAAGCATGGCTATGCTTAGCCGCAAAATAGACCGTATTATCCTTAGTTCGGTTCACTGCCCTTACCTTAGTTCCTCTTCCATAAACCATAGTAAGCCCAAACCGAGCTAACTTTTAGTAAGGTTTAGACTACGTTAATTACACTGCGCTATGACCGGTATAAGTTTTAGTATGGTGACCGAACTAACCGTACGCCCTTTAGGATCGGAGTAACTTCATGCCTCTGCAAGACCGGAGTAACTTCACACCTCTGCAAGACCGGAGTAACTTTATGGCCATTTTACTCAGCACTTCGCACAACGGCCCATAACGGCCCATTACCTAGCTCAGCCCAATTTTCAAATAAATTACCCTCTCAATATATATATATATATATATATAACAATACAATATATATTCTTTTATTATGGCAATACATAGTAAGTTGATGAGTAGCTATATAAGTTAGTCATAATTGTCTTCTCCTCTCTATTTGGCAACTACTAAAAAAGTCTTTTTTTTTTTTCAACTGTTTTTTGTCTTTTGTGAAATGTTTTTAAATTTGAGTCAAAATTTTTTAATTTTCAAAGCCTAGAAAAATCTAAGAAATAAATTTTTTTTGGGAAAAAATCCAAATTAAGTTCACTCTCCAAAAAAGGCCAAACACAGAAGACTTTTTAAACTTTTTTTTTTATGTCTGTAGTAGACTTGTTTCAAAATCTTTTTATTTTTACTTTACTTTTCAAGTACATCTAATCTAGTAGAATCTAAAAATAATTTTTTTTTTTAAATTTTATGAAAATGTTCACCCAAAAAAAAAATGAGGACCCAACAAAAAAACTACTAAAAAGCAATTGCCAAACCCTAAGAATTACCAATTAATACTACAAGAAAAGTGGGCTTAAAAGACGGAACTTTTTGCGATGGCACATTTGTCGTCGCAAAAAATGCAACCTTTTGCGATGGCACAACTTGATGTCGCAAAAAATAGAGTATTTGCGATGGCAAAAAATGCTGTCGCAAAAAAGAAGAGTATTTGCGACGACAGAAATTGTTGTCGCAAAAAAAAAAAAAAGAGTTTTTCCGACGGCAAAGATTACTGTCGCAAAAAAAATAGAGGTTTTTTGCAACGGCACCAGTTGCAGTCGCAAAAACAAAACAAAAAAAAAAAGAATTTTTTGCTACTGTAATAGATACCGTTGCAAAAAAAAAAAAAGTAAATATATATATATTATGTCTTTAAGACGGCTTCATATATATATAGTCACAAAAAAATGGTTTAAATAAATGTAACGGTATTTTTTTGTCACAAAAAAAAAAAAAAAAAAACCGACATCGTCTTACTCTTTTAATATAACATTTCTCTTTTCACCCATTTTTTCATCTTCCTGTCTCTCTGTCTCTGTCTCTCTTCTCTTTCTCTTTCTCACTCATCACTCTTCTCTGTTTGTCTGTCTGTCTTTTTCTCGTTGTGTTTCTGTCTCTTTTCTCTTTCACTCATCACTCTTCTCTGTCACTGCTTTCTATGGTCTCTCGTCCATCTCTCTTCTCTCATCTCTCTCTATCTCTTCTATTTATCTCTCTCGATCTCTCTCTCATCTCTCTTTGTCTCTCTCTCGCTTATCTCTTTTTGCTCTATCTCTCTCTGGTTCTATCTTTTTTCACCCATTTGTTCATCTTTCTCTCTCTCTTTTCTTTCTTACTCATCATTCATTACTCTTCTCTCTATGTCTATCCTGCTCATCTATCTCTCTTTCTCTTTCTCTCTCTGTGACTCTCACTCATCTATCTCTTCTCTCATCTCTTTTCTCTCTCTCTCTCTTTCGCTTCATCTATTTTCTCTTTATCTCTCTCGCTTATCTCTCTTCTCTCTATCTCTCTCATTTCTCTTCTCTTTCGTTTATCTCTCTTCTTTCTATTTCTCTTTCTGTCTCTATCATTCATCTCTCTTCTCTTTCTGTCTCTTTTTCTATCTCACATTCTTTTTCTCTCTCTCTTTGTCTCTCTCTCTCTTCTTTTCTTTCTCTCTCTCACTCATCACTCTTCTCTATCCTGCTTGTCTTTGTCTCTATCTCTTTCTCTCTTTGTCTCTCGCTCATTTCTCATCTCTATCTCTCTTCTTTCTATCTCTCTCGCTCATCTCTCTATCTCTCTCTTGCTCATCTTTTTTCTCTCTTTGTCTCTCTCTTTTTCTATGTCTTTCTCTCGATCATCTCTTTTCGCTCTATTTCTCTCTCTCTCTCTCTCTCTCTTTGTCTATCTCTCGCTCATCTCTTGTTTCTCTCTATTTTTCGTCTATCTCTCTCTTTCTATCTCTTTCTCTCTGTCTATCTCTCTCTCTCTCTCTCTCTCTCTGTCTCTCTCTCTCACTCATAACTCTTCTCTCTCTCTCTCTTTGTGTCTGTCTGTTTGTCTCTCTCCCCTATTGTGTTCACCTTGCTCACTCTCTCCCTCCACTCTTCTCTATTTACCGAGCTCTCCACTACAAGAAAATGCACTTTTAGTGACCACTTTGTCTCTCTCTCGCTTATCACTCTATTTCTGTCTCTGTCTCTGTCTCTATCTCTCTTCTCTATCCGTCTCTCACTTATCTCTCTCTCACCACCCATCTCCTCAACCACCTTCACCACTACTGCAAATGTCATTCCACTACCACTATTATTACCACTGTTGCCATTCTATCTCTACGACTACCATTACTACTACCATCACTACCACTCCACTACTACTACCACCACTGCTACCACCACCACCACTACTACTACTACTATTACCTCTCCTCCACCACCGCCACTCTATCTCCCATACCACTACTACAACTTCATCAATAATCTCCACCACCACTACCACCACTACCACTACCACCATCTCTTATCCACCACCTTCACCACTACTGCCGCTCCTTCTCTTCTATTACAAAAAATTTGTTTGGTTATGATTTTTTTAATAGAGTGTTGAATTGAGTTTTGAAAGTTTAATGTGACATGTGAAATAAGAAAATTTGTTTTGTGATGAGTTTTCAAAACTTAATTCAACCTATAGTTGATAATCAAACATACAACTCATAACTCGATATCCGTATTTTTGATCAACAGTCATAACCAAACTATTTTTAAAATACTCAAATAAAAAAATTATTTTTTTTTTGATTAATTGTTTTTAAGTAATTTTTTTGAATATTTTTTTTTTCAAATAACTTCTATGTCAATTATTTTTTGTCAATTAATTTTTTTGTCAATTCATTTTTTAGGCTTGTATAAACATTAAAAATATTAAAAATATTTAGAAAATTAAAATATTAAAAATATTCCGAAAATTAAAATATTAAGAATATTAAAAATATTTCAAAAATCAAAATATTAAAAATGCTCCGAAAATCTAAACCAAACAAAGCCTTTCCCCTAATTTTTTCCCTGTCTTTCCCCCCCTTTTTTTTTCATTTCCTTTCAGGTTTATAGAGTCCTAAGTTTCGAAACAACACACACACACACACACACACACACACACACACACACACACACACACACACACACACTCTCTCTCTCTCTCTCTCTCTCTCTCTCTCACGGAGGTGAGCGACGAGCGGCGATCGGTGACAGTGGTGGCTAGCGATGATCAGCGACGATGGCGGCGAGCAGCGATCGAATCATCGATTCAAAGATATTCTTCTTTTCTCTTCTATTCTCTTCTTCTCTTCTCTTCTCTTCTCTTATCTTCTTGTCTTTGATTGGCGATCGGCGATAGTTTGTCCTCAAGACACTGTTCTATGTTTTTGTTATTTATTTATTTTTTCAGCAATTAGGGTTTCGGCTTCAATTTTGTTTCGTAAATATGTAATATGAAAATATACTTACTTCAATTTAGAATTCTTATTTCTCTGTGAGTTGGGAAAAAAACAACCTTAAATGGTGAAAGAGATTTTTGATGGAACTACTCAACTCATTTCGGGGTGGTTGTTACAGTTGTTCCTTATGAAACTACAAGAAGTAACCTACATGTGTGGACATTAATGCATATATTTAACATATTTGAAAAGATTACATCAGTAATTAATTGCAACTAGGAAGTGTTGTTGTCAACTACTTCACTAACAAAATTCCCACCCAACATGCAATTGTAGGAAATTAACAATTATTTGGAGAAAATGCCATGGAAAAAAAAGATGGTAGTGGTTAGAGTTTGATAAAAATTATCAAAATAATAAAACCCAACTGTCAGCCAATTAATCTTTTTCTCTCTCATGTTAAATCTAGAGTAAATTATATTATATGACAAGCCCCTAAATTTTTGTTCAATTAAAACCCTCTTAACTTTCTAATTAAATTGGTTTAATTTAGGCCTCATTTGGGAACAGGCTAATTTAGTAACTTTTTGGCTAATTTGCTAAAAAGGTAGGTAAAAAAAACTTGTATGTTTGGGATGACTTTTTGGCTAATTACGAAAAGTTGTGCAAAAAGTAGAGAGAAAAGAAAATCTTTGACTTTTTGGTATGGGTTGTTGGCTTTTTGGCTAAAAAGGTAACTTTTTGGCTAATTGGCTAATTTAGCCACTCCCCAAACGGGCCCCTACATTACATTCTCTCTACTTTTGATTATTAAATATAATATATGGGACCTAATCAAAGGATAAATTGATAAAGTTAATCATAAATTCATTTCCTGTAATAAAAAAAAATTATGTATATATAGAACCAACATCCTGTCCATCACCACCATAGATTTCTGATCATTAATTGATTTTTAAGTTTACTTTTATTATTTACTAAATTATCATTTAGATTGGAAATCAAACATGATTAATTTATCATGGTTATCAAACATGCTTCTTCATAGCCTTTCCAGATCCTCTCTCCTGTGTTGATTTTGCATCTTTTTGGTTGAGATTATTAGCCTTTCAAACATGATTTTGCATTTGAAAAGGTTCTGTGGAACCCCACAATTTGGTGTTACTAATGGCTAGGAAAATTCATTTACAACATATATTTTTGCCTAACATGATTGTTATAATGGACTATAATATCAAGTTCTGTGTTTAAATGGTATGCACAACTAGAGATGTACAGTGCATGATCTATCCTGTGATAATGTCATGTTTGAAACGAGAATGAATGAGCATCACTTTGATCTCAATTATAATGGGTGATGGTCAATCTACTTTGGAACAGTTGCACAGGTATTGTTGCTTTTTTGTCCACATCAGCATGTCGGTTTATTTCGGCTATCCTTTTGAATGTCCTTGGGAGTTGGTTTTTTGTTAGTTTCTAGGTACTGTTCTAGTTGTAAGGTTCGTGTTACAAGCTATGTCTTTGGTAAGGGAACAATTGTGTTGTTCCGCGAATGGTATAATTCATTTCCTTAATTTTTTTACCAATGTAACCATTTCAAGTCCAAAGTTGGTGCCACACCCTGCACAGCGAAGCTGAAAATTTTAAGTTGAGCAGAGCACTAATGCATTGTGTCTTTTGGCCTTTTTTTTGGAGCACCAAAAGGAGATTGACAACTTTTTTCGTGAAGTGGGTAAACGCTAGGGAGTATTAGCTTCTTTTTCTCTTTATTTAAGTTTTACATGCATTTCCTGCTACTAAAAATTTACTTTGGATTTAAAGGCTATCAAAAACATATCAGCAGTTGGTGAGATATCCTGGTATTTCCTATATTATTCTATAATCGTTCAGTTATTATATACATGTATATGTATATATAATCCCTGGTAAGGGGAGGTTATCAATTGGTAAATTGGCCACATACATCAGTTTTTCTACAACTCTAACAGTGGTGGTGATGCATCCTGCCTGGGGGAGCTGTAAGAATTAAGGTGAGCACGGCTAATGAGGAGGCATAGTGCCTGTCTGCCGTGCCATTAGGATTTTATTATTTCCAGCTTTGTTTAGTAGAACTGTCCGTTGATAAAATTAAAAGGGCATTTTGATCTGATCATGTTTCTTTGCTGCAAATCTGATGCATCTACTTAATTGTAGCTCATTATTTTATTCTTTGAGTTGCAGGTTCGTCTAGTTACGGATAAAGAGTCAAATAAACCTAGAGGCTATGTTTTCATTGAGTACATGCATACACGGGATATGAAAGGTTTGCAGTAGTTTAATTTTGTTTTTATTTTTTGCGGTTATGCCATATGTTGATTCTGACTGCTTCATGTATGTCATGCAGTTGCATATAAACAAGCTGATGGAAAAAAACTTGATAACAGAAGGGTGCTTGTGGATGTTGAACGTGGTAAAACTGTTCCAAACTGGCATCCTCGTAGACTTGGTGGTGGACTTGGAACAATTAGGGTTGGAAGGGAAGATGTTAATCAAAAGTATTCTGGGAGGTAATTGGTTTGACGGCAACATTTGCACATACATTTATACATGACAAAAAAATTTAAAATTTTCTTATTTTTGCAACATACAAATAGTTATGTTCAACCGTTCTTGTAATTGTTCAAAGCATAGGAAGAAAAAGCATAACCAAACCCAAACTTTCTTTCCTATTCCCCAGGTAGTTTGTGTTGAAGCCTTTTCAAATGCAACTTCTTTCTTCTTCTTATTCACCAAAAAAAAAATGTTGTATTTGATGTTGTTAGGAGTTCGAGCCGGATTTCGGTCTAGGCAAACTAGTTTATTAAGAAATTTGAATTAGAGGTGTTGACGCCCCAAAATCACCAAACGGCGTCAGTTTACCACGAAACTTGGCACACACGACTGCCTAGGCACAAGAGACTTTTGGGAGAAGACGGGACTCCAATCGGGTTCCTGGTTTGAGAGTTACAGCCGGATTTCACTCTAGGCAAACTAGTTCCTTAAGAAACTTGAATTCGAGGTCTTGACGCCCCAACTCACCAAACCGTGTCAGTTTAGCACGAAACTTGGCACACACGACCGCCTAGGCACGAGAGACTTGTGGGAGAAGACGGGACTCCAATCGGGTTCCTGGTTTGGGAGTTAGAGCTGAATTTCACTCTAGGCAAACTAGTTCATTAAGAAATTTGAATTGGAGGTGTTGACGCTCCCAAATCTCCAAACGACATCGGTTTAGCATGAAACTTGGCACACACGACCGCCTAGGCACGAGAGACTTGTGGGAGAAGACGGGACTCCAATCAGGTTCTCGGTTTGGGAGTTAGAGCTGGATTTCATTCTAGGCAAACTAGTTCCTTAAGAAACTTGAATTGGAGGTGTTGACGCCCCAAAATACCAAACGGCGTCGGTTTAGCATGAAACTTGGCACACACGACCGCCTAGGCACGAGAGACTTGTGGGAGAAGATGAGACTCCAATTAGGTTCTCGGTTTGGGAGTTAGAGCCAAATTTCACTATAGGCAAACTAGTTCCTTAAGAAATTTGAATTCGAGGTGTTGATGCCTCAAAATCACCAAACGGCATCGGTTTTGCATGAAACTTGGCACACACGACCGCCTAGGCACAAGAGACTTGTGGGAGAATACGGGACTCCAATCGGGTTCTCGGTTTGGGAGTTAGAGCCGGATTTCACTCTAGGGAAAATAGTTCCTTACGAAACTTGAATTTGAGGTGTTGACGCCCCAAAATCACCAAATGGTGTCGGATTAGCACGAAACTTGGCACACATGACCACCTAGGCACGAGAGACTTGTGGTAGAAGACGGGACTCCAATCGGGTTCCTAATTTAGGAGTTAGAGTCGAATTTCGGTCTAGGCAAATTAGTTCCTTAAGAAATTTGAATTGGAGGTGTTGACGCCCCAAAATCACCAAACGGCGTCGGTTTAGTATGAAACTTGGCACACACGACCGCCTAGGCACAAGAGACTTTCCCGGTTTGGGAGTTAGAGCCGAATTTCGGTCTAGGCAAATTAGTTCCTTAAGAAATTTGAATTCGAGGTGTTGACGCCCCAAAATCACCAAACGACATCAGTTTAGTACGAAACTTGGCACACACGACCGCCTAGGCATGAGAGACTTGTGGGAGAAGACGAGACTCCAATCGGGTTCCCAGTTTGGGAGTTAGAGCCGAATTTTGGTCTAGGCAAACTAGTTCCTTAAGAAATTTGAATTCGAGGTGTTGACACCCCAAAATCACCAAACGGTGTCGGTTTAGTACGAAACTTGGCACACATGACTGCCTAGGCACGAGAGACTTGTGGGAGAAGACGAGACTCCAATCGGGTTCCCGGTTTGGGAGTTAGAGCCGGATTTCTGTCTAGCCAAAATTGTTTACTTAATTATCTTTGTAGTTATATAGTTGTTAATTATTTTATGTTTTTTTTGTAATTAAAATATTAACACATAATTATATTTTCATTAATTATTTTTATTTTTGTTTACAGATATTTCCCGAGTAGCAGTTTGCTTCTTGTGGAATGCAGGCAGGAGTTAGATTGCGACTGACTTTTGTTTTTGTTACCTACGGAAAAATCATGAGGAAAACTTTTGTTTTTGATTTGTGGTATTTTGATTTGTGAACAACATTATGTATTTAAACATTGTACATGTATTATGCAACATTATGTAATGGGATAATTTTGCTGGTGTGTTGTTATGAGTGGAAGAATATTTATATTATGGATGAATTGTTGTTTTTATACTAGAATTTTTATACTATTATATAATTATCGGTTTCTTTTTTTAGTTATTTTTTATTTAATACAGGTAATTTTCATATTTTTAATATATATATTTTTTAGACGGCACCGCACTGTCTCAAAAAAACATAAGAGCCAGTGTTTTTTTTTTTGGTAACGTCATCATTGTCGTTGTAAAAGATATTGCCAATAGTTAGAAAAAACCTTTCGCAATAGTCTTGTTTGCCGTCGCAAATAATATCTTAGTGACAGCGTGTTTGTGCTGCCTCAATAACTTTTAGCGACGGCAAGTACCATAGTTGCAAATAACACTTTTAGCGACGGCAACACAGTGTCGTCTCAAAAAATTTCAGATTTTTGCATATTATTGCCAATGACATAATTCTGTTGCAAAAAAGGCAACTTACCGTCGCAAAAAAAAGGCGACGATACTTTGCTGTTGCAAAAAACTTTTAGCAACACCCTTTGTTGTGACCTCCCCTTTGCTGTCGCTAAAAGTTAGTTGCCGTCGCAAGAAAGTTTTTGAGACGGCGTTTTGAGTATTTGCGACGGCAATTTTCCGTCACAAAAAGTAAAATTTTTCGTAGTGTAAGCATGAATTCAATGCTTCAAATGCAACCAAAAATTCAGAAAATAATAGTAATAAAGTAGAAACACAGAAGAGATGGTTTAATGAGCTTACCGTATGAGGAAGATGATTCAAATGATAAGGTGTGACATCATAATCTTCAGTAGACATGGTGGGATGATTCTTTGTCAAGCCTTCAAACAACGACAAAAATGATGAAATCTCTCCTTGCATGGAACCTAGGTCTTCTTGGAGCTTTTCCACTTTTTTGTTGGAAGTCATTACTTCCCATTGTAATTTTTCAAGTGTTGCCTGTTTGTCAGCCAGCTTAATCTGCAGATAAAAGGAAGGTAGTAACAATGATGTAAGAATTCTCCAACAAAAGAGGTGCGCACCCACCAGTGTTTGTTTGTGTGTGTGTGTGTGACTTCCCGTGCAAATTACTGATGCACATACTAACCAAGCATAATCCAATATCAGGAAAGAGTTTAAATTATTTTTTTGATCAGCAAAGAAAATCTTTATTGATGACGAAACCATACATTACATATGGGAATACATCAATAAGGATGAGAAGAAAAAAAAAAGAGAAAAAAAAAAAACCAAGCATAATGTTGGTGAGAAACCAACACTAGCTCACAAGACCACAAACATTTGTTGCCACAACCCAAAAACAACACAAACAGATCAGCAACCAATTCCTTGCAGCTGAGCATTAACAACAGCAACACAAATAGATCAGCAGCTTGCATTAATAGCAGATCAGCAGCCTCCACAAAATACAACCAAAGCCAGAACATTGATAGCAGAAGAACAGCAGCCACTAACACATTAACATCAGCATCACCAACATATCAACAGCCTCAATGTAGTGTAGATTCACCTGGAACAAAATCTGACCAAGAGCAATACACCATACACAAGACCAATGTAGCAATCCACCTTGTATCAACCAGCAAGACTTGCAGCTAGCAAAAGCACAAGATCGGCAATTCCTCACTCCCTTATGTAGACCTGATATTCACTGACACAAATAACAGATCATGCAACAAAGAGACCAGAAAACCAGGATGACCCAATAGAAGTAGGCTGTAACACAGCAACAAAGCAGAGAACAACAGATACTCAGACCACCATAGGCCAATGCCAAGCAAAACTTTGCAACTGGAGCCAAAATCCCCTGAACCAGGCAACCCCAATAGCAAAAGATTTCAAAACACTATGCTCACGTAATCCACCATACAATGCTAAGCAGCCACTGCTAAGCATAGCAGACCAATGTACTCCCTTATGTAACACATAACATATAGCAAAGAGATAAGGCAAATAATGTAACAAAAACAGATCATGCAATAGAGAGACAAAGCAGTAGGCAAAAACATAATCAACATAGCAGGACACAACAAAAGCCCAGAAAACCAAAATATCCCAATAGCAATGCCAAGCAAAACTTTGTAACTGGAGCCAAAAAAACCTTTGAACCAGGCAACCCCAACAGTAAAAGATTCCAAACCACTATGCTCTCCTAATCCACCATACTCAAACTAAGGCATGATTCCTTTAACCTAGGCATCTTCTCACCTGATTGAAGTTGTGAATCAGATCAGTGACAGAGTAATCCAAAGTAAATGCTGACTTAACCCACACTGCAATTCGGACCTTAATGTTTTCACATAAAACATCAAAAGTAGGTGTAGACACCCCATTTTTGACCGACCTTAAGACTCAGACGTCACCGTTTGAGCGCTCGGTGATATTGCATGCTGTGCTCATTCAGAAGCCTCAGAGTCGCGGCCGTGCGCTCTGCCTCCGGACTTCCGAACTCTCTTCTGTGCCTTGCCTCGGTTTGCGAACCAGACTCGATTTTCTCCGTTCTCTTCCCTGAGGGAAGGGAGTAGTCCTGTAGACTATCTCCCGGTGGCCGTGAGTTACATTTCGTGGCCGTAGGCCATTTTGCCCATTTCGGAGCCCGGTTCCCGGTTTTCGGGACCGTCAGGCCGTGTGCCTCGGTTCGGGACCGCCCAACCATCTCCGATTTCTCCGGTTCTTGGCTGGTACCTCTGTTTTATCATTTTGAGGAACACTGGGGCCCCTGATACCCACTTCATGGCTGTATGCCACTTTTCGATTACTCGTAGGTTTTGGACCCAATGCGTGATTTGGGCCCCGAGCTTTCATCTCGCATGCGCTTACTCTGATTTTTGGCAGTGACCGCTGTTTTGTCATAGCGAGGAACACTGGGGTCGCAGTTACCCACTTATTCTTGAACACCACTTCCAAGACTGCAACCCATTTTTTCGGATCCGAATCGCCTGGGTTTTGGCCCCGGCGTTCATTTCTCATTAGTTTTGTTCAAATTTGGCGGTACCTCTGTTTCAACACCGGGAAGATCACTGGGGGTGGGAGGCCAGCAATTATCCCAGATAACCGGTTTTTGCTCCTCCGTGCGTTTTGCTCACTTCCGGGCCAATGTTGAACACCCTGGGGATATTTTCTTCCAACCAAAGCTACATATCTGTTATCAGGGGACATGGGAGGACCCTAAAAACTACTGGTCGGCCAGAAATTATGGATTTCATTTTTGAGCCTCTCCTTCAAGTCTTATGTTGTGACTCCTGTTTCAGTGTTGCCAATTTCCAACCTTGGAACCTTGTTCCACCCATCAGGGAGGACCCTAAAAGTTGGTGGTCGGCCAGCAATTGTGGATTTCATTTTTGAGCCTCTCCTTCAAGTCCAATGTTGTGACTCTTGCTTCAGTGTTGCCAATTTCCGACCTTGGGGCCTTATTCTACACACATGGGAGGACACCATTGCATGGTGGTCGGCCAGAATTTTTGCCCTTCATTTTTGGTCCATGGCCGGCCGGGCAGGGTGAGTAACGGGCCGACGAGGTGGGGTGCTGGCCACCTCCTCAAACCCACTGCCGGGCCCTTCTGCTTTTCACCTCTTTCCAGCTGTCCGGATATTTTTCAAAATATCCCGGGCATCCGGGGGATATTTTGGGAGGGAAAGCTTGGGTGCTTTTCCCTCCCCTTTTACACCATTTTCTTGCCTATTTAAAGGGTCCAACTCCTTCTTTGCTAGGGTTGGAACAATTCACCTCAATACTTCATCTTCCCTAACCTCCATTTTCATAGCCAAAAGCTCAAAAACCTTCAAGCCTCCTAGCTAATTCCTTCATCAACCCTAAGCTCCACCATCCCCACCTCCATTCCAGCAGCAAAGGGGTGTTTTCCAGAGGCCAAGAAGCAACAAATTGAAGCCAAGAGGTAGCAAAAGACTTGTCTCCAAGGGTAAGCCACTAATTCCCTTTTTCTAGCATAATTTTCCATCAATTCTTTGCCCTATTTCCTTTTTGTTTTGGGCTCCGACCCTTACTGGTTTTAGGCTTATTTTGAGCCCCTCTACAACATTGTAGGAGGGCTCAACCTCATTTGGTGTCTCCATGATATACTTCCTTCAATATCACTCTTTAGGCCATTGTTTTGCATGCTTTATTTGCCTTAGGAGTAATCTGATTTCGAGACTGATGTAAACTGTTGGTGGGATTATATTGAGCCCCTCTTCAACATTGAAGAAGGGATCCATTATGTTTGGCTTCTCTATCATGCACTTCCTTTGAAATTCTTCCATTTTACCGTAAAATTGCATGATTGTTTTGGCCTATTTATAATCTGAGTTGGAGCATGAAACATACTGATATTGTGCTTACTTTGAGCCCCTCTTCAACATTGAAGAAGGGCTCAACCTGGTTTTCTTGCTCTACATATCACTTGCTTTGAATTCTTGTTCCACTCCCATTTTGCATGCTTTTTTTTTAAGCTCACCATGCTTCGGATTTCAGCCTTCATCAGGCCTATAGAGTACCTTATTTTGGTCCATTCTTCATGCTTTGTTAAGGGTCTTATGCCATTTGATGATTGGTTTTGGTACTTGTTTTGTAATCCTCCATATTTTCCGTAAAATTGCATGCTTTGTTAGGCTTGCTTAGCTTCGGATTTCAGCCTTCATCAGGCTTAGAAAGTGTCTTGTTTTGGTCTATTCTTCAAGTTTTATTAAGGGTCTTAAGTTTTTTGGTCATTGCTTATGGTACCTCTCTTTGTAGCCCTTGTTAGCTCATTATATTGCATGCTATTTTGAGCCTGTCTACATACTGATTTTGGAGTTATCATTCACTGAAAATATGCATATTTTGGGCTCCTCTTCAAAGTTGTAGAAGGAAATTTTGTGGTTTGAATTTGAAAATATGCTTTTTTTGGGGCTGCCTTGCCACTGTTCTTGCTGTCATGTACCAGTTTTGCATGTTTAGCATAGCCGTAGGCCATTTCGGGTACTTAAAATCACATTTCGGGATGATTTCATGCATTGACTGTCATTTCGTATCATTTCGGGGCTGTTTTCCCCTCCATTTAGCTGCTGAAATTTGGTTTGCATGCTTGCATATCGTTTTCCACATCATTTCATGCCTTAGTGCATTGCCTCGGTTTGCGTGCCCGTGGGCACGCACTTTGAGGCACTCCGTTTTCATTCATCGGCATCTCATGTGAGTGCGGCTGAGGTCCTCTCATGTTAGTGTAAGCCCGATCTGCATTTTTCATGCCTGTATATCATCGCCTCGGTTTGCGTGTCCGTCGGCACGCACTTTGAGACACCTCTGTTTTACCCGACGGCAGCCTATGTGAGTGCGGCTGAGGCTCTCTCATGTAGGCGTAAGCCCATCATTGCACGCCATATGCCATTTCATCATCGCCTCGGTTTGCGTGCCTGTGGGTACGCATTTCGAGGCACTTCAGTTTTATTCGATTTGCCATTTCATCATCGCGTCGGTTTGCGTGCCTGTGGGCACGCATTTCGAGGCACCTCATTTTCATCTCACGGCCTCTTATGTGAGTGCGGCTGAGGCTCTCTCATGTTAGTGTAAATCCAATTTGCATTCTGTATGCCATTTCATGCTCGTATGTCACTGCCTCGGTTTGCGTGCCCGTGGGCACGCATTTCGAGATATCTCATTTTAGTCCCATTGTACATCATTTTTCATGTCATTCCATGTTTTTATGCTATCATCTCGGTTTGCGTGCCCGTGGGCACACATTTCGAGGTATCTCATTTGCATAGCATTGTGTACGCTAGGATATATTTTAGTTGCATTCATGCATATCATGCATATCGCATCGTGTTCGGGATAGGAGTTAGCCTGGCACGGAAACGAGGCACGTTCAGACTCGAAAGTGACGAACGGGTCTCAATTCCCAAGTCACCAAAGACTCGGATTACCCATGATGGAGTTAGGTTTTATTGTAGCATTCATATACATTCATCCTATATTGAGTTGTGCAATCCGATTCCTCGGCCATCACGCATCGAGATGCATGATTGGTGGCACGAGGATCGAGGCATGCATATATTTGTGAAATACATTGCTATGCCCCTTTCCTGCTCTCTGTTGCAGCAAAATGAAGAATCAGCAACCTTTCGAAACTCGGCACGCATTTCAAGAAAAATGCAAACAGAGGCTAATCGGGGCACCGTCGTGGATTTCCGCAGAAAAGGCATCCGGGCATGCATCATTTCATCATCCGGAGCAGTAGCAAGGCAGTCCCTGGCTTGCATGCCAGTGTTACTCTTTTTGTAATTAATTTATTAATTAATTAGAAATCTGTAATATTCTTTTATTCGGGACTGTATATTTATTCGGACCCTCTGCGCGAGGGCAATGTTGTAATAAGGGTGTGTGAGTGTGATGTATGTCTTCCAACCTCACGTCTTTCTCCCTTTTATTTACCAGCTTACGATGGTTAGATATAGGGCATATTTCAATTAGCATACAAAGATGACAAAGATGTTTGCATCATTCATCTGCTTTTGCACGCAGACTGCTCATGCATCATACAAACCGCATCTGTATTTCAATTCCAAGTTGAGTACCTGATAGCTGTTGCATCTCATATGCCATGTTTAGAATAGCCGAGCCTGCTATAGTTTGCATCTTTGCATGTGTTGCATTAGGCATTCTGTATACTTAGGATCATGCATGGATTTCTAATCAGTTTCCTGTTTTGGCTCCGAGTACTCGAGAAGTTTTATGCTTTAGCATCCTTGCATGCGTGTGAGTGTTGCCATGATAGCATGCTTTCCATGAGGCTATGTGCTTATATGATATAACTGCCTTGAATGCCTGTGGGTGGAGGTTGAGTTATTTGAATTGGGACAATTCATCAAATGTTTGTTTTAAGCCCACTAGATAGTGGCAAAATCATGTTTTTACTAAGCCCACCTAAGGGTGGCAAATCCGCGTCTTAGCCTACTTGCGAGTAGCACCATCAAACCATTTTCAAACAAACAAACATGAAGTGTTTTGTTCCAATTCAGGCGATTCAGTCTATACTTGTATGCTGTGCGCATCACATAGTAACCTAGGCTAATAACCGGAATAAGGACTCACAAAGTTTTCAAAAACAGATATCATGGTTAGTAGAGGCCGGTCTTTGACCGGGCGAGCGGGGGTGCTCACGATGTGACCTTCCCCAATCGTACCCAAGTTCCCGAGCCGAGGCAACTTTGGTGATGATGGACACGTGGCCTTTTGGCACCGAGTCAGGGTTTCTTAAATTTCCCATTTTAAAATATTTAGGTGGCGACTCTGTATTTGGCAAAGCAGTCCATGTTTGGCACTTCTTTCAAAAAAATCTGTTTTTCTTCAAAACGATTTGCCAGAGTTGGACTCTTTGGTTCAGATTTAGAACCGCAACAAAATCGAGTCCGAACTGTAGCGAGGTCCCTCGCGGGCTTGTTACAGTAGGCTGCACCCCATTGAACACACAATCATTCCTTTGTTTCTAGATTGACTATAAAATAGCGAAAGGATAGTGAAGTAGCACATGAATAGATGTTTCCTCCACCTCTTTACAAAAAATATAACAAACATCCACATTGCCATTTAGTATACCAATCCTTCTCAAGAAACTAGCTGTCTTAATTCTACCCCTCCAAGCCAACCAACCAAAAAATTGAACTCTTGGTGGTGCAACATTCTTCCACAGCGAACTAGAGACCATGCAAGTAGGACCAAAACCTAGTTCTAACCAGTGATATGTAGAAGAAACACTAAAAACACCAGATGGAGTTGCATTCCATTTCAAACAACTGAACATTGACTCGAAAGGCGTATCTTCGAGATGGGTGACAATCTACTCAACTTCTCTTCTTCCTAAGCAAAAAGGGGTCTTCTGAAGTTAAAAACCCAATTCCCAAAAGCATCTATACTGTTATGGAACATAAACACAAACCCAGCTTGGTCAATTGATAATGAATAGAGTCTAGGAAACTCATCTCGAGGCAAATACCACCGCATCAAAGAATCACCCAAAATCAAGCTCTCGACTATCACCAATCAAAACAACTGCATTGCTCCTAAAGAAGTGAAGAAGCTCGACCTAGTAGCTATAGTGTTGACAATATCACCCCAGATCTTAGACAACCCGTCATTCCTATCACTTGAAGGAACCAACCCCTACCTTGCTCTATATACTTCCCACAAATCACCTCCTTACAAAGGAAACTTTCTTCAACACCAATCCTCTACTACCACTTTAGTAAAAGATGACGTTCATAACTTTTACTCTACTAACACCCAGCCCCCCAATGCTTTTACTTTTAGAGACATCCTCCCATTTTACTAAATGTATTTTCCTCCTCAGATCAAAGCCATCCCATAAGAAAGCAGATTGCATTCTTTCAATCTCTTTTGCAACCATCTCGGGCATTTTGAAGAGAGAGAGATAATAAATAGGCAAGCTAGCAAGGACAAATTTGATGAAGGTCAACCTCCCAGCGAAGGATATAAATCTTCTCTTCCAAGAAACAAGATGTAGCTTACACTTATCAATCACAGGCTGCCAGGTTCTTCTCCTACTTGGGCTGGCTCCTAATTGCAGACCCAAGTATTTTAGAGGCAAGATTAGATGATGACAATTCAGACTTGCAGCAAACTCTTGGCCCAGCTCAATAGGAATTCCCACCCCACAAACTACACTCTTGTTGTAGTTAATCCTAAGACTTGATACAATTTCAAAGCACCTCAGGATTCTTTTTATGTTGGCTATTTCCCCCCGTTCAGCTTTGCAAAACAAAATAGTATCATCTGCAAATTGTAAATGAGTAAGCCTAAGACCACTTGAACCTACAGAGGCCCCTCAGTCCCAAATGCTTAGCTCTCTCCAGCAAAATGTTGGGGGTTTCAACCACAATAATAAACAGGAATGGTGACAGTGGATCTCCCTGCTTCAGCCCCCTCTGTGGAAAAAATTCTGGGGTTGGAAATCCATTAACCAAAACTAAAATTCTTGCAGATGCTACATATTCCTTCATCCAACTCACCCATTTGCTCCCAAAGCCAGAGTTTGATAGCATAGAAAACAAAAATTCCCAATTCACTGAGTCAAAGGCTTTTTCAAAATCAAGTTTAAGCACAATACCACTCTCACCAGCCTTCTTCCAGCCATCTACTATCTCACTTGCAATAAGGATACCATCTAAGATATTTCTACCCTTGATGAAAGCTGATTGAGTTTCATTTATGATTCTTGGCAACACCTGGGTCAACCTGTTAGATAATACCTTGGCCAAAATTTTGTACAAGGAACCAACTAACTGATTGGCCTATATTCACTTAGGCTAGTTGGATTCTCAACTTTTGGAATTAAAACTATGAAATAGCTATTTAAACCTCGGACCAACTTAGCATGAAGGTGAAAATCCCTCATAAAATGCAAAACATCCTCCTTAACTATACTCAAACATTTTTGAAAAAAGCCCAAATTAAAACCATCTGGTCCAGGAGCCTTGTTACCCCAAATTAAAGCTAGGAAAGAGTTTAAATTATGAAAACCATTTTTTTTGTTGTTGTGAAAACTGGTTAATTTGAAGTGAAGAAACAAAGAAATTACTAGGCTGTCCACAAAAAGGGAGTACTTCTCAAGGCAACGCTCCATGATTGGTAGATTGGGCCAAGGGAGCTTCTATTTGCACACCACACTTTGTCTCAATTTAGACCATTTTTTTCTTACATAATTAGGTAGGATGGAAGAAACTAAAGAATACATCAAGAATGTTGGAAAAAAGATCATGTGGCTGACTATCTTAAGATCTTGTTGAGTTGAGTTTATCAAACAAAATATCTTAGCACATTAAGAAGTAAAATTAACTTATTTATTTTGCACATCAAAAATTTCAAACTCGTCTCGAAAAGATGAAAGAGAAATAAGTAATAGAAACATAACGAAAAAGCATGCCTTAAAAGAAACTCTCATCGTCGCCAGTAAACTTACTGTCTTTTCAAGAACTTACCCTTTGGTTTGAAGAATATTATTATATCACCTTCTATATGTATCTATCTTAGTTTACGTTAGAAGTCACAAACCATTGCTAGGTAATGTCACCTTGCCATTAAAATAGGCCATTCGTTGATTTTGAGACCAAAATTTGGAATTTAGATAATGTTTGAACTAATATTCTATCAAAACAATGAGGTCAAATAGTAATATTTTCCACTAATATTCTATCAAAACAATAATCCATTACATTAAATTATAGTAAATGTCCAAGCAAGAGCTCTAAAATGGATTCTACAAAATTTGAAAACACAAAGAATTTTAATAGAAAGCATAAAAGCATTAGACAGATACCTTTGCATCACATAGCTATTGTTGAGTAGACTTGATTAATGAATCCTTATTTGCAGCTTGGTGTTTCAGCTCCTCAAATTTTGCATTCATGGAAGTCATCTGGGTCTTTGAAATCTCTGTTGATTTCAGGAGTTCCTCTTTCTCTAATAATTTCCTTTGAAGATCATCCACTTGTTCCTTTAATGCAATCAACTCTTTCTGGTCCTTTTCTGTTGGTAATGCCCTGGAAGAGAAAATTGAGAAACTATAGGAGCATCCATCTTGGTTATCACTGGCAATCTTCCCTTGATCCTTGTCTGCTTGGTCCCTCCATTTTTTAGTTGGAATAGATTGAGCTATATTCCTTCTTTTTTGTTCAGTTAGCTAAAACATTATAAGAATCTAACATAAGCTCCCACTTAAAGGTCCATGAATAGAAATTCAAATCACCTTGCATGAGAACAAAAACTAGGAATAGACAGAAGGTTTAAACTTAAATTACCACTTACAAAGAAACATAGTCATGAAATTATGATATGAACTCCTCTCTCTCTCTCTCTCTCTCTCTCTAACAAAACAAGTTGCTTTTATAAACATAAAGCAAGCAAAAAAACTTTAAAACTAGTATGTTACGAGGAATTGGATCATGAAAATAATGGTATTACTTTCTTTCTTCTTTTTCTTTTTTTGGGTATAAATACAACCTTATTAGGGCACCCAAATAGGTGCCTCCCTTATACAACAAAACTATTTATTAGAAATGTGAGAAAGAAAAAATGCCACACAAAAGATCCTTAAAAGACTGGTTTAAACTCTCCTTGAAACCCAACCACACAAAACACCCAAAAACTTGTCATTAACTTGACTAGGCTCCTTTACTCCTTCCCATATTATGTGGACTCTTCTATATTTGTATAGTATATGTGTCAAATACTCGACATTTGAGTGAGGGTGGTATGGATATGTATTCGACATATCTAATAAGACATGCACTTAACGTGCCTAAGTAGTTGATGTTACTATAGAAGTATATACATAAGATTCCCATTTTGTGCATAAAAATTAAAATGTTCTATGTTGGTTTGTAAGTGCCATTTTATCCTAAAAAACATGTTTATAGATTAGAATAGGTAGTTGATATATTCTAAATAGTTTATATTGGGTACTGAGAAAAAATCTTGAAAATTATCTCAAAAATAAAATATGTGAATAATTTGAGTTGACCACCACAAAATTTGAATCTATGGCATATACTTCAATTTTGAGGTAATTTTTGAGATATTTTTCAGGTACATAGATTTTCGATTATTTTTGAATTATTATTATTATTATTGTTATTATGAAATATGATTAAATTTGAATTTTTGTTTGCAATAAAGTTTTAAACATTAATATTGTTGGTGATAGTGGGGTGCAAACTACTTATGGTGATTCACAATGAGAGGATTAACACTGAACCAAACTCAATTTAAATTCACTCAAATAATTTTGAAAAACAAACAGAGCATGAACTACAATCTTCTCTCTCTCTTTTTTTTTTTTTTTTTCTTTCTCCCACACTCTGATCTCTACAATACATAGGCTATTTATAGATAAATTAGACAATGCAAAAACATTAAATGTAAATGCAGCTGAGGCTATAAATTTCAAACAGTTGCAGCTAGCCATTGTTGAAAATCTTGATTTTAGCCTCCATGCTTCTACTCTTAGCTAGGCTGGTGGAAAAGAAAGATTTGCATTATAGGTTGGCGGTGAAGCAAGATTACTTCACAACATCCCCCTTAGTCTTGATTCTCCATGCTGCTTCATCCCTAGTATCATCTTCATTCTGTTGAACAGATCATTTTTCAATGGCTTCGTGAAAATATCTGCAAGCTGATCTTGAGATTTGTAAGGAAATAATTCCACCTTTTTATTTTTCACATGCTCTCGGATGAAATGATAACGGGTGTCAATATGCTTACTTCTTTCATGTTAAACTGGGTTCTATGCTAATGCAATTGCTGAACGATTATTAACATAGATCTCAGTAGGATTTTCTTGTAGAAATCCCAAACGCTTCAACACATTTCTTAACCAAATTGCATGGCACACAGTTGAGTTGGCTGCAACATACTCAGCTTCGCAAGTTGATAGTGTCACAATAGCTTGCTTTTTGGACAACCGTTTAACATCGTATTTCCATAAAGAAAGCAAACCTCGTAATACTCTTTTTGTTCATCTAAGTCACGCTTCACCATTATCGAATAGCCAACAAGATGAAATTATCACGGTTTATAGAATAAACCATCATCGACAGTACCTTTGATGTAGCGAAGAATCCTCTTTGCTACATAAAGGTGTGACTAATCCGGTGTTTCCATATATCTACTAATCAGTCCTATTCCATAGAGTATGTCTGGCTTGGTGCAAGTAAGATAATGAAGACTTCCAACTAAGCTCTTGAAATAAGTTGAATCCACATCACCCGCCTTTGTACCTTTTTTGAGCTCCACTCCACAGGAGTGTTCACTGGATTGCAATTCTCCATTCCATATCTCTTGAGAATTTCCTTGGCATAGCCATTTTGAGGAATAAAAATTTCATCTTTTCTTTGTGCCACTTCAATGCCTAGAAAATGAGCCATCAATCCAATATTTGTCATTTCAAATTCTTGGACCATGCTTCTTTTAAATTCTTTGAACATGGTTGGATTATTGTTGGTGAAAATTAGATCATCAACATAAAGACAAGCAAGCAACATGCTTCCACCAGTTTCCTTCTTCAAATATAGTGCGTGCTCATATGGGCATATTTCAAAACCATTAGTATTCCATACACGCGGATCTTGCTTTAATCCATAAAGTGCTTTCTTCAATTTATACACTTTGCCATCATGCCCATTCTGAACATACCCCAAAGGTTGTTCAATATAGATTTCTTCTTCAAGAAACCATTAAGAAATGCAGATTTCACATCAAGTTGATAGATCTGCCACTTGTGCTGGGCAGCTAAAGAAATCAGTAGCTTGATAGTCTCCAACCAAGCAACTGGAGCAAACACCTCTCCATAATCAATTCTAGCTCTCTGCTTGTAGCCTTTTTCCACTAATCTTGCCTTGTATGCTGTTTCTTCGCCTTGTATATTTTTCTTTGTCTTGTATACCCATGTCACTTCAATGGGTTTGTGCCCCTCCGGTAGACTAGTAAGCTTCCATGTGTCATTTTTCTCAATGGCATGAATTTCTTCATCCATTACTTTCTTCTATTTATCTTCTTGGATGGCTTCTGAGAAAGTAAGTGGATCACTACCTACGAGTAAGCAAAACAAATTCAGATCTTCTTCTTCTATGGCTTCATATATGTCTCTTAAGCTCTTTATTCCTTTATGTCTTCTGAAAAAACTATCATCCGATGATGATGGCGTGTCAATTCTGTGAGATGATGATGATGGAGTACCTTTTATATGTGATATATGGGTTCCACATATAGGAGTTTTTGGCTTATCTAGTACTTCTCCTATGATTTCAACCGGAGCTTTTGATGTTTTATCTTCAAGAGTGAGTTCTGCATCTTTAATAACTTCATCTTGATTCCAGTTTCAAGCTTCTTCTTCTTTAAATATCACATCTCTACTCATGATCACCTTTTTGGTAATGGGATTATACAACTTGTATCCCATTGTTCTGTCTCCATATCCGACAAGGATACATTTTTCTCCCTTATCATCGAGCTTGGTTCTTCTTGCTTCTAGAATCTTGGTGTATGCAATACACCAAATATTCTGAGATGGTTGACACTTGGCTTATGTGAACTCCAAGCCTTTTTTGGAGTCATAAAGTAAAGGCTCCTGGTTGGGCATCTATTTAGTAGATACATAGCACATGATACTTCAAATTTCAAAATTGCTTGGGCAATCTTTTTCCTTTTAACATATTCCTTGCCATATCTAAGATTATGCGATTCTTCTTTTCAGCAACACCATTCAGCTGTGGTGTATAGGGTGGTGTTGTTTGATGCTTGATTCCATGCTCTTTGCAATAATTCTCGAAAGCATCTAATGTATACTCTCGACCTTGATCTGATCACAACATCTTAATATAGTAGCCACTTCGTTTCTCAGCAAAAGCTTTGAATTCTTTGAAGATGTTGAATACCTCCGATTTGTTTTTGAGGAAGTGCACCCATGTCTTTCTGCTATAGTCATCAATGAATGTAAGGAAGTATTTATTCTGTCCATTTGACATTGGTTTCAACAGACCAAACACATCGGTGTGTACTTGCTACAGCGGCTTTAACGCTTTCTAGTTCACTTCTTTGGCAAAGCTTGTTCTTTGATGCTTGCCAAGAATGCAGCTTTCACAGAATTCATTAGTATGAGCAATATGAGGGAGCCCTTTCACCATATTCTTATTTGACAACAGTTTCAAGCTTCCAAAGTTGAGATGTCCAAACCTCAAATGCCATAGCCAATCTTTGTCTTTGATGATGGCACTTAAACACTTCGCAACATCATGTTGGATGTTCAACGCAAACATCCAATTCTTGGACATTTTCACCCGAGCGATCAAATTACCATGATTTTCTTTGATAGTAAGATGACAATCTTTCATGCTGATGTCGTATGCTTTCTCTAGGAGTTGTCCTGTACTCAAAATGTTGCTCTTTGTGGCAGGAACATAATAAACATTGGAGATGTAATCATGATCTCCATTCTTGAGCTTGATCAGAATGTTGCCTCTTCTTTTCACTAGAGTCTTTGAAGAATCACCAAATGAGACTTGTGCTTGTACAGTCTCATCAAGCTCAACGAACAACTCTCTTTTACTACACATGTGATTACTGGCTCCCGAATCTAGATACCAAACGTTGTTTTGGTTTTCAATATCTCCATGGTAGACAAACAGGACTGTAGGCTCGACTTTATTTGTTTCCTACTCAGCAAAATTTACTTGCTGTCCAACTTCTGTTGTTGCTCTAGTTCGACATTCATTACTGTAATGCCCGAATTTGTGGTAATGGTAGCACTGAACATTGATTTTGTCAAATCCTGGTCGGTTGTTGTAACCACCTCCTCTTCCTCTTGCTCTTCATCTTCCTCTTAGAGCAAAGTGTCGTTGACTTCTTCCTCTGATTGGACCTCTTCTACCTCTTCCTTGAAAACCAAAACTTCAGTTATTGTAACCACGAGCTCTTCCTCGGCCTCTTTGTGATGTCCTCCCTTGTTCGTTTCATCATTTTTGAAAGACACTTTGATTGAAGAGCTTGCTCTAGAGAACTTGAGGATTCTTCTTGTTGATCCTTTGTTCATGAATCTCAAGTATGCCCATCAACTCATCGCCGGTCATGGCACTAAGATCCTTGGACTCTTCTATTGCTACAACCACGTGCTAGAATTTTTGGAAAGTGATCGTAGAATCTTCTCTATCACTTGAAGAGATTCCATCTTATCTCCATATCTTCTGATATGATTAACAATGGTCAATGTTCTATTGAAGTACTCAAAAATTGACTCATTCTCATTCATGTGCAGCATCTCGAATTCGCCACGTAACACCCGGAGTCGAACTCTGATCGTCTTCTCAATTCCATGGTGTGAATTGTGAAGAATACTCCATGCCTCTTTAGAGGTTGCTGGTGCTAAAATCTTCTCAAAGCTTGACTCATCAACGCCTTGATAAAGTAGTACAAGGCCTTTTTATCTCTCTTATATGAATCTTTTAACGCCGTCTTGTGAGTTTCATTTAAATTTCCTTCATCTTTGAGAGTAGTTGAATTGTCATATCCTCAATCCACTAACTTTCACAAATCTTGTGAGTCTAGTAGGACTTGCATTTGAATACTCCAATTTTTATAGTTCTCCTTGCCGAGTTTTGGAAACTGGGGATGAAAGGAATTGTTTGTGTTGGCCATTGGCTGACTTTAAGAAATCTGTAAATTTTCAGGATGTAACTTGTAAATTCTGACAGTACCGATGTATAATAACCCTGACCTCTAATTAATGTTAATCCGTATTTAATTATACCTTACAAAGAATTTAGGAGGGATTTGGAATTAATTTACATGTGTGTTGCATTATTTTTGTGTCTCTATCTGTTCGGTGTAGAAAGATCTGTTCATGTTTTAGTTTCGATTTGCAAATTGAAAGCCTTATCGGCATTCGAATCAGAAATTGACTTGATTTATGTGTTAAGTAGGATTTATAGAATTTTATGGTAGGTTTAATTAAAATTCGGTTCGGAACGATTAAATTTGATTAAATTAGTGCCATTTATTTGACCCTAATTAGCTATGCTTTATTTAAGTCTATATTAGACTAATTGAGCCCCACTCACATCCTTTATTCATTTGATCACATTTGAGCCTTCAGAGAAAGAAAAAGTAGGAGAGAGTGAGAGAGGGAAGAAATTGGGATCAAGCTTGAGGGTTAGGAGAAATTGCTAGGAGACCTTGGTAAATTGCTCAAAAACATCTCTAACCATAAGGAATTGAGAACTTTAGGTAAGAATGTTAGTCTCTAGTCTTGTAATTTAGTTGATTGATGCTTGATATCAATCGTGTAGGTGAATTAGCATGTGAATTGAACTAAAGATTGGGAATTAAGAATGAATTCATACATGCATGCATGTTTCATAGTATTTTAAAGGTTAATTTTCAAGAATTTCCTCATGTATGTGTTGAGTTCCATTTAATTTTGAGAAAACAATGAGTTTCATGTTATTGAATAGCTTTTGATCATGTTTTGGAGAGCCTTAGCTAAAAAATGTACATGCATGTTATGTTCATGAATTAATTTCAAGTTTCAAGTTGAATGTTGCTCAATTGGCATACTTCTGAGCTTTGATTTTGTAAAATGATCTTCAAAACATGTTGTTTTATGAGCCTTCATGTATTTCCTCAAGTTTTGGGCTCAGAAAATTGAGTTTGTTACATTTGGGGTTGATTTGAGCTTGGTGATCAAATCTGGAAATTCCAGAAATTTGATCCACGCTCGAGCGTGGAACTTTACGCTTGAGCGTGCACCCTGAGTACATGCACTCTGCTCTAGCGACGATGTTTACGCTTGAGCGTGAAATGCATATACCTAGAAGTTCTTGTGTTTTACAGTCCGCTCAAGTGAGGGAATCCACGCTCGAGCGATGGTCTGAGTCTCACGCTCGAGCGTGGGTCGAGCGCCCATCAAGCGTGAAAAACTTGCATCCAGTACTTTTGTCGAGGTTTACAGCCCACTCGAGCGGGGAAGTCCACGCTCAAGCAGAGCTTCATTGTCTGCATATCCGCTCAAGCGGGGAAAGCCATGCTCGAGCGTGGACCTTATTTTCAGCAAGTTTCAAGAAATGTTTTCCAACGCATTCTTGCATCCTCATTCCACCCTAGGCATTCCTAGGTCATGTTTAAGACTCCATAATGAGGATTAAAGTTTAGAAACACACCAAGAGCAAACAACATACGTTATATACAATTAGAACGTGTGTTTCAAGTGTGTATCTGTCATGTGTTATGTAGGTCACGTGTCGTGGTAATCGCTTTGACCAATCTGCTGGCCTATCTGCCTCGTAATAACTGTGAGTAATAACATAGTAAAGATATGTTCAACTTTATTTATTTTCAGTATGATGAATTAAGATATGTTTTCTGAAACAATATGTTCTATACAATGAATGATTGTCCAATTTCTGTTATGTATTCGTGACATCCTTAGCATCATGTGATATCTGGTTGGTTACTTTCCAGATCGGAGGTTCCTTTATGGAACTTAATCTGTCTGCACTGCATTACCTGCATCGAGGCCCCGTCATGGGGGCTCAGCGTATTTATTCTTTGTTACCCGGATTCGGAGGTTCTTTTATGGAACTGGTTATTTGTAACCCTCACGTGTCTGCCTTTGTTCTGTATCTGCTCTGTTAATGCTAATGGATATTTCACGTAAACTTAAGCATACCTCATGATTTCTGTATACAATCTGAACAAATTATGATTTTGATATGAAACTGAATTATGACTTCTGAATCTGTACGGACTCATTCATTGAAAACCCTTTACTCTGTTATTGTTCATTGAGCTTTTGCTCACATTTTATATTATGTATGTAGGTGAGCCGGCGCGTGATCAAGGCCAGAGTTAACGGCCTTCATTTCTGTTTTTGTCAGCCAACCATTGTGCCTCCCGAGGAGGTTCCGATCAAAGTCTAGTTATATGGTCTTTTTTGTATGCTAGTCTCTGTCGGTTTTGTACAGTCAAGTCCTGGGAATCACACTTTGTAAATTTGTTGTGTATGGTATCCTTCGACCGACACGCTTATGTATATATATAAGTTTTGAAATATTCTGTCCCATGCGCTACCACAAATTTCATCGGACCTTGTTTATTATGTATATTTGCTTCCGCAGCCCTTTATTATGTGCTTATCTGTTAAGAGGCCTTCGGTAATCAACAGACATCGCGGTTCACGATGCTAAACCTACAGGGGCGGGTTTGGGTCATGACACGATGTGTCCGGAATATTCCAAATAGTTGGAAAGCACTATTGGATCACCAAAAACGGACTTCAAACGGCTTAGATCTAGCCAAAATAGATAGACGATTCTAATTGGTGAAATCTGGAACTTCTGAGAAGCACCGGATAATTTCTCTAGATCAACTAACGTCAACGTGACGTCAACGACTTGGTTCGGTCTACTGCTTGAAGACATAGCTCGGCTTGGTTTGCGGCTTTGTGGCTCGGCTCGGCTCTATTGGCTTGGCAAAAAATAATTAGAATTTGTAATGCCCCAAATTTCTAGCCCAAATGATAATACAACAATCATGGCTCTTTCAAGGAAAACTGAATATAAATCTCCAAACTTACATTACATGATACAATATTTCTTCATGCAACAATACATTAATCCAACAACAAGTAAATAAACAAATAAATACCTCCAAGGGTTTACAAGTTTCCAAGACTTGAGTTTGGTTACACAAAACGGTTATTCAAACCCACACACATACAGCCCTTGGCTTACACACAGAGTCACAACAAAATGAGAGTCTCGTACTCTTAACATACATTTTCTCGCCTTTAGTTAGGCGGCATCGCCACATCTTTTCCTGCACAAAAATCCCGTAGGGTGAGCATAAAGCCTAGTAAGAAATCCTTAACAAAGTATATACATTTTATACAAGTCTCAAGAGATGAAATGCACATGCCATGCTATGCCATTTTTGAAGATAAATCACATTTTCATTTTTTGAAAACCATCATGCTCAATGATGTCATGCAATTTCAATTGTTCAAAACTTAACAATTTATTTCAAGAGCAGTAAATACGACTCTGGCAATCCCTAGGTCGGTGTCTACAAGTAGACTATACAAGTACTACTAAATTGTCTTTCTTATCGGTATTAATCGGAAGGCTCGACACCTATCCGCGCGGCTTTTCGATTATTCACCCCGAACTCTCAGGCCAACTTATTCAATATCATCTACACCACCTATCAAGACTTATCAACATATTTGCTCCAAAACCATTTCATGAAAGCTTGTTTCTCAACATTCTTTTCTCAATGCAAGTTTTCAAATCAACTTTCAAAGTTTAATGTAATCAAATGAGTTGTTATGCCAATAACACAAGATGAATATAAATAATTTTATTCCAATTCATCATCCAAGGAATAATACAATTCCCTCTTCTCAAGTATCCTTAGCAATTAGTCATTTCAAGACTATTTCAATGTTTTGAACAATAATTTTCAAAATGAACAACAATTCTTATATTCCCTGAAATTCATCATTTATATTAATATAAATAAGAAAATTTTCAAACATCCATTTATTTTGACACACAAAATAAATATAACAATATCATTTATGGATTTTCAGTCTCTTTTAAAAAAATCCTCAAATTCTAGGTTTTCTGACCAAAACTATACAACTCAAATCTTTTGAAAGAAAACTTTCCAAAATCATATTTTCTTCAATCAACGAAGATCAAAACCCATAAGATCATTTTAAAAGAACAAGAGACAAACCCACTTTCAAAATCGCTCAACTTCTTGAATCAACAATCAATTTTCAAAGCTATCAAAAGACGATTTCGAAAATCATATAAATCTTGCAAAAATATATATATAACTCTAAGAAAATCCCTATCTTAAGTTTTAAAGAAGAAATGAGATGAAACCTCCAAAATCAACGGTATCGAAACTCGATCTTCACCGCACACAACAAAGCCCTCGAGAAGTTAACCAACTTTGATAAAAAAAACCTATGGAAGAACTCTAATGGATCTTGAGAAATCAAGATTTTGATCCAATTTGGCATAGAGAAATGTAGAGAGAAGGGAGAGGAAAGGGTTTTTTTAGAGAGAGAGATATACAAAAGTGATCTGAAATATCAGATTCACAAACTGATATAACATGGTCCGCTCGAGCGTGGAAAGCCCTGCTCGAGCGTCAAATACATTTTCCCAGTACTTTTGCAGACAAGTCAAACTTCTGGAACTAAACATTCTCCGCTTGAATGCATAAATGGCAGCTCGAGCGGACAAGCAACTTCTAATGCATTTTGCATTTTTGCTTTGGGGGCACTGCCCTTCAACCCCAGCAGGGCCTTGCCCTAGGACCCGCCAAGGGGCGCTGCCCTCGACCTCATGAGTGACCGGCAGCTCGATCCTCGACATACTCAGCGAAGTGGCAAAACTAGGATCGCTACAGAATTGCTGCTGGCGAGTTTCGAACCCCCACCCGTGTGATTTAGAAATATGAGTAAACCACTTTGCCAAACAATTCCTTTGTGTTTTGTATCTCAAGTTATGTTATTTAACTTAGCTATTGTTTACTATGTCTGAGTCATCTTCTTCCTTTGGTTCGCACGTGCAACACATAGAGCGCATCTCGGAGTGTGAGAACGACGTCAACTGAGTAAGTTTTGAAACGATGCGTTGTTCGGAATATTTTGCAGAATGTCTACAAATTTAGGCAACCTTAGGCTTTGCTACCACTGTTAGTGGGAGTGAGGTGCAAACCACTTATGGTGATTCACAATGAGAGGATTAACACTGAACCAAACTCAATTTAAATTCACTCAAATAATTTTGAAAAACAAACAGAACATGAACTACAATCTTCTTTTTTTTTTTTTCTTTTTCTTTGTAATGACCCAATTTTTTTAAAAATAACTAGTGCATAATTTAATTGAGTAAATTTTCAAATTTGATTGCTGTATAAATTCTGTGTGAAAATAGTTCGGTTTTGTATTTTTTTAAAAATAGTTTCCGATCTCAGAAAATTATGAAATTTTTATATGTTGTTCCCATATGAGTTTAGCATGTTGGACAAACGTTTCAAAATTAAATGATGAGTATTTATTTTATGAAAATTCACAGACTGATTGGTGTTCAGTTTAATTTATAACATAATTTGAAATTGAGTTTTGGGTGTTCAGACCAAGATTTGAGATAAATTTGTTAGGACTATTTTGGTATATAATTGGACCATGTTTGATTTATGGGTGAGACTCATGATTTAGATTTAATTTTGTGTGTGTTAATTTCCGACCACACTGCCCGCTTAGTGATCAGTTGGTGAGCATCAGTAGAATAGATGGCTTCTAGATAACCTGCAATAGAAAGAGAAGAATCCCACGGTGGTTCGCCACCCGGGGGTACTCCGACGATCAAGTCAGTACTCAATATCTCTCAAAGATAAATCAACTATTCAACTCACAAGCTTGAGTATCAAAAAGTATACCTTGGACCCATGGGGGTGCCTCTCTTTTATAGCCAATACAATCCTAGTCCCAATAGGAGCCTGGCCCTAATGGACTTAGGATTATTGCTAATCTGGGACTCCTAGTGGGATTAGGATAAACTCTCTAAGAGTCTTATCTTTACCCAAACTGAAGTCTTCTCCCAATCTAGGACTCTTGTCTATATCCAGGTTGAGTTCCCTCTTCATTCTAGGACTCTTGTCCCTTATCCACTTATCTCGGATTCCGATATCTTCGGAGGTAACCTCGGCCTAGCCAAGATGACCTCGGTACAACGACCAAGACATGTGGCACCTCGGCTGACACGTCGGCGTCACCTTGCCACGCGTTAGTACTCAAAAAATATATCCCCACAACTGTCCCCTAGGTTCTATAACCTCGGCATTCTGAGGTGATAGAACCTATATCTGTTTGTTCATCTGTGCCCCTCTGTCTGAGATCAGACTTGCTGACCTAAAAGTTCCCTGGACTTTCCTGTCCACTTTTGTCAAGTATCAAGCTTCATGCTTAAGCTGCTCAAGATCACACCTCCTAGCCGAGGTTCTTGTTCCATTAATTCGTAAACTCCAAGAGCTTTGCAACTGCTCCACTCACATTCTCCGGTGGGTTCCTGACTTCCAGTCATCTATTTGACTCCGGCGATCTTCATATCGCCGTTCATTTCTCTTGGTACGTTCATAAACTCTTTTGTTAAGCTTAATCTTTCATAAATCTTCTGGCTTTTTTTTTTTCTTTCTAGCTCTTTTGCTTAAATCCGTCATTGCTTCAAGCTTTCAAGCTTTGCAACTGTCTTTGTTTCTCTCTTTCAGTGAAGCTTACGTTATTCTGTCATTTTCGTATCCGTTGTCAGACTTTGGCAATTCTCATTCCGGCTTCCCTCTTTCTGGTAAGCCACTGTTCCTCCTGGTTTTATTTCTTGTTGCTTTCTAAGAAGCTCTGCTTCATTGTTAATCACCATTGCTGTTTTACCTGTTGTTTCCAAATAATCTTCTTGAATACACACTGTTCATACATCTATTGATTTCTGCCACTGTTCTTGGCTTGACACACCTGTGCAATCTTTTTGTCTTGATTTCCTGATAGCTTCATCACCATTCTTGATTACGAATTATATTCTTGTTTCTGTTTTTTGTGTCTTTTTCCAGATTCTTTCTTTTGCCCAAATCTTGAATACACGCACTATTTCACCACTTTCTTGTGCTTCTTTGTTTTAGAAATGTGTAAGCTGCTTCATATGGCCGATGTGCCTTTGTTTTCCACTTTTATGCTTAATACAATTTGTCTCCTCTGAGTATTTGTACCTTTCTCTTCTCTTGACTGCTTCTGCATGATTCTATACTTAGAATATTTTGCAAGTCTTTTCTTCTTTGTGCAATCTTCTCAGGGTAACATACCTCGGGTATGTTACCCAAAGATTTACCTGGGCAAGAACTTGACCTGTAAATTTTCCATAAATTTCAACAAGTATAAAGCATATACTATTTTAACTGGAAAACTTTTCTCAAGTTTCAACAAGTGTTTAAACAATGATCTACTTGTAAATTGCTACAAATTTCAAGTGTTAACATATTCTGTAAACTTTTCTCAAGTTATAACAAGTGTTAAACAATGATCTACTTGTAAATTGCTACAAATTTTAACCAGTGTTTAAACAATGATCTTAGCTTTTACTTCAACCTGTAAATTGCTGCAAATTTCAATAGATGATCATATGTCGGCTTAACGTCTTGTAAATTGCTACAAATTTCAACAAGTGTTAAGCATTTTCTTTGATCTAACCAACCTGTAGATTGCTATAAGTGTTTAAGTAATAACCTCGGCTTGGCTTCGACTTGTAAATTGCTACAAATTTCAACAAGCGAAGAGAAACAATAATCTCGGCTTAACTTCAATTTGTAAATTGCTACAAATTTTAACAAGTGAAGATAAGGAACCATCTCAGCTTAACTTCAACTTGTAGATTGCTACAAATTTCAACAAGTGAAGATAAGGAATCAACTTAACTTCAACTCGTAAATTGCTATAAATTTCAACAAGTGAAGATAAGGAACCATCTCAACTTAACTTCAACTTGTAAATTGCTACAAATTTCAACAAGTGAAGATAAGGAACCATCTCAACTTCAACTTGTAAATTGCTACAAATTTCAACAAGAGTTAAACATCATCTCGGTTTAACTTCGGTTAAACATCATCTCGGCTTAACTTCGGTTAAGCAACATCTCGGTTTAACTTCGGTTACACAATATCACGGTTTAACTACGGTTAAACATAATCTTGGCTTAACCCGGTTACATCATCTCGGTTTAACCAACTTATAAATTGCTGGTAAACATCATATCGATTTAACCAACTTGTAAATTACTGGTAAACATCATATCGGTTTAACCAACTTGTAAATTGCTGCAAATTTCAATAAGTGGTAAACATATTCTTCTTCTCCCTGCCCCATGCATTGCTTCCACATACTCCTTTGCGAACCTTATAAAAGGTCTTTAACCTGGCTAATTGTAGTCCAACCTTGTGTGTTTTCTTTTTTATCTTCTGGGATCTAAGATCGCTTCTTGAGCTCTTCTCTCTTCTCGGACTTAAGTGCCGAGATCTTGTCTGCTAGAATCTTAGATTTGCTCACTTAGGCTGAGCTCTTCTCTCCTCGGACCGACTTATCTAGGCCGAGATCATGGATCCGGATCAAATCCGAGATCTACTCACTTAGGCCGAGCTCTCGTCTTCTTGGGGCTACTTGTCTAGGCCGAGATCACGCGTCTTCTCGGATCCGGGATCCGTGATCTAGAATCCGGATCTGCTCACTTAGGATGAGTTCTTCTATACTCAATGTCATCTCCTAGGGAGGCGTTCATGCCTCTTGTCTTTGCATCCTTCCGGAAGGGTCTTCGTTCCTCCGCAGTATCTATCCTTCCATACCGGAGGTCATCTTCGTTGTAGTATCCGCTTCGACCGTTGTCTTTGTGCGTTACCTTCCTAGCCGGGCGTCTTTCACTTCGTGACTCGTCACGAAGTTTCTATGTTATGTTGTCCCTTCAACGCCGAGGTTGATAGGTCTCTATTCCCAAAGCAGGTTGTCGTTCCAATCTGATCCTTCGCCCTTCATCGCCATCTATTCTTCTTTCTTTCCCTGACGGCCAAATTGTGTGTGTTAATTTCCACCACACGCCGCTTAGTGATCAGTTGGTGAGCACCGGCAGATTAGATGGCTTCTAGATAACCTGCAACAGAAAGAGAAGAATCCCACGGTGGTTCGCCACCCGGGGGTACTCCGACGATCAAGTCAGTACTCAATATCTCTCAAAGATAAATCAACTATTCAACTCACAAGCTTGAGTATCAAAAAGTATACCTTAGACCCATGGGGGTGCCTCTCTTTTATAGCCAATACAATCCTAGTCCCAATAGGAGCCTGGCCCTAATGAACTTAGGATTACTGCTAATCTAGGACTCCTAGTGGGATTAGGATAAACTCTCTAAGAGTCTTATCTTTACCCAAATTGAAGTCTTCTTCCAATCTAGGACTCTTGTCCATATCCAGGTTGAGTTCCCTCTTCATTCTAGGACTCTTGTCCCTTATCCGCTTATCTCGGATTCCGATATCTTCGGAGGTAACCTCGGCCTAGCCGAGATGACCTCGGTACAACGACCAAGACACGTGGCACCTCGGTTGACACGTCGACGTCACCTTGCCACGTGTTGGTACTCAGAAAATATATCCCCACAAATTTAATTTGAGTTTGTTTAATGACTCATGTTTAACTGTTTGGTCCTTTTTAATTAAGAGATTGGTAGTAACCACCTTAGGAGTTGTTATTTTTTTTTATTATATAGGATTATAATAAATATTTGGCAGTTGATTTTATGGTGTGTACCATATGGCAAAAAATTATATATGTTTATATATTAGAATAGAGATAAGATATTTGGTCAGATGGGTTGAGGATAGATTAAAAAAAAAAGGATGGTCAACATGATGATGGTTTTGGGATGTAGAATAATATATGATGATGATTATTATTATTTTTGATGGTGGAGGATACCGGAGAACACAATGATAAAAGGAAAGATAATGTTTTGGGTGGAGAATAATTCGGTGGAAGTGGGGGACAGAGGGAGCTAAAAAGAGAGACACACACAAAGGTAATAAAAAAAAGAAGAAAATATCATCTCAATCTTGGTGTTCAAATCGGTGGAGTGGGTTTCAAAGGTGGTGGAGAAAAAAACATATATATATATATATATATTTTTTTTTTTGAGAAAGGATAAAGTATTTTTAGAGTGTGTTTGGGTTAGAGGGAGAAAAGGTGGTGAGTCTATTATAAGTTGTTCAATGTTCAAAAGCTGATTGCTCACTCGGTGGGTCGATTAAAAATATATAGAATCTATCTCTCTCTCTCTCTCTCAGGAGGCATGGGCAGAGAACATGGTTTTTGGGCTGAGAAAAACAATACACACAAACACACATAAATAGCTCTCTGACTTTCTCTGGCATGAGCTTCTCTTGGGGGCAAAAAAAAGAGACACATATACACCAGTTCTCTCTTCTCTCTCTTTTTTTTCCCCCCTCCCTCCATTGATGCTCAATCTTTGAGCTTGAAATAGGAGTCTTTAGAGTGAAATTTTGCAAAGGTTTTGTAAATGAAAGTCAGAAAGCTTGTCGTACTTTTCGTAGTGGTAGTCTCGGATTCATGATCGAGTAAGATTTGCCTTCCAGATCTGCTCTTTTTCATTATATGAGGTAGGGACTTTCTTCATATTTTTACATTAAAGTTATGTTAAGGTTATTTTGAGAAAATATGTCATTTTAAGAGGTATTACATATATATATATATATAATTTTCAGATTTTTGTTTGGTAATTTTTGAAAGAAAAATTATGTTGAAATGTTAAGAATATTGGCATTTTGAGATTGATTTTGGAAAAATCATTTTGTGTTGTTAATTTTGTAAAAAAAAAAAATCTGAAAAAAAAATTTAAAGGTTGCATGATTGTATTTACATCATATTATGATTAGATGATTTATTTTGAGAAATATAAAGTTGAATTATTTCTTTTTGTCTTTGATTTGAAAATTATTTTTGAGAAAAATAAATTGATATTGAGGAATATTGTGTAAATTGTTAAGTTGGGATTATAGAGTTATTTTAGGATTAAAAACTCTAAAAGTGTTATATTCATGATATTTTATGAAAGGTGATATGTTGATAATAAAGTTCTGTTTATTTTTGTGAAAAAAAAAAATGTGAAATGTTGACTTTTAAACTCACTACCTTGAAAATGTTACTCTTGAGCATATTTCATAATTTTTTATATAAAGATCATGTGATTAATTAATTTTAGAAAAGTTGTGAAAATTGTTATTGGTAGAGAATTTGGAAAAAAATATTACCTCTTTAAGTAGCTTGGTACAAAAAAATTGGTTATGTTAAAATATGGTTATGTTTGAGGGATGAGGCATGTGAAGTTAGGTTTGGTATTATAAATTTGAAAATTTTCGAATATAATAAACTTACTAATTTAGTGGATTATATTAGTTTTGGTTAAAAGGTTATATCCATTATGATTAAAAGTGTGTTATTGAGATTATACTATAATTTTTGATATAGTAGGATAGAAATGGTAATATTTAATAAGTATGGAATTTGGTGAAAATCATATTGGTTATCTTGGTTAAGGTGAAACAAAAATTGATTGAAGGTTTTGTGTGAGTCAAAACAATTGGGAAATTAATAAATAGTTTTAATATTTGGTGTATGCTAATAGGTTACAGATTTGTCTTGAAATGACTAAGTTGGAAGTTTGTTGATTTACATATGGTAAATACATGAACATTGACATTATTATATTATCTCTTGGGATTGTATCATGGTATTACATTGATTGAGATATGGAATTTGATCACAATGGAGTATTGTGTGGTGGAATTGAAATTGGAACTATTCTAATGCATTGTTACATATTGCATTGTCATTCTATTTCATTGTTATTATGGATTTCGAATTCAATTGAAAATTATTGTTTTGAGAAAGGAATTGTTTTTGGTGAAACAAGATCATTTTGAATTGTTTTGGGTAAATATGTTGGTAAGTCCGGCTAGAGGGTGTAGTTTGATATTGGTTATGTTGGCCTGAGTGTCCATAGTCAAAGACTAGAAACCGCGCGAATAGGTGTCGAGCCTTCCAGTTAATACTGGTAAAATGACAGATTACAAGTGTCGAGCCTTCCAGTTAATACTAGTAAAAATGACAAATTGGTAGTACTTGTATAGTCTACTTGCAGACACCAGCCTAGAAATTGCCTGAGTCGTATTTACCATCTTGGAATTTTATTGAAATTGTTAGATTAATGTATTTTCAAATTGACATTATGCATAAGATTTTCAAAAGATGAGAAAAATATTTTGAGCATGACATGGCATATGCATTCATCTAATAAGACTATATAAAATGGATTTGATGAATTGTTTAATTATTAGATTCAATTGATAATGAGATAATTGAATGAATTGAAAAGGATGTCCTGTTGCTATCGAAACATGTTTATTTATTTAAATTAACTTGTTGGTTAATTAAATAAATTGGATTAAAGAGATTATGTAATAAAATCATATGGTTTTGACATGATATGATTTCATGTATATGTATGAGTATTTTGGTCCCCGCATTATCTTCTAATGTTTTAATATGAGATTGTTTGGTGATCTAGTGGTTGCTCACCCCCTGCCTGTACATGTGTACATGGAATGATTTTCGGATTTGAAGATCAAACAATGGGTTTTACCATTTCATAAGTGTAATGTAGTGATGGATTGTACTACTTTATTTGTTGTTTGGTCGAAAGTGCTATTTTTTGTAAAGAGTAGTGTCTTCTCTTTTATTGCAAGCCTCGCATTTTTTTGTTTGTATGTAAATGTCATTGTTGTATAACGAGAGGAATATGTATATTTAATTATTCATCATTTTATCTAAGGATGAAATGTTATTTGTAAATGGACTTAATTAATGAATATTGGTAAAGTTATCCGAGTAATAAAATACGGGGCATTATATTCTTTCTCCTACACCCTGATCTCTACGATACATAGGCTATTTCCTTTAGGTAACCCAACACAAAGTTTCAAAGTTTTAATTTCATGCAGACTTATAATCTCTCTCTCTCTCTCTCTCTCTATTGTTTTTATTAACTTTGAAGAAAATTTTGGTTAAAAGCTTAACTTTGATATAGAACATTCCAATCTTTACTTTTTTTTTCATCAATTTTTTTGTTTTTTGGTGTAAAAATTCAGAACTTATTCTAAAAACATGTTTTAACTTTTTTTTTTTTTTTGAACGACAATCATCCCCAATCCTTATTGTTTTTAAAATTTTATCAAATTTGAGTAGAAATATGATTGTTAGAAATTTAGTGAAGGAGTTGGTTAGTTCTTGATTTGGGAAAAGCTTTGTCTCTCCCTTGATTTAATACATGTTTAATGAAATGATTAGAGTTTAGTTTTAGCTCTTTATTCATTAGATTTGAATTCGATGAAAGAATTCTATTAAAGTTACCTTTTTGTGTATTTATTTTTTATATATTTTTGGTTGCCTCAGCTAAAGATTCTTTAGCTTAGGCATTGAAATGGAATAGTATGGTTGTGATAATAAATATATATATATATATATATTTATTTATTTATTTTTAAAAATGTACAGCCAATTATAACAATATCTTTCATTGATGTCAATTCTATCACTTGAAATGGAACCCTGTTTAAAAGATCAAAAACTCAACTCTTCTGCAATTACAGTTTTAAAAAAATGTTTTTAATTATTTTTTGATTTTCTCAAAGTGATTCCCATTTTATCTCTCTACATTACTTGAGTTAATTAAAATGGTGCGAGGTAGATGGAGAACTAGATACATTTTGCATTTCATGGTGTTCAACTCCAATGGTGACAACAAAAAAGCCTTCCATGAGACGAACAAAATGGCATCGTGCGATAATAGATATGATGGAGACAAAGAAACAGTCTCAAGTTTGACACAAAGTATCAAGTTAGAAGAGAAGGAGATCGATGAGTCGAGCTGGCCACACCTTGTGGATGAAGATTACAGTTTCTTTTGTTTCAAAGAGGATGGAGCGATTCATGTGGTGCAGGACGGAAAGCCATAAGTGTCCGATCATGTTGATCGCATGACCCCAAGTTCAACAAGGCCTATCAATCACAAGGTTAGTGAAAATCCATTTTTTTAATTGCCTCTCCGTGTTTCAAACACTGAGGACAGGATTTGGCATTGCAGTAAAGTTGTTCTATTATAACTTAGGTTTCAAGAATAAGACTTGGTGCATTTAATCGGCTCAAAATAAATACTTGCTATTTTTTCTTATTTTTATGTCGAGATATACATATAATTTTAAAAAATGAAAATAGTGAAATAATTATATTGTGTTTATTTTTAGAAATATTAAAAATATAAGGTATTTTTGTAATTATAAAATACTACCTAGAGATTCATTAATGTCCCTTATAGTCAGTTTTTTTTTTAGTTTTCATTCACTATCTATGATGATCGAACAATTAGGATTGATGATCATTGATGCTTAACATAATTATGTTTTGCATTAATCATATATTACATTTGATTTCCTAATTGTCAGACATTATACAATATTACAAATTCTAATTTTTTTTTTTTCATAGACATCCTAACCATATCTGTATTTTTATTTATTTTTTTCTATATCAATGTATAGAATCGTATTACTTTTTAACTAAAATTGATTTTGAAATGGAACAAATATGCACTTATTTTCATTTTTTTTTTTTGTTTTGAAAAACAGCTTAGATATGGTAGTGAGTATGCAGAGTATGCTTACAACCATAGAAGTAGTACAAGAAGCCATGGCCATGATCATGTGTTAAATGAAGAATATGAAAGATATATTTATCTTACAAATGAGTCACCTTCTATCTCCTTTAACAAAAAGGTGAAAAAATGTCACTTGATGTCACTGTATACTCAAATAAGAGTAATATACTCAGTTATATATTTTGATTTCTAGTTCATTACACACTTTGGTATATATGCTAAACTCAAAAGAAATATATATATACATGTTACAAAGATTCAAAAGTTATTATTTAACATTCTTATTCTAATTAATGGTGCAAACATATATTATTTTCTTAATTTTTTCCCATAATGCCAAATAAAATATTTGATAATGCAAATACTGTATGGTGGATTTGTGATGATCCATCGTTTCTAATCGGCTTGCTCCTGGCCTTGGGGGTCCTCCAATCGTATCTCGCAAAAAGGTCCACAAGCGGGTGGCCTGACACACCTTTCACACTTTATCAAATTAGGTCAAGGTAAACGCCATTGGATTGAGAGAGAGAGAGAAAGAGAGAGGGAGAGAGAGAGAGAGAGAGGAGAGAGAGAAGGAGTAGGAAGGTAAAGCTTAACTCTAACGTACTCTTGAAAGTTTCCATATATCCTTTTGGCTTATCATTTCTTGTCTATTCAAAAATTCGCCTTTGTTGGCTTAAAGTCTATATGATGCCGCTTCTCGTGCTGAGAGGTCTCTCTGCCGTGATTTAATGCCATAAAGGGCCCTCATTAAATGGCCGATGTTATGGGTACAATTTGCTAACTTTGCGGGATCTTTTGTTTTTGCTTATACGGCTATTTCGCTCGGCTAAGTGTTTGAATGCCATCAGCCTTTTGCCCAAAGATGTTAATTACCTCAGTCCGTTAAGCGGGCTTTGAGCCATCAGTTGGGCCTTCTTGGGTGTTAGGTGAAATTTGGGCCTTCTTGGGTGTCCCATCAATATCGATAGTCTCTTATTCCCAAGTGTAGCTTTA
>CM045772.1:22006451-22189458 GCA_025200525.1 Camellia lanceoleosa | reverse complement strand
AAATGTGGGAGTGTCATGTAAAGATGGTAATACCTAAACCCAAGAGGGTTAGAGAAGCCTACAAATCTGTTGACTTTGTATTCAAATGCTTAGGCACAATATAAAAGTAGTTCATATTAGTTTTTGTGTGGACAAATCTGATATTCGATTTACACAACAAGAGTTATCATGAAATTGAGGAAATCAAGCTTATGGAGAAAATAGGATGAGCTCTAGAAGATATTAACATGCTAGTACTTCTTAAGTTCTTCTATCTAAATCTTCTTAAACTTATATGGTGGCTAGTGAGGCTAAAACTCTTTGAAGTTGTGATTTCTATAAAGAAGTTATTAATTAACTTGATCTTGCAAAGGTAGTAAGCCTTGGAATGTAAGTAAATAAAAGCTCCATTTAGACAATCTTTTGTTATCAAAGGAGGCTTGGATTACTTTGTAGTACATTATCACCAAATATTATGGTGGGTGTAATCGCAATCTTTGCTAAATCTGGAGTTACATCAAATGTGGGTGTTAAAGATAGCTTTCCTAAATGAAGATCTAGATAATGGAACAAGCTAAAGGGTTTTCATTTTCGTAATAAGGAAAGTTCTCAGAAAGCTTGACAATCATTTTATGATTTGAAATAAGCACCTTAAAAATGGCATGAGAAATTTGGCAACACAATGTTGTCAAAAGGGTTTTAAATAAACAGGATTGACAAATATGTGTGAGACACTTCATTTTGACCAAATTCTAAGACTTGGGCACCTTCTTTTGAACACCCCATGATGAAAGTTGAATATACTATTTTATGAATTTCACAAAAATATCAAAAAACTTTTAATCCCAAACCTCACCCATGTTGGCCAAATTATTAATTTTTAGTATTTCAAAATAATTTATAATTTTATGTGTTGTACATAGTTTTTGATGTTTTTATCTAAATTGGTACAACTAATTTTGGTATTTGATAAAACAGAAAATGAAAAAAAAAAAAGAGTAAATATATAAAATAAAAAAAAATAAAAAAAAAGAGGATGAATGAGTGGGGGGATGGAGATAAGATTTTTGGTGAGGTTGTGTGGAGGCGGTGGAAAACAATTATTGTTTTAGAAAAGGAGGAACATGGTCATGAGGGAAGAGAATCAAAAAAGAAAAGAGAGTGTGAGAGTGGGTAGAGAATGATTGTTAAAGGAGCTGTAGGTGATGATAAAAAAAAGGAGCAAGAGAAAGGACAGAGGAGGAGAGGACAAATTTATACATAGAAGAGAGAGACAGACTTTTGGGATATATAGAGGAGATAGACACAACAAAGATTTTTTTCTTTTTCGAAGCTTCAAAGACACAATACACACGGCATATACACACACACCGCCGATTCACTGCTATCGCACACTCAATACACACACAGACACACACATGCACGCACATGCACATAACCTACCACACTCGACACACACCACTCAACACACATGATTCACACCACTGTGACCACTTCAAGACACACGACTCAGCACATATACACACACACCGTTGATACAAGGGAGACCTAGCACACACGGGAGGGGATGGAGACAGATGGACACACACCACACACGACATTTCTCTCTCTCTCTAAACATGGTTATCTCTCTCGACACACGATGGTTCTGGGTCTCTCAACCCGAGATCTCTTGATCCACACCGGGCCCTCGACCTCTCTCTGGCCCCATACACATGCACACAACCTACCACACTGACAAACACCACTCAACACACATGATTCACACCACTCAAACTCATGGCACACACGGCTTAGCACATATACACACACACCGTTGATATAGGAAGACCCAAAGACACATGGAAGGGATGCACAGATGACACACACTACACACCCACCTCTCTCTCTCTAACATGGTTATCTCTCTCGATACACGTATGGTTCTTGGCCTTTAACCCGAGATCTCTTGATCCATAATTGGGTCTCTCGACCTCTCTCTCGGTCCCATACACATGCACACGGCCATACACACATTAGCTTCACCACGTAACCACAACACACACACACACACACACACTCCACACACCCACCTAAAAATGAGGGAGCACACATTACAAGAAATTACACTTTTGGCGACTACTTTTACATGTCATATTTTTCATCGCCAAAAGTATATTTTTGCTTATTACGTTGATCAATTTTGGTAGTATACCTTTATCGACGAATTTGTTGCCGCCGCTAAAAGGTATAACATTATTTTAGCGCCAAATTTTTGGTTGGCCTAAAATTTCAAAAACTTTTACCTCATGAGGCTTATGTTTTAGCAACACAATAAGCGCCGCTATTAGTATGCTTACTTTTGGCCATTTACTAGTTGGCGTGGGCAAAGAGTTAAATATTTAGCATTTATAACACTATTCGTTGGTAAAAACTTTGCTAGTGAAATCAGTGATTTAGTGATTTGTGTTTTTATTATGACTTTTCAAAGAGTTTTAAATATTCTAGTTATTGAATTGTAAAATTAAAGTGATCATCAAATTAGATCACAAATGAACCCATCAAACCCAAATACACTCTTAAGTTGAGATGGTTAATTTGAGATAATCTAAACTTTCCAAAGAATGTTAGATTATCAATTTTAATATATTTGGTTTTATTTTCGTAAACTTGTTTTATTTTTTTTTTCCCAAAAACTTTTAAAAAAAAATTGGTGAAAAATAAAAAATACTTATTATTTTTGTATAATTTTATCTTTTAGGAGGTTATAAATAATTTTAAAATATATTTCTAATTTTTATAGTTCTCAAATTAATTTAATTTTTTTTAAAGAATTAAAAATTGTTTTATTTTTATTTTTATTTTTATTTTGATGATCTGTTTTTAAAAATTGAGGCTAAAAGTTACCTCTCAAAATTTTCCTTTTTTAGAGGTAAACTCGTTACTCTCAAAATTTTCTTTTAATTTTCACAATGCACAATTTATATCGTGAATGATATTAAAAAATAAATAAATAACTACTAATGACCAAAAATGTATTACTTAACTGGGCTTCTAATTGGGTTCTAAAAGGAAGTTTTTTGGGTGAATACTAAAAGGAAGTTAGAAAGTCAGAATTAGATAACCTAGAAGAGAGGAGAAGAGAGAAGTTCAAGGAGAGGGTTCAAGCGCCATGATTTCGAGGGGAACGATCGACTACGGCAGAATGACGAGGGTTCGGGCGAGACTGGTTCGGCAAAGAACGCTTTTGACAATTCGAGATCTGGTTCGACGTTCGTCTCATGAGATTGGTTCTTCTTCGACCAGAAAAATCTCGTATGTTCGGATTCTCCCTCTCTCTCACACACATTCATGTAAAGCACTATGTAAACATTTGGGGTTGTAGTCTCTTACGGTGAAGGATCAACAATTGACGATATATTTCATATGATCTCATGTCAGATAGACAATTTCTAGATTTTTGAATGACATAAGAATATGACTAGATACACTTGGGAATTCAATAGATTTCATATGCCTTGTGTAAGTGGATCCTAATCATGTTATGGACACAACACAATATGATCTCATCTTGTATAGAACATCTGTGGATTTTAGGAGTCAAATAAGCATATGATTAGATCACTGGGAAATTAAACATTGGGTTTCATATAATTTGATTAAGTAGATACTAGTCACTTGATGTCCTAAAAGCATTAATTGTAACCATTTATACTAAATCATAATGTCTCGCCGTTGATTCGTGAATAACTTTCTCGAGATGTGTTACTTTGCAATCGAAGATCATGAATGTGCTTGGCAGGATGGTGATTGTATAATATCGGTATATTTATTAGAAATCTTGAATTAGAACAAATTAGATATGACTATTCTGCTTAGGAAGGTTTATATGGTGTTGGAATATAGTATGGAAGTAAAGCGTAAAAGAGATAGGTTTTAGCAAAATGCGCTTGATGTCCAGCTTTAAAGTCTATAAAATTCGTAATAAGAGAGAAATGTGTATTATTCTCGATTGCTTTTGGATTGGCTTATCAATCCAAGAAAATCATCCTAACCATGTTCCATGACATAAAGTTGAAAAGAATATTAGTGTTTTGCTCAAGCTCCATCGCAATACATATTGTTATGGTTCCACAATGATATTGACCGATTCTTATATAGATTGTCCTCAGACGATATATCATTCGTGAGAGAGATATTTTTGAAAGTGTTGAATAATTGTAGACACCCCATTTTTGACCGACCTTAAGATTCACGCCACCGATTGAGCGCCGGTGATGTTGCATATTAGGTGCCTGCTCAAGTCTCAGAGTCGCATCACGACGCCTCCCGACTTCTCCAACCCTCTTCTCGTGCCTTGCCTCGATTTATAACTGCATCTGGCTTTCGCTATTTTCTTTCCCGAGGAGACGGAGAGGTCCCAGACACCATCTCTCAAAGGGCTGGCTACATTTCGTGGTCAGAGGTCATTTTGCCCATTTCAGAGTCTTGCCTCGATTTTCAGAATCACAGTCCAGCCTTGCCTGGGACCACCCAACCATCTCCGATTCTCCGGCTCGCATGCATCTCATTTACTCTTCGAGGGACACTGGGTCTTAGATACCCACTTCGTGGCCAAACACCACTTTCGTGCTTAACGGCCGGTTTTGGATCCCGAATCATGGTTTTTGGCCCCGAGCATTCGCTTTGCATCGGTTTTGTTCATTTGGCAAAATCTGCTTTTATCATAAGGAAGGTCACCGGAGGATGGAGGCCATCAATTGTCTCAACAACCGTTATGCTCCTCCGCGCCCCGGCCTGCTTTTTCTCCAATGCTAATGTTGAACACCCCTGGGGCCATTTTCTCCGAGCTAAAACCACATATTTGTGTTCTACACACATGGGAGGACCCTAAAACACATGGCTGGCCAAGAACTCTTATTGACCCTTTTGAACCCTCTTTCAAGTGGCTTGTTGTCTCTCTTGTTTCAGAGTTGCCAAATTCCAACCACAGAGCATTGTTGTACACACTTGGGAGGACACCAACCTTTGGTGGCCACCAGAAATTTTCACTTTCCATTTTTGCCCTTGGCCGGCCGGCCACCTCCAATAAAGGTGGCTAGCCGGCCTGCTTCCTTGGGATGTGTGCATTCCAACTGTGCTTTGATTTTTCCCCAAAATATCTCATCCGGGGGACCCCTTTGGAGGAAATATAGAGCTCATTTCCTCCATTACAAGGAGATTTTCCTCTCTCCCTCTCTTGCACACATTATTGTCCTCCCAACTCAAGAGAAGAAGCTACAAGTGTTGATTGGAGCATATACACACATACAACTTCATTTCTCTCAAGTTTGAGGGCCATTTCTTTATCATCTCCAAGCTCTACCACCAAAACCCCATTCCAGCAGCTAGGAGAGCTTTCCAACAGCTAGGAGGCATCCATTCTTCAAGCAAAAGGGAGCCAAGACTTGTCTACAAGGGTAAGTGTCCATTTCCTCTTTGTAGCACTTTCTTGCCTCTTTTCTTAAGCCTATTTTCTTATTGTTTTTATCTCCGACCTAACTGAAACTAGGTCTATTTTGAGCTATTCTTCATAAAGTTTGTTCAAGGGCTCAACCATGTTTGAGCCCTCCATCTTACTCTTGTTTCAATATCCTCTTATATGCCTTTTATTTTGCATTGAATATTTGGCCTATGTGTGATTTGATTTGGAGTATCTCATGAACTGATATTAGGCTTATTTTGAGCCCTATTCAACATTGAAGAAGGGCTCTACCTTGTTTTCATGCTCCATATGCCACTTGCTTTGAATCCATGTTTTACCCTTGTTTTTGCATGCTTCATCTAGCTTATGAGTGATCTGTTTTGAGCATGATGTAAACTTTAAGAGGGCCTATTTTGAGCCCTCTTCAACATTTAAGAAGGGCTCAACCCTTTTGGTCTCTATCATGCACTTGCTTCATAATCTCTCATATTTACCGTGAATTTGCATGATTTGTTTGGTCTACGGTAGTCTGTTTTGGAGCATGTCATGAACTGTGAGTAAGATTATTTTGTGTCCTCTACAATATTGTAGAAGGGATCAACCTTGTTGGGGGTCTCCATGTTATGCTTGCCTTTATATCCCTCTTGGCCCCCATTTTTGCATGCTTTTTGGGACTATCTAGCTTCGCTTTGCCATCATCATACTGAAAATATCCATATTTTTGCCTTCTTGTCATGTTTTGTTAGGGTCCAAGGCTTTTTGAAGAATGTAAGGCATACTTCATGTTCTAGCCTTTGTTGGCTTCATTCTGCATGACATTTTTAGCAAGTTTTCATAATGATTTGAGGGTTGTCATAAACTGTAAATGTGCATATTTTTGGTCCCTCATCAGTGTTGTAGAAGGTAATTTTAATTTTGAGCATCGATACATCGCTTGTTTAATACCCTCTCTTGGCCCCCATTTTTGCATGCCATTGTTGTCCTATCTATGCTCACTATTTCGCCATGTCTTGTACGTGAAAAATGCTATTTTGGGGCTGCCTTGCTACTGCTTTTGCATTTCATGTACCAATCATGCATGTTTAGTATTGCTATAGGCCATTTCGGTGCTTAATATCGCATTTCGGGACTGCTTTCGTGCATTTGGTGTCATTTCCCCACCTTTCGGACTGCTTTTGCATCATTTGTGAGTGCTGAAAATCCATTGGCATTTTGCATATCATTCTCTATATCATTTCATGTTTTAATACATCGCTTCGATTTATGCGCACGATTTCGAGGTACCTTAGTTTCATCTCGATGGCCTCTTATGTGAGTGTCACGAGGCCCTCTCATGTTGGTGTAAGCCCATATTGCATCGTGATATCTCATTTTAGTCCCATTGCATTCTCAGATGCTATTGTTTGGTTTATGCGTCTGCAAGCACGATTTCAAACATCTCATTTTAGGTTCATTATATATCATATTTCGTGCCATTTCATGCCTTATGCCATCGTTTGGCTATGCGTCTGTGCATGCATTTCGAGGCACTTCACTTTTTCCAACTCTTATGTGAGTGTGGCCGAGGCTCTCTCATGTCAAGATAAGTCCATTTTGCATTGTTTATGTCATTTTAGCATCATTGCATTCATGCCATCGCTTCGCTTATGCGTCTGTGCATGCATTTCGAGGCACTTCACTTTCCTCCGACGGCCTCTTATGTGAGTCCGAGGCTCTCATATTAGTGTAAGCCCAATCAGATTATGTATGCCATCACATGCCTTAGATCATCGCCGATTCGCTGCGTCTGTGCACGCATTTCGAGGCATCTCATTTTCATAGCATTGTGTATATTAGGATTGTATCTTATGCATATCATGCATATTGCATCGTGTTCGAGATAGGAGTTAGCCCGGGCACGGGAAACGAGGCATGTTTCGTACTCCGAGTGACGGAACGGGTCTCAATTCCCGAGTCACCGACACTCCGGATTACCCATGATGGAGTTAGGTTTTGTTGTAGCATTCATCTGCATTCACCCTATATTGAGTTGTGCAATCCGATTCCTCGGCCATCATGCATCGATATGCGTGATTGGTGGTACGAGGATCGAGGCATGCATATATTTGTGAAATACATTGCTATGCCCTTTCGCCTCTCAAGGCAAAGAAAATGAAGAATCAAGAACTTTTCAAGTCCGCACGATTTCGAGAAACATTGCAAACAGAGGCTAATTGGGGCATTCCGTGGATTTCGCCAAGCAAATTTCAACATGCATCATTTCATTATCCTGAGTGAGTCAAGGCACCGCTTGCACGCCAATTTTATGCCTTTCTTATTTAATTTGATAATTAATTAGAATTTGTATATTTATTATTCTGATCAGATATTTTTTGATCAGATTATTTATTCGATTCTCGCATGAGGGCATAATTGTAATAAGTGTGGGTGAGTGTGATGTATGTCTTCCAACCCCACTTCTTTCTCCTTTTATTTACCCGCTTATGATGGTTAGATATAGGCATATTTCAATTAGCATACAAAGATGACAAAGATGTTTGCATCATTCATCTGCTTTGCACGCATCGGGCTCGGCCATCATACAACCGCATTTGTATTTCAATTCCAAATTGAGTACATGATAATTGTGGCATTTCATATGCCATGTTTAGAATAGCCGAGCTCTGCTATAGTTTGCATCTTTGCATGTGTTGCATTAGACATTTTTGATACTTAGGTCCATACATGATTTCTAACAAGCTTCTATTTTGGCTTGGAGTACCCAGAGTTTTATGCTTTAGCATCCTTGCATGCGTGGAGTGATCGCCATGAAAAGCATGCTTACCATGAGGCTAAATGCTTATGTGATATAACCGCCTTTGAATGCCTGGGTGGAGGTTGAGTTATTTGAATTGGGACAATTCATCAAATGTTTATTTTAAGCCCACTAGATAGTGGCAAAATCATGTTTTCTAAGCCCACCGAGGGTGGCAAATCCACGCCTTAGCCTACTTATGTAGCACCATCAAACCATTTTCAAACAAACAAACATGAAATGTTTTGTTCCAATTCAGCGATTCATTTATACTTGTATGTCAGGCGATCACATAGTAACCTAGGCTAATAACCGAATAAGAACGCACAATGTTTTCAAAATAAGATATCATGGTTAGTAGAGGCTCTTTGATCGGGCGAAGGGTGCTCACGGCGACCTTTCCTAATCGTATCTAAGTTCCCGAGCCAAGGCAACTTTGGTAATGACGGACACGTGGCCTTTTGGCATCGAGTTAGGTTTCTAAATTTCCCATTTTAAAATATTTAGGTGGCGACTCAGATCTCCGGGCTATACCCATGTTTGGCACTTCTTTCAAAAAATCGCCAAAACGATTTCGGATTTGGACTCTTCTGCTCAAGATTAAGAACCGTGACATTTGAGTCCTTTGAATCGTAGTGACCCAACATCGAACCGTAACGTGGGGAGTCGACTCTTTCCTCCGGATGCATTCGGGACGCTTCACAGCCAAGACTACCGGGGAGTTAGAGAACTTGACTCAACTCGTGATATCCGGTTTTGACTACATTTGTGTGTTTCTTTTGCATTTGCATTGGTGCGCCTAGGACACCGTGGTTTGCTATATGCCATTCCCTTAACGACGGTTTGGAGGCTTGTCTTGTCAAGTCATGTCCGTAAGGCTGACGGCTCGGGCTCGACAAAGATGGGAACACAAACCCCGGTTTTACCGGCACCCTTTTTGACCATTCGACCTAGTGCATATTCGGATCCATAGTGACCATTCCAAACTAGGACAAAGTTGCTTACCCGCTTATAGGTTGTTTGAAGTCATGTGAGTGAAACCCTAGTTCCCATACAAAATAGGACAGGAAACCCTACCCCAACATAGGGGTGTTTTCACTTCTCACTTATCTCGCTATGTGCTTGTTAGAGTGTGCCTCACAGGAATGCATGTATCGGAGTTTGGGCATCAAATTCATGGCATCACCAAGATTCGAGAATCGCTTGTCTTGGATATCCGATTCAGCTTTTGGAGAACAAAGATACAGAATGGATCCGTGATTGAGGATGCAGTATTTTCAAATTTTATCAATCGCGGTTGTTTGCCCGACCGTGTGTTGTGTGTATTTAATTTAAGCCGTTAGGCCGCCTGCTTTTCGTCATTTATTTCTTTTCGCTTATTATCTTTTGCTAGGGCGCTTTTAGCACGATTGCTTCCGAACCAATAGATACCCCCCAAGCACTTTGGACACGAGGTCGCCGACTCAACCGATCCGAGGATCTCGTTGACGGATATCCAGTGTTCCACTCTCTCCCCCCAGTTATCAGAAGAAGGCCGAGAAGGCGCAGGTTTAACAGGATTACCGACAGAGGGTCGCTGGATAGTAAACAATCAAAGCTGAGATTTCGTGGTTCCGCCATAGAGGTACATTTACCGATCGTTCAGATGGAACAGCAGAATACATCAGGGATGGAGGCGATGATACGCCAGATGCATGAAAGCATGAAACAGATGCAAGATGATGCCATCCGCCAAGCGTAATTTTCCAAACAACAAGTTACTATGGCCCAAAGAAAGCCGAAGCCGACATTAGGCCGCAATAGCAGAACGCAGCTCGCTTCACATCGCTCCTCCTCCACCACCGCTCCACTACCCGAAAGCAGTATCCACCGTCGTAATACCTTGCCAAATCCTCAAAATATCCTCCTAACACCTGCATTACCTTACCCGGCGTCCTAACACTCAAGAGGACATAGGTCTTCCAATCTGGCCGCCCGCCCCCACTTCGCCAAGAATCGCCCAAGAATCTTACACCTAACCACCCGACTTCCATTTGAGTTCGGTTGATCATACACCGTCGAGTAAGTCGAAAAGTTTTTTCAAGAAATCACAGGTGAAGGCCATCCCGATATTGAAGATGGCTACACCGACGCGGGCCGTGACACCGCCGATAGATTCAAGATGCCATAGATTGATCGCTTGACGGATCAGGATCCTATGGTCCATCTCCGCTTATTTTCGTGACATCTTGAGGCCAATGGGCCTAACCCACCACAAAAGCTTTTATTTGGCGTAACTTGCCGGGTGGCGCCATCCGTACGCAGTTAGAGGATGATGTGAAGAGAAATTGGGATGAGCCGGCCGAGGCCTTCGCTGCACAAGACTATATAATACGCAGACGAGATTACAACACGGATCTCAAACAACGAGGCAGAACAAAAAAAGACTTTCTCTCGATTTTGTAACTCTGGAGAGCAAAGGCATCGATGATGACCTTTGAGGCCAACAGATAAAGATCAAATTCGGATGATTGTACGTAATCTTCAACCGGTTAATGCAGTAAAATGATCGACTCTTTCCCCACCTTCTCGATTTACACGAGATGGGGTACAAATCGAGGATGCGATGAAGCAAGGTTTAATCGACCAGACCGAGTAGAGCATTTAAGGACATTCACCGCAGAATAACAATGCAGTCTGAGTGGCGCCGCCAACATGAGGACTTCGGAGGTCAGATGGTCACCACCACTCCTTCTCAACCAAGGCCTGCAATGCCACACCTTTTCCAAGACTCTCCGGAGCAAAGAACTAAGCCCCGAGATATCAATCCAGAGGCCAAAGAACCTTAACTCCACTATATATGCCCCCGCCCAAGGCTCCGGTGTTAATCAGAAGAAACATCCGACGCCCCTAGAACCGAGGCCACTACCGAATCCACTTCCCCCTTCCCACAACCCACCAAATACTGCATTCACCAAAGAAAGATGGCTATGACACGATCAATGTTTCCACAAGGCCACGAGATTCAAGACCTCGCTGACAAGAATATCATCGCATTCTCCGAAAAGACCCAACGTCACAACTAACCCACTTCAAGACATAACCAAGATCCACCACCCAAAAGAGTCAACCTCATCCAAATCGGGGTCAAGCTTCACGCATCCTAGTATCTATATTATTCTCTCACCTACCCAAGCCGAGGTGATCCTTCCCGATTGCACCGACCAGGTATGTTGACACCTTCACAACCCAATCTGAGCCAGAGGTGGTGACCTCCGAAGATGGAATGGGGCAGGTTTCAGAGGAGAACAGAATTGGTGAATCTGGGATGGAACAGTCTGGGAATCTAGCTGGGAAAGCCTATGATCCGAGTGGATACATTATATCAGTGGCTCGAGCCGAAAGTGTGGGACCGTAAAAAGCTGAACTGTGCATGATTCGGGGGGACGGACTAGAACAAGGGGCAGATGATCTGACAACGGTGGAAGAAGATTTTGCTAACCTCCAGTTCTTCAACGACCAAGAAGCAGGGGATGCAACAATCAATTGGTTTGAATATGAGGAGTCGGCAGAATTACCGGTGGTTAGATGACCACCAGATGTTGTCAGGAAATTCACCAGAGTAAGGTTCCCAGTAAAGGTATATCAATGATGGCCGGAAGGGCCGAGAGTCGTAATGAATTGCCGGAGAGCGCCAGACAAAGAATTTCGCCGGATCAAGATATTGTGAAACCGAACAACAAACCCTACTAACGCAGGAGGAGCAAGAGAAGAGGTGGGATTCGAGAGAATCCTAAAGCCAAGAACCATGAAGAGGTTGAAAGTGCACGAGCACAAGAGCGTGACATGCTATGAGCATGTGGGATGAAAGTACCGAGAGTACGAACTTTCCTAACCGAGATAGGTGTTTGTTGAATGCCGGGATGTGGTGTAAGACGATGACTTATGTCTTGCCCACACGCATTTAAGATTGGGCAGTGCTTAACCAGATGATACTTGGTACCTCGATGAGGTAGACCATATGACCAGAGGGCGATTTCAAGCCCCCACATCTTGACCAACCCGAGACATCCGGGAAAGATAAAGAGGCAGAGAAACGTAAATAGAAGCAAATTGAAGAAGAAGTCAGACCGAGACAAGAAGAAAATACAGCGACATCTCCATCCGGGACCGCTATGGCTTCAAGGTGCATGACAGTGTCTATCTCGCTATGGACAAGGCCAAACTTCCATCGAAACTACGCCAGGCATCCGGTTGGCCGGGTTTTTCCGGAGGAGGTTCCCCAAGATTAACCTTTTCGGACAGGAATTGCCGCCGAGGGCGTGAATCATAATAAACCTCCTACATCTCCGTGAGTGTAGAGATAAGTGGATACCGGTGGTACTTGTTGATACCGGTTCGCTATCAATGTTCCGCCAAATTAAAAGATATGCAATCGGGTTAAAACCCGCAGACTTCATACCAACCACTCAGTGATCGAGCTTATGATAATACCAGAGGGAAGTGATGGGATCGCAAGGTTCGTGCCTGTTGGTCCAGACAACACAACATTGAATTTCATGTCTTGGACGCCTCGCAACCTTCAACTTCTCTTGGGATCGTGGTTGCACCAAGTGAAAGCGCCTCTTCCACTCGCACCAGATGTTGAAATACCCTCACGGAAGGGGGTTGCAATTGTTTTCGAAATTCATCCATCCATCCGCCGGCGTTCACGCGCTTTGGAAATCGAGCACGCATGGAGGACGGTTCTTATCGGGTTCACTTTGGCAGAGGCCCGTAGTGCGTAATATTATGGTCAGAATGAAGGTGTGTACGCCGCTGCTCAATCCGCCTACCTCATGAACAAGCTACAACATATTCCCGGATGGGATTAGGAAGAAGCGGCAGAAAGGAGTCGCAAAGATTGGCCGGTGCCACACAACCCGCATACCTTTTGGATAGGGTTATTCCGCCCACCAAAGAAGACTGGTGAGGAAAGGAAAGGAAATGGCCGGCAGAGTTGTGCAAGGTGGAAGCCTTTTGATTTAATGCAGCCCATCCAGTGGTACCGAACGGACGCTCATCCGGAGGGGAGGACTTTCCATTTTACGCCTTCCAGAGCCATGGTTAAACGCGAGAAGAAGCGCTGCATCGTGTTTCGAAATCTTCTTCAACTCGCAACTACCCGGGATGACGAGCTACAGAAAGCGCATGCACTCCAACAACCGAGGTTGAGAATAAGGTAGTGGATCCTGAGGGCACAGAATTGGAAATGGGGGTAGCACTGGCATGTCTCATCTCTGATCCTCCGATCGACCAAAAGTGCTTGGGGGATAACTTTGTGGTTTCCATGATTGGGGATGAAACGGCTGTGAGCCGACCAGCCAGCCTATCTTGATGATCAATCGCACTCTCTCACTTGGCAAGACGAGGAGGGATTTTTGTCCAAGAAGATCGAAAGGTAGTGAGCCGAACTGATTCCACGAGTCCCGTGAGTCGGAATCGTGTTCCACTGACCGAAGTCCGAGTCCGTACTTCGGGATGTTAACCCGATGCCACTTCCTGCCTGTGTCAGTTTTTTTCCTTTTCATTTGAGTCTGTTGTAACCAATGAATTGGATGATTTGGATGTGCCTAATGAGAATGAACTATCTGTGGTTTCCGAGTACTTTTCTGTGCCCCTAATTTATTGCATTAATTCAGACTTTCAAAATTTTGATCAAAACGACAAGGACGAAGTTCCTTCGGTTTTACAACGTTTAATTGAGCAAGAGCAAGAGAGATTTGTTAAACCATTAATGGATGAAATCATTTCCGTGAACATTGGTACTGAGGAGGACCCGCGGCTGGTCCAGATCGGGTCCACGTTATCTTCGGAGGAACGCGAGCGCTTAGTCGCTTTATTAAAAGATTTCAAAGATGTTTTCGCGTGGTCCTACGAAGACATGCCCGAATCGATCCCGAGATTGTACAAAGATCGGATCCCCTGACCCCGAGGCCCGACTCGCCAAGGTAAACTCAAGGATCCGCCGGATTGGGCTCTTAAGATTAAGGAAGAGGTCACTACAAATCGACGCAGCTTCCTCGGTATTCAATATCCGACTTGGTTGGCCAACATTGTTTCGGTGCCGAAGAAAGACGGCAGGATCCAGGTGTGTGTAGACTTCAGGGATTTGAACAAAGCTAGTCCGAAGGACGACTTTCCCTTACCGCACATTGATGAGTTGGTAGATTTCACAGCAGGGCACGCATTACTCTCATTCATGGATGGCTTCTCAGGATACAACCAGATAGTGATGGCGCCAGAAGACAGAGAAAAGACTGCATTCACCACCCCGTAGGGAACATACTGCTACCGGGTAATGCCGTTTGGGTTGAAGAACGCCGGAGCTACTTATCAACAGACCGCGACCACAATACTACATGATATGATCCACAAAGAGGTTGAGGTGTATGATCGACATGATTGTCAAGTCCAAAGAAAGAGAGGGCCACTACACCGCCTTTGCACAAGTTTTTTCCAAAGGATCAGGAATTCCTAAGTAGGCTAAACCTCAAAATGTACGCTTGGTGTTACAATGGGAAAATGCTAGGGTTTCTGACACAATAAAGGGCATCGAGGTCTAATTCTTCCAAAATCAAGGCCATCTTAGAAATGCCACCACCAAAGACTGAAAAGGAGGTGCGAGGCTTTCTGGGTAAAGTGCAATTCATAAGACGGTTTATTTCAAGATTAACCTTGACTTGTAAACCACTTTTTGGCCTCCTCAAGAAAGGAAAGAAGTTCCAATGAGACGGCCGATGTCAAGTCGCATTTGAACAGATCAAAGAATATCTACGTAACTCCACCCGCTTTATCGCCACCGTAACTGTGGAAACCGCTGATTTTGTATCCGGCTGATCAAACTACAATGGGTCAGATGCTTGCACAAGAATCAAGATAAGGTGGAGAAAGCCATCTACTATTTGAGCAAAAGATGTCGGAGTATGGGACCCGATATACACACCGAAAAGGCTTGCTTAGCTCGTATGGGCTACCAGAAGTCATGCACTACCGTTAGCTCACTCAGAATGTTGGTTTCGCGACTTGATCCCATCAAATATCTCTTCGAGAAACCAAATACACGGGTAGGCTAGCTCGTTGGTTGTTGTTTCTCCGAATTTGATGTCACGACGTGACACGCAAGTCGCTGAAAGGAAGAGCAAGGGCAGTAGTTCTTGCCGACCACCCATTGAGGGATGAAGCGCCGAATACCTATTCCTGATGAATTAATTCGTGATATCGACGAAGAAACTCGATTTATGTACTTTGACTGAGCGCCAAAGCAACATGGGTATGGGATAGGTGTTGCTAATAGCACCCGATGATTCTCAGATCCTCTCGCCTTCAAACTCCGCTCAAAGTCTCGAACAATGAAGCGGTAATACGAGGCGGTATCGGGGTCTAGAAGTACTCGAACTAGGGCAAGACGGCCGGACGCCATTGGGGATACAAACCTTGTTGTGTCACAAGCAAAAGGAGACTGGAAAGTGAAAGAGGAAAATATGATGATGTACCACCAAACCTTGGATTTGCTAATTCCTCGGTTTGAGAAGTTAAGTTTTACTCATCTACTAAGAGAGAACAACAGGTTTGCAGACGCTTTACCAACTCTATTGTCGATGATAGACATCCCGTGGAGTCCGAATGCGCCCAAATATTATTGACCGTAAATTTGCACCGCCTATGAGTCGATTGTACCATAGATGAAGTTCAGATTTAACACCCCGGTATTACGACATTTGGAACTTGGAGAAAGAAGCATACCCGCCAGGTAAATGCCAAAGACAAGAGGGCAATCGAAGAATGGCGCTTCGCTTCATCATCTCGGGATAAATCAGATAAACGAGGTCATCCGGGAATACATAAACTATGCGTTGATGCCAAGAGTCAAAGCTCGATGGAAGCCATCCACGGGGTGAATGTGGTACACATGAATGGGGTGATGTTGGCACGAAGATCCTTAGACAAGGCTATTATCGTCCACCATGGAGGAGAATTGTATTGGCTTCGTCCCGATCTCACAAGTGTCAAATTTATGCAAATCGCATGAACATCCCGCCACAAAGTCAGATAACCCGACTTCGCCATGGCCGTCGTCTGGGAATTGATGTAATCGAGTCATACGCCAAAGGGGTCGAATGGGCATGAGTTCATTTTGGTAGCGATAGATTATTTCACAAAGTGGGTTGAGGCCAATCTACGCAGGTTGAAGGCTTCAGATGTAGCAAAATTTATCGTAAACAACATTATCCGTCGCCACGAGTCCCAAATGAAATCGCTGCATAATGGTTCCCATTTCAAAAGGAGGTGATCGATTTGTTGGAGAAATACAATGTGGCTTTTCATAAGTCGCCTACTTACCGCACAAGAAACCAACGGAGCAATTGAGGCCGCCAACAAGAACATCAAGCGATACTACGAAGATGGTGGAAACCTATCGATCAAGCGATAAGTTGCCGCTCTGTGGGGCTACAAGACTTCGATCAGAATTTCTACCGAGGCGACTCCGTACTCATTGGTTTATGGGATGGAAGCCATTTTGCCTATTGAGATTGAGGTCCCGTCATTACGAGTATTGGCCGAGTGCTAGATACCAATGCATGGCAAAGAAACAGATTTGAGGAACTCATGCTTTTCGATGAAAGAAGGTCAAATCACTGCATCACATCCAAGGTTATCAACGCAGAATCGCCTGCTTTTAACAAGAAGGTTAAGTCCAGAATTTGAAAGAAGGAGATTTGGTACTCAAAGACAACCGAGCTCCCATCCACGCACCCAAGGGGCAAGTTCGCACTCCAATTGACCGTCCCTACATTATCAAGTCAATCCGGGTCGTGGAGCCGTGGTTTTGATGGACCTAGATGGCTTAGAGTTTTCAACCGATCAATATGGACAAGTTGAAGAAATATTACCTCGAGAGGCTCGCTAGGCCGAAACCAAAAGGCTTACCTAGGCAAAATCCAGAGCATAGAAAATTTGAAATTATAAAACCGAGCTCAAGGTTGAAAACCCGCAAAGGGCGGCCTTGGCAAAAGTTAGAGCGCAAAGGAGAGTAAAATATTCGAGTTTAACCTAAGCCCGAACTACGAAGGCTTGATTCCCATCTATGGGATATGAGGCGCTTTCATCCTCAAGTTCAAATTTCAATCTTTTCCCCGATCAACTTTGTCCATCCGATCATCTCTACCATCTCTATTCATCAAGATTTATCGTGATCTCCAAAGATGTTGTTATTCGTGACTAGGGACAACTTTCCGCTGTAAAGAAGTGTCATGCACCATCTGCACTAGGGCAACTTTCCGCTGCTATGAATCGCCGGTGCTTTTTCAAACTAGGGGCAACTTTCCAGCCATGCTAAGATCCGGTTGTGCATCTCAAAGGATGATCTCAGCGGTCTAGTTCTCGATCCATATCGAAAATAGTTTTGAAAAGTTTTAATAAAAGTTGACTTTGTTCAAATTAATCTTTTCATTAACTAAGACCATTTTTGGACCAAAACGGAGAATTTTCAAGATCACAACCTTCAATTTCTTTGATTTCAAAATAGAGTTCTCTTGCTCTTACATACAATTGAAGTTGCTTTTTATTACATTCAGAATAAAACTTGAAAGTACTAGTAAAGCAATACAACTGGGCATAGTCAAGTCAGTGTCCTCGCGCCTCCCAGAGTCGGTTGAAGCCTCCGATGCCAACCTAGGCCCAACAGGCTTCTTCATTGAGCCAATCCCAAAGATTCATCGACAAAGTGCAACTAAAAGTGGGAGCAGAGCCAAGAGTTCTCTCGATTCTCCATGCCGCAGTTTGCCGAGCCAACTGCGCCTCGAACCGAAAATGTAGCCGACACTAATCCTCGTGGGTAAGTCCGATCATGGCTTAACCGGCGCAGAATACGGAATGGAAAATAGAATACACAAGGAGTCAAGCCGACAATAATCCCGACCGCCGGACATGTCAGAGCTCATTGCCGAGAGATTGAGCCAAGGACAGCGCCAAGCAATGCGATCTGCCGACAAATTGCACATCTATTCAAACCACCATCCCTCATCAAGGGCATCGACTAAGCGTTGTCGAAAAAAGTAACCGCGGCCGAAAGTAAGGTGGCAAGAGTCCACACTTGCAATTTATCCATCAACCATATCCGGGAAGGATGAAAATGAGAGAATAAAGAAAAGAGAGGTGCGATGAGAGAAGAGTAAGATAAGGGTTTTGTGAGAAAACCGAGCCCGAGGGCCGAAAGTGATGTGAGCAATACATATGTGAGCTTGGGGAAACATTACCGCAGCAAGAGGACTCTCGCGAACCCGATCGCCTCCCTAAAGGAAAGCATCCAAGCCCATCGCTGTCTCGCCAGAGTCATAGCAATGCAACTTTTCCTCTTTCAAGCCTTGAGCAACCTCAATCGACGGACGCCTCCGGCTTGAGGCAAACAGTAAAATGAGATAACAGCACAAACAGAGAGCATACCGTTTAAGCCTTGCTAATGATGGTCGCCGCGTCACCAAAGATCGAGAATCGGTAAATCAAGCTTGGGATATCCAACATTCCGCTACCAATCGTGATCGAGCATCATGTGCGCTGAGTCCGCACATCCGCCTCTAAGGTCCGGGCATAGCCAAAATTGAGTTGGCAAGATTTCTCACCGCCGATTCTATCAAGACTTGAAAATCTTCAAAAGTAGGACATACCTCTTGCCCGCCGGTTAAAGACATGGCCACCGGTTCCAAAACCTTGCCGCAAAGACAGAGGAAATGAAGATGTATGAGTCCAACCAACGTGAATAGTGCATTTAAGCCGAAAACCCAAAGTTCAACTTTTCCGAGCCATTCAAAGAAGAGATCAAAGATATGAGATTTTCATGAGAAATGCCTCCATTTTTGTGAGAAACGGTGATGAAATGAATAAGTTCCAAGGTCGGGCTTTTATAGGGGTAAAACACTATTCAAAGGACACGGTCGAAATTGGGGTTATGGAGAGGTGGCCGCCTACCATCTATCCTAGTAGGCCGCCACCCTCTAATCTCCAAATGCAAAATGTGTTCGCCATGCATTGTCCTGCTTTGCCCTCCTAAGGAAGTGTGAGGCATTTCTAGGCATCGGAACGTCAAGGCCTCCATTTCTCAGCCGATACGTTCCATCATCTAGATCGTCCGTCCGAAGTACGCTTAATTGTATTTTTGCTTATTGAGTTGTTGTTCTGCTTATCGAGTTGTTGCTTTGTTTATCAAGTTGTAAGTTTTGTCGAGCTGTCGCATTTTGTGTTTTGAGTGGTTACCTTTTGTTTACACAATTTTGTTAAGTCTTGTTTATCGAGTCGTTAACATCGTTGTACTTTGCTTATCGAAGTTATAAACTTGCTAAGATGTCATATTTCTTAGTGAGTCGAGTTTTTGATTTATTGCGCTTGGTTCATTACCCCAATCAGAAATACACAAGGCACGTTTTCATTCAAATTCCATTTTGTGTAAAATGATGCGATGCGATGCTAAGAGTTTCAAATACAAACACCTTTTCAAAGCTGTTTCATTCCATCATGTTTTACAACAAAATAAAGGTACAAGTTTTACAGGAAATAAAACTACCTAACAAAATGCAAAGTGCTACAAACTACTAGCAAAAAGTAAAATAAAGCAGGAAATGGCATCAATCTCCTCGGGAACAGAAATGAGGAGGCCCTTTCATCCTCTTCTCATGGACAACCTCTCGCACCATCATCACCATCCTGCCGAGTCACATCATTCGGATCCCTCACTGCCTCCACTCCCTAACCAAGACCGAGCCTCCTTTCCAAGGAATGTCTTCGACCACGGCCTCATGACCTCCTCCTCCTCCTCAATAATGGGTGCCCCACGCCCATGGATGACCCCGCCCTCGAGCTCTCGAAAAGGCCTAGATGGCCCACCCCGAGAAGGCTTGATGGCCCAGCCTCTAAAAGGCCCAAATGGCCCAAGACCATGAACAGTCCAAGACTGCCTCCCCGAGAAGGTCTTGTGGCCCACCATGACGGAGCATATACAGGAGGCATCCGAAGTAAAAGTTCAAATACATCGCTCAAATATGAAAAGCAGATGCGAAGTACAATATACGAGGGTGTGTGTCAAATGTGCTCTACATGTACTTATCAATACAAAGAATGTTCAAAACCAATATGTCATCGTAAATATGCTAAACGCAGGGAGATGAACAAGACCAGACGCCCATAATGGCTAGTCAGGTTTCCTCCGAGGATCATGCCCTCAAATGTGGCCAGATCCCAAGTATCTCATCCGTACTCAATCGAGGCTACAGATACAAATGCAAAACACAAGAAGGGAATGAATGTCCAAGTAATCCGATAAATCAAAGTCAGAAACATACCGGGCGAATCCGTGGTCTCGACATATCTATGGTCGAAGAGGAGGCTCTAGCGAAACTCGTAAGGAGTCCCAACCGCTAACTGGCCAACTCTCGGCCATGTCCGCCACCCAGGATAATGAAGAGACGGAGGGATCGGAGGAATCGAACTACCTCTACCTCTAGATGCACCAGCCCTGCTAGAGGAGGGGATATCCGTGGTACAAGCCCGGCTCAACGATGATACATCACTAGGTCTCCGTGGAGCACGACTTCGCTGGGGGGCATCGATATATATTTACGATAGATGGCGAGTCCCCATCCATGAGATATAACAGCACGGTTCTCGTGATGGCACTAATGACCTCTCGGAGAGAGTCTATCTAATCAAGATAGTGGCCGGAGGTACAGCAGAGGGTCCCGAGAATCGCACTTCCCACACCGACCCGTAAAAGCGTCCCCAGAACCATGCCCTACCAACCGTCCTTCGAAAGCAGAACCTATATCGAGAATTACCGATCCTCCGGATACCGTGTCGAGACCTTCACCAAAGACCGCAGTCGCCAAGTAATCATGGATAACCAAAGGCATAAATCAATCGTAAATCAGAGTATATAGGCGATCAAAGATGAAAATGAAAGGAACCGAGAGTTCTGAAATACTGTCAGTCCGCACAAGATCAAAATACTGCCGCAGTAGAAGAGAGTCTCGAGGTCTTGCTTGCTCGCCTCTAACACTAATGAAAACGGAGTCATAAGGACTCCCGCCACCTCCATCTCCGGCTAATGTGAAAAATATACGACACCCATAGCCGAGAAAAGCAAGTGAGTGTGAATACAAAGTGCTAAAAGGTAATACAGAGTGCAAAGCGCCGTGTGCAATGAACAAGTAATGAGGAGTAGAAATGTAAATCAAGAGGATGTAACGCACTCCCAAGCTCTCCAATAGCCGAGTAAGTCTTCCACCATGAGAGGTCAGACTCATGTAACAATAGAGGGTAGCCAAAGGCCACCCCTACCATATCGACTAACCCGTGATAGGTCCACCAAAGCGCCAAAAGATATAACCCAACAAGAAATTCCTCTATCGGCAAACAAGAGTGGTGCCAAGAGGAACATAAGGAAGCCACGGGCGATCGCTTCCACCTCCTGGGAGACTCAGCTCCATCTCCGGCCAAAACGGAAGAGAACTGCACCGACTCTTCCTAAGCTCTATTTACAGTGGGCGAGCCCCAACAGATATATCCATGCGCCTCCCACCTCCCATATCCTCGTCAGAAGGTATGGGCCAACCGCCACGCCTAGGCGGTGAGCACAAAGTCTAGCGGGTCATGGTCATATCCCCTGGCGTAAAAGTGGAAGGAATTGGTGGTGTCCCACCATCTCTCCACCAAAGCGCCTAACAGAGTCCGCGTGGCAACGCAATAATCCTACGCAGAACGTTCAACCCCCGCTAGATCAACCAGATCCTGACGGCTTGAAGCTCAAAGATACCAGCCGCCTCAAGAGAGCCAGATCCTCAGACAATAAGGCGAGAGCCAACCTGCATTCAGAATGAATACATGTGTTCAGTGCAAATAAAATGCAAGTTGTGTGCAAATGAAACGAATCAGTGGGCTGTGTGTTCACTTCAAATCTGGGCTGCGTGTTCAGTAACTCTATGTTTTGGGTCATGGTTCAAATTCCTAATCAAATCAGCAATGTGTTCACTTCAACTGGGCTACGGTTCAAGAACTCGGTTTTGGGTCATGGTTCAAATTCCTAATCAACGTATGGCGCTCACTTCCAACTGGGCCGCGGTTCAAGAACTGTTTTGGGTCGTGTTCAATCCTTAATGCGTGTGTGTTCACCATCAACTTGACCGCGGTTCAAAAAATCTGAGTTTGGGGACCTGTGTTCTACTCTCAATCGCAGGGTCGTGGTGTTCACCATCAACTTGACCGCATGTTCGTAAAAATCGAGTTTGGGATCGGTGTTCTACTCTCAATCGCTGTGGGTTGTGTGTTCACCATCAACTTGGATTATGGTTCGTAAAAATCGAGTTTAGGCCTCGTGTGTTCTACTCTTAATCGCAGGGCCGTGTGTTCACCATCAACTTGGACCGCGTGTTCGTAAAAAATCGAGTTTAGGGTCGTGTTCTACTCTCAATCAATGTGGGCCGGTGTTCACCATCAACTTGACCGCGGTTCAAAAATCGGAGTTTGGGACCGTGTGTTCTACTCTCAATCAAGCAGGGTGGTGTTCAACTCTCAATCGCAGGGCCGTGTGTTCACCATCAACTTGGACCGCGTGTTCGTAAAAATCGGAGTTTGGGATGGTGTTCTACTCTCAATCAAGCAGGGCCGTGTGTTCACCATCAACTTGACTACGGTTCGTAAAAATCGAGTTTAGGTCAGGTGTTCTACTCTCAATCGCCAGGGTCAGGTGTTCACCATCAACTTGGACCGCGGTTCGTAAAAATCGAGTTTGGGACTGTGTTCTACTCTCAATCGCAGGGCCGTGTGTTCACCATTAACTTGGACCGCGGTTCGTAAAAATCGGAGTTTAGGGTCAGGTGTTCTACTCTCAATCTGGTGGGCTATGTGTTCACCATCAACTTGGATCAAGGTTCGTAAAATCGGAGTTTGAGACTGTGTTTCTACTCTCTACTTTCAATCGTGGGCCGTCAGGTTCACCATCAACTTGAACTATGTGTTCGTAAAATCGTAGTTTGGGTCATGGTTCTACTCTTAGTCAAGGTGTGGTGTTCACTTTCAAAACTCGGCCGGTGTTCGACATCGTTGTTTGAGTCATGTGTTCAATTCTTAACTAATGTGTACCGTATGCTCACAATCAATCACCAATAAGCCGTGTGTTCAAGAATTCAAGTGTTTAAACTACATGTTCAGATGCAGTGCAAAGTATTATGTCATAAGCTAAAACTGTGTTCAAGCATGGCAAAGCTACGTAATGCACGTAAAAATGCAGAAAATAGAGTAAAATACCTCTCGCATCATGAGAGAGGTGTCCTGCTTCGCAGAAGTAAATCCCCGGGTGCCCGGTCATTGAACCCGTGGGGCGATTCCCAGAATGAAAGGGCGAAAACTTCGCGAAGCATATGTAGTATGGGCGATTCCCAGAATGAAAGGGCAGACTTTGGGCAAAGGTCATAACATCAAAATCATCCCATACCGGAGGACCTCCGCCATGAGGGTAATCGCCCGCCATTTCAAGAGATCTGCAAAAATGAGCAAAATGAGCCAAAATTGGAAAAAGTCAACAAAAGTCAACTCCCGAGAAAATCTTTCAAATATTGAGACAAACTTACCTCAAGTGCTAAAAATGAAGAAAGAAGCCCCAAAATCAAAATTTAATCGGTTTAAAGTGCTTAAAACTGAAAGATTTCGCAAAAACAACTTGCGTGGAAGGCCGAAAAGCGCGTATAAAGTGCAGATCTGAAGAGAAAAATGGTTTAGGGAGCAAGGGAAGGAGTTTTTGCAGCTGTGGGAGTGATTTCGGAATGAATGGGCAAGGGAATATATAGAAATGAGCAAAATGACAAAATTGCCCCTGCTTTTGGACAGATGGCCGGCCGGCCACCTTTTCTAGCTGGCCGGCCATCTGCTTTTTTGTCCCTGGCCGGTGGCCTCCCCTAGGGCAACCACCTGGCCGGTGGTGTTCTCCACCCCCCCTCTAGCTCCCTGCAAATTTTGAGGAAGATCGGAGTTCCCGGGACCTGAAAAAGTTCAAGAAAAGTACACTTTCTTGCGCGAAATTGCTCCGCCGGAACTTCAGCTGCAATTTCTGACATGTGTCTCATCATCACTCATCAAAATTAAGGTGTATCCTTTTCAAACATGTTGTAACCTTTCCGGGAGGTGAATCGAGGTCATGATCGAGTCGCTTCACGAAATGCGTTTCCCAAATTTCGTTGTTTCAAGAACAAACCATACCGATTTATGTTCGTTTTGCATTGTTGTGCATATAACTTGCATTCTCAAGAACATTTTGCATTGTCATGCATGATTTCTTAATGTACCATACCTCTATGCTTGAGCATGTGTTGTCACGACGCCTTTCTCGTGATTAAGATGCATTCACTCACCGATTACACCGTGTGTCGACTTTCTAACCACAGAATCACATTGAATATATGTTGTTAGCATATTGTTCTTGTTGAATTTCTCTTTGCGTGCACGATATTGTATGTACGGTTCATTTGAGGTCGGTGCGACCAAACGAATCGCAAGCAGTATTGTATCTTCTCCGCAGTGAGACGCGATGAGAATTGAATGATTCTGCATTTCTAACCGCATGAAGTGTAGTTGTTGCTTTGCATTCTTGCTTAAAATCTTGCATCTATTTGCTAATACTTGCCTCATTATGCCTTTTTTGCATTTGCATGATCATTTGGCTCAGGCATGTCGCTTTGCATTTTGTTCCCGCCGCAGGCACTACCAAGCACATATCTCTGCTCATCTTGTATGATTGTCTAAGTCTTCTACTTGTCAAAATGGGTCGCTCGGGCTTTGACATTCACTCCCGCCACTTGACTTCCGAAGTTCACGAAGAGGGCAATCAGAGACACCCCATTTTTGACCGACCTTAAGACTCGGGATGTCACCGATTGAGCGCCGGGTGATGTTGCATATTGTGCTCGCTCGAAGTCTCAGAGTCGCGCGGCGCCTCCCGACTTCCGAACCCCTTTTGTGCCTTGCCTCGGTTTGCCATAATCCAGACTCGGTTTTCTCGCTTTTTCCCGAGGGAGGGAGAGGTCCCAGAGACCATCTCTCTGGGTCAGGGCTACATTTCGTGGGTCAGAGGTCATTTTGCCCATTTCGAGCCCGGTTCTTGCTGAACTGCCGTCCGTCAGGCCTCGGTTCGACCACCCAACCATCTCCGATTCCTCCGGTTTCGGCATGCATCTCATTTACTCCCTTTCGATGGACACTGGGTCTTAGATACCACTTCGTGGCCAAACACCACTTTTGCTTAACGGTTTTCGGGATCCTGAACTGCGTGTTTTGGCCCCCGAGCATTCGTTTTGCATCGGTTTTTGTTCATTTTTGGCAGGTACCTCTGTTTTATCATAAGGAAGGTCACTGGAGGGTGGGAGGCCAGCAATTGTCTCAACAACCAGTTATGCTCCTCTGGCGCCTCCCGGCGCCCGTTTTTCTCACTTCCGGGCTAATGTTGAACACCCTGGGGCAATTTTCTCCGAGCCAAAACCACATATTTGTGTTGTACACACATGGGAGGACCCTAAAAACACATGGCCGGCCAGTAAATCTTATTGACCCTTTTGAACCCCTCTTTCAAGTGGCTTGTTGTCTCTCCTGTTTCAGAGTTGCCAAATTCCAACCACAGAGCCTTGTTGTACACCCTTGGGAGGACACCAACCTTTGGTAGCCGGCCAGAAATTTTCACTTTCCATTTTTGCCCTTGGCCGGCCGGCCATGGGGAGTAACCGGCCGGCCACCTCCAATAAAGGTGGCTAGCCGGCCTGCTTCCTTGGGATGTGTGCATTCCAACTGTGCTTTGATTTTCCCCCAAAATATCTCATCCGGGGGACCCCTTTGGAGGGAAATATAGAGCTCATTTCCCTCCATTACAAGGAGATTTTCCTCTCTCCCTCTCTTGCACACATTAGTGTCCTCCCAACTCAAGAGAAGAAGCTACAAGTGTTGATTGGAGCATATACACACATACAACTTCATTTCTCTCAAGTTTGAGGGCCATTTCTTTATCATCTCCAAGCTCTACCACCACAACTCCATTCCAGCAGCTAGGAGAGCTTTCCAACAGCTAGGAGGCATCCATTCTTCAAGCAAAAGGGAGCCAAGACTTGTCTACAAGGGTAAGTGTCCATTTCCCTCTTTTGTAGCACTTTCTTGCCTCTTTTCTTAAGCCTATTTTCTTATTGTTTTTAGCTCCAACCTTAACTGAAACTAGGTCTATTTTGAGCTATTCTTCATGTTTGTTCAAGGGCTCAACCCTGTTTGAGCCCTCCATCTTACTCTTGTTTCAATATCCTCTTATATGCCTTTATTTTGCATTGAATATTTGGCCTATGTGTGATTTGATTTGGAGTATCTCATGAACTGATATTGTGCTTATTTTGAGCCCCTATTCAACATTGAAGAAGGGCTCTACCTAGTTTTCATGCTCCATATGCCACTTGCTTTGAATCCATGTTTTACCCTTGTTTTTGCATGCTTCATCTAGCTTATGAGTGATCTGTTTTCGAGCATGATATAAACTGTAAGAGGGCCTATTTTGAGCCCCTCTTCAACATTGAAGAAGGGCTCAACCCTGTTTGGTCTCTCTATCATGCACTTGCTTCATAATCTCTCATATTTACCGTAAATTTGCATGATTTGTTTGGTCTATGTGTAGTCTGTTTTGGAGCATGTCATGAACTGTGAGTAAGCTTATTTTGTGTCCCTCTACAACATTGTAGAAGGGATCAACCTTGTTGGGGGTCTCCATGTTATGATTGCCTTTATATCCCTCTTTGGCCCCCATTTTTGCATGCTTTTTGGGCCTATCTAGATTCTGTTTTCGGCCATCATCAGTACTGAAAATATCAATATTTTGGCCTTCTTGTCATGTTTTGTTAAGGGTCCAAGGCTGTTTGATGAATGTAAGGCATACTTCATGTTCTAGCCTTTGTTGGCTTCATTCTTGCATGACATTTTTAGCAAGTTTTCATACTGATTTGAGGGTTGTCATAAACTGTAAATGTGCATATTTTTGGTCCCTCATCAGTTTTGTAGAAGGAAATTTTTCATTTTGAGCATCGCACACATCGCTTGTTTCAATACCCCTCTCTTGGCCCCCATTTTTGCATGCCATTGTTGTCCTATCTATGCTCACTATTTCGCCATGTCTTGTACTGTGAAAAATGCTATTTTGGGGCTGCCTTGCTACTGTTTTGCATTTCATGTACCAATCATGCATGTTTAGTATGGCTATAGGCCATTTCGGGTGCTTAATATCGCATTTCGGGACCGTTTCGTGCATTTGGTGTCATTTCCCCACCTTTCGGGACTGTTTTGCATCATTTGTGAGTGCTGAAAATCCATTGGCATGTTTGCATATCATTCTCTATATCATTTCATGTTTTAAATACATCGCCTCGATTTGCGTGCCCGTGCGCACGCATTTCGAGGTACCTTAGTTTCATCTGATGGCCTCCTGTGTGAGTGTGGCTGAGGCCCTCTCATGTTGGTGTAAGCCCATATTGCATCGCATATCTCATTTTAGTCCCATTGCATTCTGTATGCATTGCCTCGGTTTGCGTGCCCGTGGGCACGCATTTCGAAACATCTCATTTTAGGTTCATTATATATCATATTTCAGGCCGTTTCATGCCTTTATGCCATCACCTCGGTTTGCGTGCCCGTGTGCACGCATTTCAAGGCACTTCACTTTTTTCCAACGACCTCTTATGTGAGTGTGGCTGAGGCTCTCTCATGTCAGTGTAAGTCCATTTTGCATTGTTTATGTCATTTTAGCATCATTGCATTCCGTATGCCATCGCCTCGGTTTGCGTGTCCGTGTGCATGCATTTCGAGGCACTTCACTTTCCTCCGACGGCCTCTTATGTGAGTGTGGCTGAGGCTCTCTCATATTAGTGTAAGCCCAATCGCATTGCGTATGCCATCACATGCCTTAGGATCATCGCCTCGGTTCGCGTGCCCGTGTGCACGCATTTCGAGGCATCTCATTTTCATAGCATTGTGTATATTAGGATTGTATCTTATGCATATCATGCATATTGCATCGTGTTCGAGATAGGAGTTAGCCCGGGCACAGGAAACGAGGCACGCTTGCAGATCGAGTGACGGGTCTCAATTCCCGAGTCACCGACACTCCGGATTACCCATGATGGAGTTAGGTTTTGTTGTAGCATTCATCTGCATTCACCCTATATTGAGTTGTGCAATCCGATTCCTCGGCCATCATGCATCGATATGCGTGATTGGTGGTACGAGGATCGAGGCATGCATATATTTGTGAAATACATTGCTATGCCCCTTTCCTGCTCTCTGTTGCAGCAAAATGAAGAATCAGCAACTTTTCGGAGTCTGGCACGCATTTCGAGAAACATTGCAAACAGAGGCTAATTGGGGCATTCCGGTGGATTTCCGCGCAAAGCAGCCCAACATGCATCATTTCATTATCCGGAGTGGAGTCAAGGCAGCCCCTGGCTTGCACGCCAATTTTACAGCTTTCTTATTTAATTTGATAATTAATTAGGAATTTGTATATTTATTATTCGGACTGTATATTTCGGACTGTATTATTCTTTTATTTCGGACTGTATTATTTATTCGAACCCTCTGCACGAGGGCATAATTGTAATAAGTGTGGGTGAGTGTGATGTATGTCTTCCAACCCCCACTTCTTTCTCCCTTTTATTTACCCGCTTATGATGGTTAGATATAGGGCATATTTCAATTAGCATACAGTATGACAGCATGTTTGCATCATTCATCTGTTTTGCACGCACTGGGCTCGGCTCATCATACAAACTGCATTTGTATTTTAATTCCAAATTGAGTACATGATAATTGTGGCATTTCATATGCCATGTTTAGAATAGCCGAGCCTGCTATAGTTTGCATCTTTGCATGTGTTGCATTAGACATTTCTGTATACTTAGGTCCATACATGGATTTCTAACAAGCTTCTATTTTGGCTTGGAGTACCCGGTAAGTTTTATGCTTTAGCATCCTTGCATGCGTGTGAGTGACTGCCATGAAAAGCATGCTTACCATGAGGCTAAATGCTTATGTGATATAACTGCCTTGAATGCCTGTGGGTGGAGGTTGAGTTATTTGAATTGGGACAATTCATCAAATGTTTATTTTAAGCCCACTAGATAGTGGCAAAATCATGTTTTCTAAGCCCACCTGAGGGTAGCAAATCCGCGTCTTAGCCTACTTGCGGGTAGCACCATCAAACCATTTTCAAACAAACAAACATGAAATGTTTTGTTCCAATTCAGGCGATTCAGTCTATACTTGTATGCATCACATAGTAACCTAGGCTAATAACCGGAATAAGAACGCACAATGTTTTTAAAATAAGATATCATGGTTAGTAGAGGCCGGTCTTTGACCGGGCGAGCGGGGGTGCTCACGAAGTGACCTTCCCCAATCGTACCCAAGTTCCCGAGCCAAGGCAACTTTGGTAATGACGGACGCGTGGCCTTTGGCACCGAGTTAGGGTTTCCTAAATTTCCCATTTTAAAATATTTAGGTGGCGACTCTGTATCTGGCGAAGCAGTCCATGTTTGGCACTTCTTTCAAAAAATCGCCAAAACGATTTGCCGGATTTGGACTCTTCGGTTCAAGATTAAGAACCGTGACATTTGAGTCCTTCGAACTGTAGTGACCCAATATCGAACCAGAACCGGGGGGGGGGGGGACTCGCACTCCTTTCCCCCGGGATGCGTTCGGAGACGTCTACAATAATGAACTACAATTTGGATAACTTTTACTACATAATGTGTGATAAATAACGATGGGCTTGGAACCAAACATTGACTAAAGTTTTTGAAGTCTATTGCTAATCGTTTCCATATCCTAAGATTGATTGACAACCACAAAAAGAATCAAAACCTGACATATTAAAGCTGCACTTGAATTAGCAAAGAACATAAAAAGAAAATGAGAAGAAAGAAATAAAATTAAAAAGCTACTGTCGTCCTTGTATGCAATAATTGCTCTTACATTAGTCTGCCATTAATTCTTGAGAAAAAACATCAATATAGTTCAAAATGATGACACAATGTAACTTGTAAGGTGGATGTTTCTGGTCCTTGTACATAGGGTGGTTGCATCCAAGCATAAAAGTGAAGCCACGTGAGAAAACAAATATACCTTAATGTTTATCAATGTTCTAATTATCAATGTTCTAAAAATATCAAATTACATTTTTTTTTCGAGTGTCAAAATTAGTGGGTTAGTTAATTAGTTAGTAGTAAGTTAAATTACTACTTATAAACATTCGATGCTTCACCATAAATTCAAACTCAGAATCTCCCCCAATTTATTTCTTAGAAATCAAGGAGTATAACCACTTGAATGTTTGGAAAAAAAAAATAAAAATAAAACCCAAGGATCTCAACTACTTGACCTAAACTTAAGTTCTTCATAAAACTATCAATTGATCCATATTAAAAATAGAAAAACAATTTAGTCTTTAGCATAATTTGAACAAGTGACAAATGTAAAGCAATAAATATATACATATTGTAAGTACATCTACAAAAGCATTTTGTTTATGCCCATTATTCAATATTCTACCTATGTAATGTGATAGGGGATGGGTAGTGGCAGAAGAAAGATCTGTCTTTAGGCCTGATGTGTGCACTACAAGAAATAAGGGTTTTTGCGGTGTTTTTTTAACAACGTTTTTTAAAACGTCATTTTTATTAATATTTAACGATGTTTAAAAACGTCGCATATTTTTTAAATTAAAACAACACAGTTTTGTGATTGAAGGCGTTTAAAAACACTTCCAAATGCGGTAGGCCATACGCACCTATTTTGAATATGAGAATAAAGCCTTTGTAAGCCCTTAGGCCTTCAGACACAAACCAACATTGGATCCTCACATCGCCTCTCTCAACCCTCTCTAAACCCTTATTTTGAATCTCACCTTCAAATCTCATAGATTCACCGATTTCGAAGCTCCACCGCCACCACCATCTACACCGGCAAGGTAGCGAGATTCACCGATTTCACAGATTCACCTAAATTGTATTATTGAAGTTATTTGAAGAATGAGAGTAGTTTATTTTGTGAATACGAAGCTGTGTAATTACATTTATGGTTTTATGATAGTTGTTAACTTATATTAAGCTGTGAAATTACTTTCCAATTCCAATTCCAATTCCAGTATGGTATTCTAGCAGCTTTAACTTTAACAACCTCATCAGCTCTATCTATTGGTCTAAAAGTAAGATGAGCTTTAGGCTTTTCTTGATTCCATTTAGTTAATTTGTTGGCTCTCTCATTTTCCTTAATTTTCCCACAGTTCCACTCTCATTTTCTCTAACTTTCTCGCCCCAGCAAATTCCGACGAACGGTCTCCAGCAAGAAAAGGTGAGTAGAACCCTAGTTTGGTTTTATCAGTTACCTATACCATCAATATCCATATCGTTAAATATTTTATTGAATATGCTGAACATGTTCATTTGTCATCAATGTGAAGGATAATTTTCCATTGTTGTTTTGTGGAGAAGAATCTTTATTGTATAACATGATTTTGAAATTTTAGGTGTTAAGTATTTTTTTTCTTAAAGTTAGATGACAATTGTTACAGTCAGTTTTCTTTTCCTTGTTTATCTGGAACATATGTCTTTCTCACTTATGCTTGGTGTCATTTCAATATGTGGTGCTCATGCTTGTTAGATTGATGACTATGAAAAATAGAACTTATGTGCTCTTGATCTATGATATTAGGCTCTTCATCTCAGGTACATTTTTCAAATCAATTAATTCTTTGGTAGTCAATTTTGTTTCAAATTATTGAACCTTAGCATGAATTATATAAATAAGTGGTGTGGTTTAAGATTTTGTAGATTTGTTTGTATTTCATTACTTTTGAGAAGAGGTGGTAATTGATTTGCAAGACAGTTTGGGAAACTGATCTGTTCTTAGTAATTTTGTCACGGATTAGATAGCTTATACTATAGATGGTCTCATGACCTCAGAGTGACAATGTATGAGAGTATTTGGGTGTTTGCAATTAATTAATCTGTTTGGTAATGCTTTGTTTGAAGTTTTCCTTCCTCTTTCATGTTGGACCTTCTTTCTCATGAGTACTCAAGAGGAGTATGATGAGAACGTTGCTTGACTTGAAATAAATAAATAAAACCAGTTTTTAGTCATCGATATATATTTTGAGCATCTCCACTCACTTGAATGCTCATAATTAGTTCTTTATTTGAACATAATAATTAATAAATTAGTGAATGAGAAGAAATATTTTGACATATAATTGGTGATATATAATTAGCGATCTTGAGAAAAACAGGGAGAAATTACAATTCAGCCTGTTTGATTAAAAATATTTACAAGTTTCTCACCTTTTGTGTAAAAAAATAGAGCAAGAGTTGCTCTCCCATAAATTTCTCACCTTTTGGTAATTTTGCAACCTTTTCGCCCCTTTTTTCTACTTTAGTGAGTTTACTTCACATATACACTAGGAAATTCTTATTTAATATTCCTATATACTTGTATAGGTGAGACTTGTTGAAATGCTAGTGAAAGAGTGTCAAAAAATTAGACTCAGTGTGATTCCTCTCATTTTGAAACAAAGGTACATCACTTGGCTCATAATTTTAAAAATGTTGTTCCCACTTATTATGGATGAGATTTACATATAAAAATTCAGTATGGTTACATAATTCACATGGTTACTAATGTATTTGCATGGTGTGATGTGCGCATGAGCTTATGAATATGATTGCGTTTTGTGTACATTTGTTTCCTCAGTGTAGAGTGCGGTGGATACCGCGTTGGCAGATTCTGAGTGTTATGGGCTGGCCGGCTCAAATGTTCGAATGTCTTGTTTCGTTAACAAGGTAATACCTTTCCTTAATGTGATTGAACATGTAGTTAGTCACCAATCAAATATATAAATATAGATGTGTGCATCCACATATATATGGTTAGTTTGGTGGTCTGACAACTGAGCATGGAATCTGTAGGCTTTAGTAAATGTTGGTGGTGAACTTGCAAAGGTTGTCCTTGGTCGAGTTTCAATAGAAGTAGATGCTTGTCTTGCATATGACACACACAGCATTGTTAGGAAGGTATTGATTTCTTCCAGGTTTTTTAAGTTGAATGTAGGATGTTGGAACTTGAAAGGATGATTAAATTTCAGTGAAGCTATGCAATCCAGTTTTTTCTAACAAATTTTATTACCTGACATAAGGTAGTGGGACCTACATAATTACGTGTGGTTCATTCACTCATGTCTATAATGAAGGTACTGCCATAAGTTAATGGCAGTAAATATCATGCTTTCAATTACTTTTTTGGTAGTTCTTTCTATATTGATTTAACTTTCTGAGCAGCATGCTTTTGTCTTATCTCAAACTGCTTTGAGTTGTTGCTCAGTATATTCAACCTCCATTGAACATGAACTGTTCAACAAAGGTTGTGACTCAATTTTTTTTTTTTTTAATTTTATATTTTCTCAATTAGGGGTTTTCTCCCTAACCTGCTAAAACTGTATCATGGAATTGACGTCCCTCTAGAACGATTGTTGTTTAAAATTCCTTCAACTTGGCAAGTGAGTATCTGAGAAATGTGTGTATATTTTATATGTTAAGAACTGCATGACACATGAATGTTAGTAATTCTTTGAATTCCTTTGTGGCTTGTGATGTATGGGTTTCTACTCAGGGAATAGAGGCATCAAGAGTATTGGAATCTGAAGGCATACAAACACACTTGACTTTTGTTTACAGGTGCATTGTAGTGGAAGCTTGTCCGTCAAATATTGCATTTGTTGGTTATGAAAACTTTGAATGAATTTTTATATTAATTCAGATGTGAAACTCCATTTATCAAGTGATCATTAACTGATTGTCGTGATGAAAATTAAGCTCATGTTCGTGCCATTATATCTGGCAAATGTAATATACACAGGTGTTAAAATGTTTCATATTAAAGGTCTCTGATCTAGCTATTGAAGTGATTTATATGGAAGGTGTGGTCATTCTATACATTTTGATATTTAGGATTTTGAGATACTCTAGTTTCTCCCTCTCTCAAAATAATAATGATAATAATAAATAATATATAAAAAAAAAATCGCATAATGAACCTTGACTGCAAAGATGTTTGCTATGCATTATGCCTGAGTAAAAAAGTTGTGAAACATTCTTTTAAATACAAGCTTGGATCATTTTAAGAAAATCCTTCTGTTATTTTCTCATTGACTAGTTTCTTGAACTTGCTTTATTGTTGCTATTTCAGTTTACTTGTCCCATCCCATTTGATATCCTCTGAAATATTAAATTATACTGAAAATGAGGATTTTACTTTTTCATTTGTGCACGGCCAAGATGCCTATAGCATTTTAGTGTTACCTGATGACGGCACCAGTAATTTGCAATGTGAATCACAATTACTTTTCTTAGGCTACTCAAAAGTCCCCAACTCAACTGATGGCCAGGTGTGCTTGGATGCTGAATTGAATGGCCAAAACTACGTCAATCTAGACATATGCTTATCCCCCATGCCTTGTGGATATGGAAATTGATAAGGGAAATTCAGAGACACCTAAAACCAATGATGAAGATGTGGAAAAATTGAAGATTGAGGGTCCATTAACTGTAAGTTCCATTTGTATATGCATACATACATATACATTCTATATATGATCTCCTTATTTAAAAGTCAAAAACTTTTAAATTGGGTTGACAATGTGGTGTGATAGCAATTGATTTATAATCAATTGGCTATACATACTGCCAGCATCCTTTGTCCCTAATTTTGTTATAGTATTCAATTGAAATATGATTTTTTTTAAACATCATGATTAAACAGCATTTGCAGAAGGCATTGCAGAGATAGATTAGCTTACAAATAGGGGAGAAAGTTGTGCAGCTTTTAATGAACGATAGCCTTGTGTCACCCAAATTCCCTTCTAGAGGTATATAGCATCCTCACTGCCTCTTTCCTGGTGAACTATTATTTCGTGTAAAACTCTGAAATTTATTTGTTTCTACATGGTCAATCCACAAATGCTATCCATATCTTCCCTAATATTTACTGCATTCAAGTATTGGCTTGAACTTTCTCCTCAAAATATTGTGCCAAAGAGGAAGCTGTAATGGAGCACTTTTGCCACTAGAAATGTGTACTATACCAGGCTAGGATGGATGTTTCAATTTTCAAGTGTATTTCCTCTTAATGGCTGAAACTCATATGTGCTTTATAGATTTAAATTGTTTTTCTTGTCATGGGATTCTAATTATTTTATTCGAACTTGTAATGTGTTTCATGTGTTTGAGCGATAGGCACTCGTATTTCCCAAGTCTCTGAAGTGTATTTGAATTTAGAATTTTTTTTAAAATATCAGGATATGGTTGATGTGTGTCCAACAGGTTTTCAGAAGTGCCCGATGAGTGTTGTGTTGGTGTTTGACACGACATGACACGACACCTTAAAAGTGTTCATGTTTCATAGGTGTCAACTGCTAATGCTATTCAGCTTACTCAACTAGAATTCAAATACTTTATGCATGATTGTATTTATGTAGTCCTTGTTACAATTATTTTTCCTTAGTTTGAAACTCAGATGTGCTTGTTTCTTGGTTTTGTCACTGCAGTTGATTTTACCATCAACAAAAAGAAGGGATTGTGGGTCAACACTGGAGGTAGAATCTACTTTTACAGTTTATTTTGCACAACCTGTGCCTTTTGTGGACGGACATAATTTGACCTGCAATTGCTATACATATGTTGAATAGAGAATGTTGGTTGTTTCTGCTATACGTATGCTTCAGTCTCTCTTCTGCTTCCTTGGATGTGTAACCAAACAATTATAGAGGACTTCACCTCTCCACATAAAGTTCACAATGGCCAAGATATACAGTTATTGTTTTCTGTATCTATTTCAATTATAATTTGGTCCATCTGCATCAAAGTTGTGTCTAATGAGCTTGTCTTTTAACCATCATTTGTTTTTGCAAGTTACAATCAGGATCTTTTCTTATTTCTCTACTTTCTTCTCATCATAGTTTCAGCAATTACTTCTTTCAAGATTCATTATGATAAGTCACTAATCTCAGGAACATCCATCTCAGATCTCGAACAGCATCAAACTCAAGAGTGGAAAGGTTGGATGTAGGTTAGTCTTTTTAAGATGACATGTCTATTTTTAGAATTGTCTAATTTATTGTTACTTGTTTTAGTGTAAAAGAAACAATTTATTTTGTTTGTGTTTGTTTCTAGTGTCTTTTGTGATTTGTTTGTAAGTTTGAGCTCTAATCAATATAATTCCTCCCACTCCTTTGGTGTTTCTCTACCGAAACACTTCATGTCGTTCATCGCATCGTAGTCAATCCATAGAAAAATATTGGTAGTTGATAAAGAGAAGTAACTTTGAGATGGGAAATTGCAGTTGGAAATGGTTAGAGAGAGATAGAGAGTCAACAAGTTGCTGAAAGTTTATTTATTACCCTGCTCTATAATTGGAACTAGGAGCAGTTTGTGAAGGGCCCGGGAATGTTGCCTTCAAGTTTAATTGAGGTGGGATGCTGATCAAATCTTTTGGTTTTAGGACCTCCAAACTACACTCAGTCTGAAGTCATTAATCCTGTGAATAAATTAAAGCTCTTTTCAGCCATAAGAATTTTGTTTTCACCTCCTAATCAGATGAAACATCTAGAATAACTTCTCCATGCTTAAATTCAGCATTAACTTGCCATTCCTTGATGTCCATTCTCTTTTTTTTCTTCTAATTATCATGCAAGGATTAGCAAAGAACTTGGCTTGAGTAGCTCCTATTTAAATGCCTTTACATGTTGGTCATCTCTTCTGAAATGTCCCCAGGAATGTCAAATAATGCAGCTGGCCTGGAGGTTGCAGATGCACCAAGCTCATCTGAGATGCATGAATCAGATTCGTCTGGTTTGTTGCTGCTGCCGCCCTTATGGTTGATGCTTGCTGGGCTACTGCTGCTACAGCAATGTTGCTGTGAGGCGGCTGCTGGATAAGTTTGTGGATATTTTTCATGTCGTTTTTCCTGTCTTTGTTAGTTTCATGTTTTTATTTTGTTATCTGTTGTTTGTAATGTGGGTTCATAATTTGGATGTATTTGGGTATTTTAATGAGTTTACCCTTTTAGGTTTTATACACTACTTCTAAAAGCAGTATCAGCAGTGTTTTTTTTGCTTGCACATTAACTTTAGGTGATTTCATATCAATGTTATTAGTTTGTAATAGTGGTGCCTGAGGGATGCCTCTTGTAAATTTATAAATCTTATAAAAATATATAAATTATTTTCAATTGTTTTTGTTGGTAAATGTGTCACCAAAAGTTTATTTTTGCCCACTCATTGTGTTGCTAGAAGTGTAATTTTAGCCAATGCTAATTTGTCATTGTCAAAAGTAAACCTTTATCAACAACAAATCGTTAGTAAATGGCAATATTTACCGACGTAAATGTGTTGCTAAAAGTTTACTTTTGCCCACTCATATTGTGTTACTAAAAGTGTATTTTTTGCCCATGTTAATTTGTCGTTGCCAAAAGTGAAGCTTTATCAACAAACAAATCGTAGGCAAATGGCAACATTTACTGACGTAAATGTGTCGCCAAAAGTTTACTTTTGCCGACGCTTGTTTTGTTGCTAAAAGTATATTTTTTGCCCATGCAAATTTGTGTCACAAAAAGTGACACACAATCATCACATTTGAATAACTTTTACCAACGCAAGGTAAATTGCCGACGATGGATGAAGGCTTTTAGCGACGACTATGTTCATAAATAAAGGTATTACTTTTACCAACGCAATGATAAGTTCGTCGGCAAAAACTTTTGCCAACTCACTTTTGCCTACGGGTTGCCAACGTAGTTTTGTGTGTCGGCAAATCTCTTTGCCAACGAATTTTCCCTTTTAGCAACATATTTTGTTGCGTTGCAAAAAATGTAATTTCTTGTAGTGACAGCACAGAGGCACCGATGCACAGATGCATGGCACATGTAAGACACACACACTGCCACTGATACACACACCACACGGATACACATCACATGCACACCATTCACACATGATATACACACACCCATAGATAGCGGGGGGGGACCAAGCTTTCTCTCTCGGCATGCAGCTCTCTTTCTCCCTCACTCCCAGAGCTCTCGAGCAAGGGCCATGAAAAATGTTCAAAGCTGTTGGGTCTCCCTCTCGGCATACACACACATATGCATGGCAGCTCTCTCCCTCTCGGCAACTCTCTCATTGGCTCTCTGAGATGAACACACACACACTCTCTCTCTCTCTACCAAAGCTTCAAACAAAATAGAGCTTTTCTTGACCACCTTGTGAGCAACCAATATGAGGTCTCAGCAGACCTCTTCTTCAAAACAGACCTCTCATGTGTTAACAGAAGGGTATAAAATTTTAGAAACTGGTTTGGGCCATGTTAATAAGTGACTGAGAGTTTGGTTTCTTCGGTTTCTAATCTCGTTTGATGAGCTTAGGGATGATAATCACATGGGAATGAATTTTGGAAGGGAATTCAAATTGTGTTAATGGTTCAATCTTATGGGCCTTAGAAGTACGAGGGCTCCTAGTGTAACAAAAATCCCCATAGTGGGCTGTCCGTGGGCCACTTCGTGTGATTAAGCCAAGGTTCATATTTTATTGGGCTGGTTTAACAATCCAGCACTTGGAGAAAAATCATGGTTATTGGGTCGTAAAGTTGTGGGATTTTGGTGCTGCGGAATAATAACCCTTGTGGATATCATTCATGTTAGGTTGGTGCATTTTTGATTGGCCGGTGGGTTGGTCTTGAAGAGGTTAGGCCGGCTTGACAGTAGGCCGGTTTTGTTTGAGTGTTGATGGGGCCTCCATTGAAGATGAGTTTGCATGGGTTGAGGCATGAAGACAAATAGTTTGTTTTACTAGTTAATGAATTTTATTTTTTATTTTGAGTGTTTATGAGGATTTTATTCATCTCCCTCGGATCTGTAGTATTTAAAATGATTGTAATAATCCCCCACCCCACTTCTTTCTATCCCATTCTTTAATCGCTTTCCCTAACTGTACATATGTATATATCTGACATGCCATGCATATCCGTGCTTTGTATCCATGTTTCATGCATCTTGATTCGGCTAAATTTGCATTTGTAGATTTTATCAATTCCTACGTGATTATGTACGCTATCACATGCAATGTTTCACAAGTCATATCTTAGAAGCCAAATCTTTAGCTGCATCTCGTGAGTGAATTGCATTAGGAATTTGTATAGATGATCATGCATATTTTACTAACTTTGTTTGTAGCTGTTCGAGGGACGTCAGTAAATCTGTGAGTTTTTATGCTTTAGCATCCCATTTGTGTGTGATTTTCTTATTATGTTTAGCATCCTACCATGTGGCTATTTGCTTAAGTGATAAACTGTTTGAATGCCTGTGGATGAAGGCTTGTTACTTAAATTAGAATGATTCAAAGATTGTATGTTTTAAGCCTACTTTGTAGTGGCAAATTCACAAACTTTAAGCCCACTTTGTCAAGTGGCAAATTCAAACCCATTTTAACAAACAAACATGAAATTAAATTGTTCCAATTTGAGCAAACTAGTCTATACATGTATGCTTCACATAATAAATTTTAGGATTTACTAAATAATCAGAACATGAACATATAAAGAAAATAAAAGTCATGTCATGGTTTAGTAGAGGCCGATCTTTTGATCAGGTGAGCGGGGGTGCTCATTATTGACCTTCCCCTCTCATACCTAAGGTTCCGAGCCAAGCATCCTTGGTTACGACGAGCAGTGGCCTTGGCACGAGTTATGGATTTCCTAATTTCCCAAAATATTAGGTGGCAACTCTGAAATCTGATGACGCAGTCCATTTTTGACAAAATTGCAATAAAATGGATTTTCAATAAAAGTTGCCAAATCTGGACTCTTATCTACGTTTCACATTGCACTCGTGAGACTAGATCAAAGAGATCTCGGGAGTCCGAACTGTTTAACGTGCATGGGTACCCCCCGGGCATGTTACAGTTTCTGGTGACTCTGCTGGGGAGTTTATGAAACCTTGACTTGAACTCCATGATATGACTTTTATTTTCAATTATATGTTTATTGCATTGCATGCATTGGTGCACCTAAAGTCCCTGTGTTGCCCAAATGCTGGTGGGAGCACAGGCACACTTTTTGTGACAGTACACCTATCTCTACGTTACTTTGGAGGCCTTGTGTTATAATCTTTTGAGATCTAAAGGTTCTCGGACTTTGAAGAGAGGCTATATTGACTCTTCTGATTTCCTAAGATCTTCATTGGTTATGACCCAAAGGACTCTTTGGTAACATCACCTTGGCTTCAACCTCTAAAGTATAGCCAACCTTGTACATATAGTGAGCTATAGTACCTTTCAAATTAGGACATGATGCTTTCCCATTTCTAGGATATATGATACCGTTTGTGTGGATAGTGAAACCCTAGATCATTCCAAGCTAGGACAGGATAACCCTACCCTCTTTAGGGGTGTTTATTCTCTTTCCTGCTTTATGTGTAATGTATTGGATCTATACAGAGGTTCTTACATTCGAATGAGTGGTTCGGGATGTTCAATTTAGCACCATTACTTCAAAAACAAAAAACAAAAATAACAAAAACATAAAATCAAAAAAAATTAAAAACAAAAAAAAACTCCGATATCCCACAAAGTTTACCATTGTAAATAAATAGAACTTGTAGGGTATCCGACTATCTCTGTGATTGGGGAGTGACTACCTATTGATTGGACAGGTTTTATTTTGAATATTGCGGATGGCCCACACGTTGACTGGCAATTTGAGAATGGTTTTTATAAGTTCTGAATTGAGTATTGAGTCTAAGTTTGATTCCACCAAGTTTGTAAAGTTGGGATCAGACTCGAGTCAGCCTAATGAGTCAGAGTCTGTTGATTTCGATAGTGCTAACCTAGACATTTATGTCATGTCTAGGTCCTCTTTGTCATTTTCTTTTAAGTATGTTGTCAAAAGTTTGTTGTCATTGCTGAGTCATAGTCTCTTTTCAATAAACAGAAAAACAAAAAAAACAAAATGCCATAGAGTCTGCCTACTTCTCTGTGCCTTAATTCATCGCATTGACCAAAGTTTTTCAAAACTTTTTCCAAAACTCTGATAAAAACGAAGAGGAAGAATTTCCTCGGGATTTGCAAATTCTGATCAACTGAGAGGAAGAGATGTGTGCTAAGCCTTTGATAAAGAAAATCATTTTTGTTAATGTGGGTACTGAGAAGGATCCTGGCTTGGTCGAAATTGGTTCTATCTTATCTTCGTAAAAGTACGAGTGATTAGTCACTTTGTGAAAAGATTTCAAAAACTGTTTTTCTGTGGTCCTACAAAGACATGCTTGGAATTAGTTATACAGCATAGGATCCCTCTTGACTCGTGGTCCGACCTCCTTAGCTCCTTAGCTTTCAAACCATGATTTGAAGTATTCCATGATCAATCAAAGTGTAAGGCTTGCATAGCCGAATTGGAAATAGCCCTTGAACAAAGGGCCATGATGTGATTCAAATGGAGGCAGCCTTTCAACTAGGGGCAATAAGGTCGAATATGATTTAGATTGGAAATAGCCCTTGAACTAGGGGCAATGATGTGATCAAGATTGGAAACAGCCCTTGAACTCAGGGCAGAGAATGTGATTTCGATTTGAAACAGCCCTTGAACTAGGGGCAAAAGTGTGAGGCTTGCATAGCTGAAATGGAGGCAGCTCTTGAACTAGGGGCAATAAGGTACCACCCTTGAGAGGCTCGCTGGGCTGAAAACCCGGAAGGGCGACCCAGGCAAAAGTTAGAGCACAAAAAAAAAAAAAAAAATGAAAAGCTCGCAAGGTTGAAAACCCGAAAGGGCGACTTTGGCAAAAATTAGAGCGTAAAAGGAAAGTGTCAATACCCGAGTGAACCTTAGCCAGAACTATGTAGGGCCTGGGATTCAGATTTGAAGCAACCCTTGAACTAGAGGCAAGAAGGTTGGATGTGATTTAGATTTGAAGCAGCCCTTGAACTAGGGGCAAAAGGTTAGATGTGATCAAAGAGTTAAAACTGAATTGGTTCCCAATGAAGACCGCCCAGAAAGGCAAAACCCAGAATTTGAGAGAATGAATTTTATTATTGAAAGACAGTCGAGGTCCTATCCACTATACTAGGGGCAACACTAGGGGCAAATTCAGACCCAATTAGCCTAGTCCCTACATCATCATATCTACTGGTCAAATGTAGCAGTCGTTCATAGATGGCCTAGAGATTTCACAATCAATCAACATGGACAAGTTAAAACCAAAAGTACCATCCTTGAGAGGCTCGCTAGGCTGAAAACCCGGAAGGGCGACCCAGGCAAAAGTTAGAGCAGAAAAAAAGAATAAAAAATAAAACATAAAATGAATGAATGAAAAAGAAAAAAAAATCAAATGAACAAAATGAAAAAATGAAAAGCTCGCAAGGTTGAAAACCCGAAAGGGCGGCTTTGGCAAAAGTTAGAGCACAAAAGGAGAGTACCAATACCCGAGTAACCCTTAGCCCGAACTACGATGGCCTGATTCCTATCTTTGGGATACGTAGGTAGCTTCATCTCGAAGTTCGGCCCTAATAATTTTTCAACTCATTCATCTCGTCCATGTTTGCTTAGTGTGTCTTTAGTCGACTTGGTTGTCCTATCCGTGTTTGATTGGTGTATCTTCGTTCTACTCAGTTCAATTGGTTCGATTTAACTTGGTTCAGTTCGGTTCGACGGTTCGGTCCGGTCCAGTTCTGCTCGGCTTCATTCGGTTCAGATTGGCTTGGTTCGGTTGGCTTGGTTCGGATATCACCTTGGATTATCTGGTTTGGGACTATGCACCCCAATGGTTGATTCCATGTTAGTTGAGTAGTGGCCATTTGCTAAAATAGGTTTCGATTAATTTGAATGAAGCTGACTAATTTTTCGCAAAAATTATTCCATTTTTACAAAACTTGGACCATTCTTTGGATTTAAAAAGGGAAAATTTTCAGTGCTCACAACTTAGCTTACGTGATTTCAAAACAAAAAATGGAATAAGTATGCTAATCTAACTCTTATGTTGATCAAAACATTTTTACAAAAAAAAAAAAAAAATCAAAAGACAAAAAAGGGTCAAAGCAATGAACTAAGGGCATAGTCGAGTTAGAGATTCTGTCTTCTCCACCGCTCCAGTCAACTATTGAGTGTATATAAGTGTGTATTCATACCAGTCAAGGTATTCATACCAGTCAGTGTATATAAGTGTGTATTCATACCAGTTAGTGTATTCATACCAATCAGGGTATTCATACCAGTCAGTGTATATAAGTGAGTTCATTTCATACCAGTCAGTATATTTATACCAGTCAGCGTATTCATACCAGTCAGTGTATATAAGTGTGTTCCTTTCATACCAGTCAATATATTTATAACAGTCGGCGTATTCATACCAGTCAGTGTATATAAGTGTGTTCGGATCGTTTTCCTTCGTTCTTGTTTCGTTAAGTCATTCTTTGATTCAGGTCAGTATAGAATCAATGTTCAATTCAGAGTTCAAAATTCAATCACTCTCAAATTCAATCAAACAAAAATGTTTTCAACTTCAAAGTGATATGCCAGTCACGCCATTGATGTGCAAAAACTAAACTGATTTTATTGCAGTCAGGGGAGAACATCCCCGATCACAGAGACACAAAACAAAAACAATCAAAACAAAAACAAAAACAAAAAAAACAAAAACAAAAACAAAAGCTCGTGGTTGAGGTTCAGGGGAGTCGGAATTGGTCATCTCTATTGTAGACTCGTTTAGGTCTGGAAAAAGAGTGAGAGAACCTTGTGAAGAGGCCATGACAGAGAAGAGTAATGCAAAAGAAAGAGGTTGCAGAGTGGTGGCAGAGAAAGTTTGCAGGCTTTCGCTCTACCTCTCTCTATCGCAGGCCTCAACTAAAGAAGAGGATGAAGCCAAAGAAGAAGACAAAGAGGGAGGAAGGCTCGAGACGATCATTGACAATCGAGGCAGGATTGGATAGCCTGTCGATCAGGTGCCGCGATTGTTGAAATCGTGCGATAAACGTGACGCTCGAAGAAGATGAAAGAAGAGAGAGTGAGACAAAAATAGGAAGAGAGAGTAAGACAAAAACAGAAAGAGATGCGGGAAAGTTGTATATATATATATATGTATATGTATTGTATAGCTATGTAATATTTGAACATTTGGGTCACAGGTATGGCTTGGGTTCAGTGGTTTGGCCTAGTGGGTTAAAGATTCGGAGAGCCTAAGCCCGAGGTCAGGGGTTCGAACCTACAACAAATGTTTCTTTGTTTTTGCTTTGATTTTGTGTATATATGTCTCGTATATGTATATATATTTGTTTGCATATCTTGTCACAAGAGTGGCGTGGTTCAGTGGTCGAGGACTCGAAGACCAGGCCTAAGGTCAGGGGTTCGAAACCCCATATCCCCATATCCATACATTTTGTGTTTTTTCTTTCTTTTTGTGTGTTTTGCGTACGTGTGCTAACGTCAACAAACGGAATATGCCTTCTCAGTAACGGCATCTTCCCACTAACGGTTGCAAACGGAATATTCTCCATCTATGTATATATCCGTATATGTTTGTGTATAGGTCCGTATATGTCTGTGTCGTATATACCTATATATATACTGTATATGTCTGTGTATATATCTGTTTGTATGTTGTCTGTATATGCATATATGTATACCATATGTACATATATGTGTGTATTGATATATAAATATTTGTGTATTATATTGGTTGTGTTTGCAATGAATTCCTAGAAGACCAACTGCAACGGTGAAAACTAGAGTTCGAATGGCCAAGGCCTAGAACACAAAAGGTTTGGAATTTCCGAGACTAAAGTTTGGTTTAAATACCTAGGAGTGTATCCCCGGCTTGAAATCTGTATGGCAGCCCCATAGGTTGAGGTAGCGTGTATGCGCCTCAATTCTGAATATTGAACCAACCTAGTCTGTTACCCCGTTGGAGAATAGGGAAAGTTGTGAATATGATCAGGAAGTAAAACGGCATCCGTGGCCATTCAATCGGTTAAAAACAGCAAGTGTGCTTGTTGTTCTTTTTCGGGTCTAGGAGACCTTAAATCCTCTAAAGGTGCAAGTCCTTTGGTGTTTGTCGTGCCCAAACGACTTTCATGGTCTAGGAGACCTTAAATCCTTTAGAGGTGCAATTCCTTTGGTGTTTGTCGTGCCCGAACAACTTCAATCGGTCTGGTATAGTCACCTGACTATGTTTGTAATGAGTTCCTAGGAGATCAATTGAGACGGTGGAAACTAGAGTTCGAATGGCGATGCCTAAAATGCAAAAGGTTTGGGATTTCCGAGACTAAAGTCTGGTTTAAATACCTAGGGGTGTATCCCCGGCTTGAAATCTGTATGGCAGCCCCATAGGTTGAGATAGCTTATATGCGCCTCAACTTTGGAAACTGAACCAACCTAGTCTGTCACCCTGTTGGAGAATAGGGAAAGTTACAAACATAGCCAGGTAGAAATGTGGCTTGCTGCGTGTGTTTTACACGAAGCTTGCCACCTATGTTGCCATCTTCATAGCTTTATCATCACTCCATGACATTGCATTGCGCAAATCATGAATTACCCAAATCGGCTTCGCGTAGCGTATAAGTCCAATTATCAAAACCTAATCGGTTAACAACAGCAGGTGCACCTGTCTGTTCACACCACTCAAACCGGCTTCGCGTAGCGTATAAGTCCAATTATTAAAATGGCTTCGCGTAGCGTATAAGTCCAATTATCAAAATCAGTTAACAACAGCAGGTGCACCTGTCTGTTTACACCACCCAAATCGGCTTCGCGTAGCATATAAGTCCAATTATCAAACCAGCTTCGCGTAGTGTATAAGTCCAATTATCAAAATTGGTTAACAACAGCAGGTGCGCCTGTCTGTTCACACCACCCAAATCAGCTTCGCGTAGCATATAAGTCCAATTATCAAAATTGGTTAACAACAGCAGGTGCGCCTGTCTGTTCACACCACCCAAATCGGCTTCGCGTAGCAGTCCAATTATCAAAACCCAAATCGATTAAAAATAGCAGGTGCGCCTGTCTGTTTACACCACCCCTTCTCCTCTCGCATGAGACACGTTAGGATGTTAATTCACTCGGTTCAAAATAGCAGGTGCGCCTATCTATTTACACCATCCCTTCTCCTCTCACGTGAGACATGTTAGGATGTTGATTCACTCGGTTAAAAACAGCAGATGCACCTGTCTATTTACACCACCCCTTCTCTTCTCACGTGAAACGCATTAGGATGTTGATTTCACTCGGTTAAAAATAGTAGGTGCGCCTGTTGTTTACACCACCCCTTCTCTTCTCATGTGAGACGCGTTAGGATGTTGATTTCACTCGGTTAAAAACAACAGGTGCGCCTGTCTGTTTACACCACCCCTTCTCCTCTCGCATGAGACGCGTTAGGATGTTGATTCACTTGGCTAAAAACAACAAGTGCGCCTGTCTAATTACACCACCCCTTCTCCTCTCGCATGAGACGCATTAGGATGTTGATTTCACTCGGTTAAAAACAGTAGGTGCGCCTGTTGTTTACACCACCCCTCCTCCTTTCGCGTGAGACGCGGTAGGTTGTTGATTCACTCGGTTAAAAACAGCAGGTGCGTCTGTCAGTTTACACCACCCCTTCTCCTCTCACGTAAGACGCGTTAGGATGTTGATTTCACTCGGTTAAAAATAGCAGGTGCGCCTGTCTGTTTACACCACCCCTTCTCCTCTCGCGTAAGACGCGTTAGGATGTTGATTTCACTCGGTTAAAAACAGCAGGTGCACCTGTCTGTTTACACAACCCCTCTTCCTCTCGCGTGAGACGCGTTAGGATGTTGATTCACTCGGTTAAAAACAACAGGTGCGCCTGTCTGTTTACACCACCCCTTCTCCTCTCGCGTGAGACGCGTTAGGATATTGATTTCACTTGGTTAAAAATAGCAGGTGCGCCTGTTGTTTACACCACTCCTTCTCCTCTCGCGTGAGACGCGTTAGGATGTTGATTTCACTTGGTTAAAAACAGCAGGTGTGCCTATCTGTTTACACAAGCCCTTCTCCTCTCGCGTGAGACGCGTTAGGATGTTGATTCACTTAGTTAAAAATAGCAGGTGCGCCTGTCTATTTACACCACCCTTTCTCCTTTCGCGTAAGATGCATTAGGATGTTGATTTCACTCGGTTAAAAACAGCAGATGCGCCTGTTGTTTACACCACCCCTCCTCCTTTTGTGTGAGATGCGGTAGGTTGTTGATTCACTCGGTTAAAAATAGCAGGTGCGCCTGTCTGTTTACACCACCCCTTCTCCTCTCGCATGAGACGCATTAGGATGTTGATTTCTCTCGGTTAAAAACAACAGGTGCGCCTGTTGTTTACACCACCCCTCCTCCTTTCGCGTGAGACGCGGTAGGCTGTTGATTCACTCAGTTAAAAACAGCAGGTGCGCCTGTCTGTTTACACCACCCCTTCTCTTCTCGCGTGAGACGCGTTAGGATGTTGAATTCACTCGGTTAAAAACAGCAGGTGCGCCTGTCTGTTTACACCACCCCTTCTCCTCTCGCGTGAGGCGCGTTAGGATGTTGATTTCACTCAGTTAAAAACAGTAGGTGCGCCTGTTGTTTACACCACCCCCATCTTTTCGCGTGAGACGCGGTAGGTTGTTGATTCACTCGGTTAAAAACAGCAGGTACGCCTGTCTGTTTACACCACCCTTTCTCCTCTCGCATGAGACGCGTTAGGATGTTGATTCACTCGGTTAAAAACAGCAGGTGCGCCTGTCTGTTTACACCACCCCTTCTCCTCTCACGTGAGACACATTAGGATATTGATTTCACCCCGGTTAAAAAACAACAGGTGCGCCTATCTGTTTACACCACCCCTTCTCCTTTCGTGTGAGACGCGTTAGGTTGTTGATTCACTCAGTTAAAAACATCAGGTGCGCCTGTTGTTTACACCATCTTTTCTCCTTTCGCGTGAGACGCGTTAGGTCTTTGATTCACTCGGTTAAAAACATCAGGTGCGCCTGTTGTTTACACCATCTTTCCTCTTTTCATGTGACACGTGTTAGGATGTTGATTTCTCTTGGTTGAGGTCTTCCCTCTCTTGCATGATCATAAGGTTTTCAAAAAAAAAATCGGCTTCTCGTAGCGTATAAGTCCAGTTCTCACAATCTTCCTGCATATTATTAGCATCTTGCCCCTGAACTACGCTAGTTTGATTCCTTGCAAAGGGATACGTAGGCAACCTTCGAGTTCAACCACTTACATTTGCATCTTGTTTGTTTGCCCAAGTCTTACGGCCTTGTCAAAAGGGACGTCTTCGGGGCTTTGACATTCACCCACGTCCTGAAATGACTTCGAGCTCTGTCAAAGAGGGGCAACTGTAGACATCCCATTTTGACCGGCCCTAAGACTTGGGCACCTTCTTTTGAACACCCCTTGATGAAAGTTTGAATATACTATTTTATGAATTTCTCAGCAGAAAATATCAAAAAAACTTTAATCCCAAACCTCACCCATGTTGGCCAAATTATTAATTTTTAGTATTTCACAATATTTTATAATTTTATATGTTGTACATAGTTTTTGATGTTTTTATCTAAATTGGTATAACTAATTTTGATATTTGATAAAAAAAAAATGATAAAAAAAAGTATATATAGAAAATAAAAATAAAAAAAGAGGATGAATGAGTGGGGGGATAGAGATAAGATTTTTGGTGAGGTTGTGTGGAGGTGGTGGAAAACAATTATTGTTTTTAGAAAAGGAGGGAACATGGTCATAAGGGAAGAGAATCAAAAAAGAAAAGAGAGCAGGTGAGAGTAGGTAGAGAATGATTGTTAAAGGAGCTAGTAGGTGATGATAAAAAGAAAAGAAGCAAGAGAAAGGACAGAGGAGGAGAGGACAACCCATACATAGAAGAGAGAGACCGACTTTTGGGATAGAGGAGATAGACATAACAGCATTTTTTCCTTTGGAGCTTCAGCATACACAATATACGGCACACACACACACTGCCGATTCACTCTGCTATCGCACACTCAATACACACACAGGGACACACACATGCACGCACATGCACACAACCCACCACACTCGACACACACCACTCAACACACATGATTCACACCACTCAGACTCACGGCACACACGGCTAGCACATATACACACACCGTTGATACAAAGGAGACCTAGCACACACGGGAGGAGATGTAGACAGATAGACACACACCATACACGACCTCTCTCTCTCTCTAACATGGTTATCTCTCTCGTTACACAGATGGTTCTCGGGGTCTCTTAACCTGAGATCTCTTGATCCACAATTAGGTCTCTCGACACCTCTCTCTGTCCCATACACATGCACCCAATCCACCACACTCGACACACACCACTCAACACACATGATTCACACCACTCAGACTCACGGCACACACGGCTAGCACATATACATACACACCGTTGATACAGGGGAGACCTAGCACACACGGGAGGGGATGCAGATAGATGGACACACACCACACACGACCTCTCTCTCTCTCTAACATGGTTATCTCTCTGGATACATAGATGGTTCTCGGGGTCTCTCAACCTGAGATCTCTTGATCCACAATTGGGTCTCTCGACCTCTCTCTCTGTCCCATACACATGCACACTGCCATACATACATTAGCTTCACCACAGAACCACAACACACACACACACACACACACGAGACACACCCACTGAAAAGAGGGGGGGGGAGCGCAGCACAGAGACACCAATGCACAAATACATGGCACATGCAACACACACACACTGCCACTGATACACACACCACACGGATACACATCACATGCACACCATTCACATATGATATACACATACACCCACAGACAGCGAGGGGGACCAAGCTTTCTCTCTCGGCATGCAGCTCTCTCTCTCCCTCACTCTCGGACAAGGGCGGACCCAGGATTCGTCGATGGGGTGGGCTAATATTAAGGTAAAATTATACAATATATTTTAAGTATAACCACATAAGAAAAAAGAGAATTTAATAATATAATCTAAATTAATATATAAATTTATTGATTAGAAACAATCTAATTAAGTTGTGCTCAACGAGTCTCTAAATATTCGAATTCATCGATTACAAAATCTAGATCAATTTTCAATGTAAGGTTTCATTCAAGGTAGAAAGACAAGCAATCAGCAAGAAACTCATTCCCCGTTGAATTGCGAATGACAGTTTTAACATATTTCAAAGTTTAAAAACTAAGAGTAATATAGTACATTGAACAAGGCAGCATCATAAAAAAACTAAAAGCAATATAATATTTGTTGCACAAAGAAAAAGTTTTAAAACCATTGTTAATCAATTCCATTCTCAACCAATGAAATAATATAATTGGTTAATTACATTTACAAAAAATGTTAGGAAAGTGGAGTTGCTGTAGGCTATTAGAGACAACGGAGAAGACGAACAAATGGTTGCTTCCTATCTATTGAAAGATGTGAGGATTGTTTTTAAAGATTTGTTCTTTAAACAAATACAAACCTATTGGCCTGCCTATCTATTTTTTTGGATAAGTATTATGTAGCTATTGGGCTGCCTATTTAAAAAACAAATAAAAAAACTATTGACCCTTTAGGGCTAGGCTGGGAGAGGTTGGGTGGGAAAAAAAATTTCTATAAATTTTTTAAATTTTGGGCTGGGCTATAGCCACCTATGCCCAACCCTAGGTCCGCCCTTGCTCTCGGAGCTCTCGAGCAAGGGCCATGAAAAATGTTCAAAGCTGCTGGGTCTCCCTCTCGGCATACACACACATATGCATGGCAGCTTTCTCCCTCTCGGCAACTCTCTCATTGGCTCTCTTAGATGAACACGCACACACACTCTCTCTCTCTCTCTGCCAAAGCTTCAAACAAAACAGAGCTTTTCTTGACCACCTTGTAAGCAACCAATATGAGGTCTCAGCAGACCTCTTCTTCAAAACAGACCTCTCATGTGTTAACAGAAGGGTATAAAATTTTAGAAACTGGTTTGGGCCATGTTAATAAGTGACTGAGAGTTTGGTTTCTTCGGTTTCTAATCTCGTTTGCCCACGAACTAGCCTTCAATTTTGATAAGCTTAGGGATGATAATCACGTGGGAATGAATTTTGGAAGGGAATTCAAATTGTGTTAATGGTTCAATCTTATGGGCCTCAGAAGCACGAAGGCTCCTGGTGTAACAAAAATCCCCATAGTGGGCTGTCCGTGGGCCATTTCGTGTGATTAAGCCAAGGTTCATATTTTATTGGGCTGGTTTAACAATCCAGCACTTAGAGAAAAATCATGGTTATTGGGCCGTAAAGTTGTGGGATTTTGGTGCTGCAGAATAATAACCCATGTGGATATCATTCATGTTGGGTTGGTGCATTTTTGATTGGCCGGTGGGTTGGTCTTGAAGAGGTTGGGCCGGCTTGACAGTAGGCCGGTTTTGTTTGAGTGTTGATGGGCCTCCATTGAAGATGAGTTTGCATGGGTTGAGACGTGAAGACAAATAGTTTGTTTTACTAGTTAATGAATTTTATTTTTTATTTTGAGTGTTTGTGAGGATTTTATTCATCTCCCTCAGATCTGTAATATTTAAAATGATTGTAATAATCCCCCACCCCGCTTCTTTCTATCCCATTCTTTAATCGCTTTCCCTAACTATACATATGTATATATCTGACATGCCATGCATATCCGTGCTTTGTATCCATGTTTCATGCATCTTGATTCAGCTAAGTTTGCATTTGTAGATTTCATCAATTCCTACGTGATTATGTGCGCTATCACATGCAATGTTTCACATGTCATATCTTAGAAGCCGAATCTTTAGCTATATCTCATGAGTGAATTGCATTAGGAATTTGTATAGATGATCATGCATATTTTACTAACTTTGTTTTGTAACTGTTCGAGGGACGTCAGTAAATCTGTGAGTTTTTATGCTTTAGCATCCCATTTGTGTGTGATTTTCTTATTATGTTTAGCATCCTACTATGTGGCTATTTGCTTAAGTGATAAACTGTTTGAATGCCTGTGGATGAAGGCTTGTTACTTAAATTGGAATGATTCAAAGATTGTATGTTTTAAGCCCACTTTGTAGTGACAAATTCACAAACTTTAAGCCCACTTCGTCAAGTGGCAAATTCAAACCCATTTCAACAAACAAACATGAAATTGAATTGTTCCAATTTGAGCAAACTAGTCTATAACTATATGCTTCACATAGTAAATTTTAGGATTTACTAAATAATTAGAACATGAACATATAAAGAAAATAAAATTCATATCATGGTATAGTAGAGGCCGATCTTTTGATCGGGTGAGTGGGGGTGCTCACTATTGACATTCCCCTCTCATACCTAAGGTTCCGAGCCAAGCATCCTTGGTTACGACGAACAGTGGCCTTGGTACGAGTCATGGGTTTCCTAATTTCCCAAAATATTAGGTGGTGACTCTGAAATCTGATGACGCAGTCCATTTTTAACAAAATTGCAATAAAATGGATTTTCAATAAAAGTTGCCAAATTTGGACTCTTATCTACGTTTCACATTGCACTCGTGAGACTAGATCAAAGAGATCTCGGGAGTCTGAATTGTTTAACGCCCGCGAGTACCCCCTGGGCATGTTACAATGTGTATGTCAAAGATACTGACAAATAGATATGTCAATTTGTGTCTATACAATTGATAATTGTGAGAAGACGTTTAGAATTACCAAAAAGTTGTTAAATTCTAAATTTGACATAAAAGATATGGGCCTTATAGATGTGATTACTATGACATTTGGTAGCATTGTACTTTCTCAGTCTCATTATATTGATAAGATACTTGAGAAATTTAGTAAATCAGATATAAGTGTATTGAGGACACCGGTAGACTTAAGTCTACATTTGGCTGAGAATAATGGTGAGAGTGTATTTCAACTAAAATATTCTCGGGTCATTGGAAGTTTGAAATATCTGATGAGGTGCACAAAGCCATGTATAGCTACTTAGTAAGCAGGCTAAGTAGATACACGAGCAATCTCAATGCCTATATTTAGAAGGCGTTTATGCAGATACTAACATACTTACGATGAAGTCGGGATAATGGGTTACATCACACTTGATATCCAGTTGTACTAAAAGGGTACAAAGGCGCCTACTAGATATCTGATATAAAACTATGAATCCATTAGTGGATATGCTTTCTCTAATTGGAGCTGCAACCGTATCTTGGAGATCTTCCAAGCAAATGCGTATCACGAGATCAATGTTGGAATCAGAATTCAATGCTTTAGATAAAACAACTAAAGTAACTAAATGGCTTTGCCGTTTTCTTGAGGATATTCCATGTTAATCAAAACTTGTGCTAGTAATTTTGTATACTTTGCAACAACCAATCAAGTATTGGTAGGGCACAGATAGAAGGTCTAAACATTTTCGTCGAAGACATAGTTCCATATGATGACTATTCTCATATGTTGTCACTATAGACTATATACAGTCTAAGGACGATATTACGGATCCATTAACCTAAAGGTAAAATCGAGAGTTAGTAAGAAGTCGTTAAGAGGAATGGGGTTAAGGCCTTTAGCGAATGTTACCAGAATAGAAACCCAACCTAGTTGACTGGAGATCCTAAGATCTAGGTTCAAAGGAACAACCTAATTGCATGTAACGGATAAGTCACTGTGGAGATAAATCCTCTTGCCCATTCTTTTATACAGTGATACCCTGTGGGGTAAGAGGTTAAGTTGATGCTTTTAATGACCTAAGTGTTATGAATAGTCAACTATGGTATAGCAAGATACCTTATGTGGGTCAAAGTGGGGCCACTTCTTTAAGAATTGACAAGGCTGGATTCTTTAAAAATACTCATTGAACCAGGCTAGTGTTCCAAAGCAAAACCGGACACACCAATGAAAATAAGAACAATGGTTGGAGTAACTCTTGTGTGAGGTCTATTGTCTCGATTTACACAAACGGCAGAGCAGTTCAAGATATCACCTTCATTGGTCAGCCAATAAATCCGATAAACTTTCACTATAAAAGGTTCAAGGCCAATAACTACCTTCTCTGATGTAGGGTTATTCTGTGTGCTCTTTCTCCGAGTCTTTGTTATTAAGCGTTGTCCATTTTTCTTTATTCGGCCAATTTTATTCATGTGGGAGGATTATTGGAAAATAATGATTTTTCAGCAACTTTAATTTAAAATTAAAGTGGGACCCAACCACCAATTGAGGAGGGTCTGAGTAGTTTTGTATTATTTTAGGTGAGAATATTGCAATACAAAAATAATAAGTCGAAACCATTGAGTTGTGAATGAGAATTGTCTTATAAAGTGGGCATCAATAAAGTTGAATTTAGATTTGGATTTAGTCTTTGTTTGGACTGGGCCTAAACTTGTACTTGTGTATGTGTTGGGTTTGGTTTTAGACTTGGATTTGGACCTAGTCTTGAGTTTTGGACTAAGTTGTGTTGGGTTTAGTTTGTGCATGTGTTTGAGATTGAGCTTGGATCGGGTTGTGACCCAACACCAGTATCCATTTTGCGACATATCTAGTTTAATTCTCAAAACTTATACATTATATACACATTATGATTTATATAATGATTTTGGAGTTTTGAACCTTTGTAACTCTAGTCCTAATAGCTAGAGTTGATGACCCTATTGATGTTAACCTTTATGGCTAAGGTTCTCTCCTCCTAGTATAAATAGAGGCATTTTTCCTCCAACTTAGTAGGTTGTTTTTAAAAGAGGTTTTGTAATAAAAATTGAGATGGTGTTTTGAAATAAAAAGTTTGAGATGGTTTTTTACACCAAAGAAAAAATTTTCCTATTTTCTTTTGTTAGCCTCTTCTTTGGTTCTTATTAGAGAAAGTGCATCCATTGTCAAGTTCGTCAAAACTATTCATAAGGTGTTTTTGTATTAGCTGGTTTCAACTGTCATATTCTGAGAGACAGACGCTAACATATCTCTAGTATCCATCAAGAGGCAATGAATCTCTTTTAAGAAAACTGTCTAGTACAGGTTTCGATTTGCTTCTTTTCTTATCATTTTGTTCTTAAATTTGATGAGTTCTAATCTTTTAATAATTTGTTCTATTTGTAATTTAATTAATTTTTGTATTTTTAGTTGTGTCGTTTATTCTGTATTTCATCCTTTTAATAAAAAATTATTTTGTCATTTCTATTTAATTTATTTTATATATTTTTTTATATATTATTATAGAAAAATATCAACAGCAATCTCTCATTCCACATTGAAGAGAAGTTATTTGGTAGTTTTAGAATATTATTCTATATCATTCATTCAAAAATACTTGTCCAATTTGTCTTCTAAAAGAAGACAAAACATTGGTACATCTCACTATTTTAACTATCTTGAGATTTGCTTAAAATATAAATTGTCTCATGTAGTTTGAAAAATTATAAATACCTCCTTATCAAAAAAATTTATTTAACAGAATTAATTAAAAAAATGAAATTTCTAACTGTTTACTTATATAATAATAAAATTATCTGAATTATTAATTGAAATAAAATTTTAACATTATTAACTTGATGATTTATTAATAAAAGATATATTTGTTATGAAATTAGAAACCTTAAAGGTATAATGTAATTTCTAAAATTATAAAAAAATAACTAAATCTTAAAAAGTGTATTTATAATTTATTCTATTTTATTTTATGAGTTGTATTCTGAAACGATTGTTTGAATGGTTGATTTGGTAAATCTAATAATAGGGATGAGTTGTATAAAAATCTAAACAGAACATAAAACTCTTAGTTTGGTTTTGGTTCCAAATACTTGAATTCCTAAAGTGCCCATCCACCTTTTTTTGTCGGCTTTGAGATGCAAAATGAAACAAAAAGTTTGTGGGACCACATGCTACCAAATTTCCTAACTCACATTCCAAAAACATTCTCAAGTTTAATCTAAAACTAATCAAGGATTAACTACTTGTGTAAATTTAATACAATGTTGAGCTATTATTATATGACAAAACAAACCATCATGTGCTCATGCACATGCTCTCATTATTACTAGTTACGCTAATTAGGGAACATGATCCAATATAGTTTATTGAATCACAATCTTGTTGATGAAAAACATATTTATTTCTCATATTATTTTATTTGAAGGGTTAGCTTTTTCTTTTTTCTTTTTTCTTTTTTATGCTAAGATCTGAACATAAGAAAATTTAGAGATTTGTAAAGTTTATCACAAGTTTTATTTTAATAATTTGAATTATTCACTTTTAAAAACTAATTGAGTAGAACACTTTTTAAGACTTATTGAATAAAATATTTATAAAAAAAATAAGATAATGGGATATTAGTGGCTACATGTTTAAATCAAATTTGTATTACCAGAAATATATGGTTATTTTTGAAATTATATTTGTTATTCATTATCTTAAAACTAATATGATTCAAACATATAACTATCAATATCCAATCTTCTTATGTTTTATGTGGATATTCTATTCAATGATTCCAAAATAGTGAACAGTTCGGATCATTAAAATAAGGGGTACTTACGTGTAGGTCCTATTAACTAGACTTATTTACCTACAGGTCCTAACTAATAAATTTAATACTATAAAAATAAGAGATTGATAAATTTATCACTATAAATTTATTCATAAAAACAAAGAGACTGATAAATTTATCATTATAAATTTATTCATAAAAATAAAAGACTGATAAATTTATATTTATCACTTAATAAATTTATTAATAGGACTTAATGGGTAATAAGTCTCAAAAATAGGACCTATTGATAGTTTACCCTTAAAATAAATTCCAAAATAGACCTATTTAATCTAAACACTTTTGCAAATTAAAATGATAATTTGAGAGAAGTCAAATCCTTATTTGAAAACACTCATTTTACTGTCGACTTAGAGAAATGCGTGGTAGCTCGAAAGTCGAGCGGCTCGAATGCCCCGAGTGTCAAAACGATGTCGTTTTGACACTATTTTTTTTTCTTTTTTCTTTTTTCTTCTTTTTCCTTCTTTGTTGAACTGGTTTGAGAGAAAGAGATAGGTGAGAGAGAAACAGAGAGGTGAGATAAAGAGAGAAGGAAGAGAGGAAGAGAGGAGAGACCAAAGCTTAATCGGCCGAAGCTTAATCCGCCATGAACGGAGAGGCCAAAGCTTAATGTTCAGCTATGGGTCTTCAACTGTGGTTGTTTTGATTTATTTATTTATTTTTTTTGGTGATTTTTTCAAGCTGGTTTATTAGTTTGAAATTATGTAAAATTACTCAAGCTCTAATTTTTATGGGTCTACGATGATGTTTATCAAACTAATCGTAATTAATAATTAATATGATTATTTTTCAAGCTCTGATTTTTTCAAGCTTGAATTAATTGTGGGTTTGAGGAGAGAGAGAGAGAGAGAGAGAGAGGGGGGGCTGTATGGATTCAAGATGTACAGGTTTACATTTTTGGATTCAAGATGGGAAGGAAGAAGAGAAAGAAGGAGAGAGAGAGAGAGAGAGAGAGAGAGAGAGAGAAAGATTGAAGGAGAGAGAAGTCAACAAACCGAGGGAAGGAAGAAGAGAAAGAGTGAAGGAGAACAAAAAGAATCAAAAAAGAATTCGAGTCATTTGGACTCTCCGTTTTCGAGCTATTTAGCGGAGTCGATCAACTTAAGGGGAACAAAATTTAATGCTTCTTATAATTTTGTTTCCTATCAATTATAAAATATTAAATTATTTATTTATGGGTTGTTAATCTATCAGTGACACTCTCTGTTTGGCCGGCAACCACAATATTCAATGAAATTAAACTTTTTTGTTATTTTGGGTGAGATCGGAAAAAAAAAAAAAAAAAAAAATCGAAATTCTTGTTTTATATATCACAAAATATCATACTATTTGTACCAGTAAGCAGTCAACAATAATGTTCAATTATTGTTCGTCTGGGTCGGATTGAATCTGGTTTTGGATTCACCAAAATCACCAAAAGATTAGTGGTATTTTGAATTTTGGTTTTTTTTTTATAGTTTTTTGAGGGTTTTTTTATATAAAAAAAGTAAAGAGATAATGTAACCTAAAAAAGTTAAAAAGTCGAAAATTGACTTTTTACTAACAATCATGTTAGAGATCACTAATTTGGTAACTCTAAACCCACCACTAATGAGGTGGAAAAAAAAAAAAAAACAAACAAACAAACAGACATACTGTGGCAGTGAGTGAGACCCACTGCTACATCATTAGAGCTCCCACTCATTTTCCTTTTACTAACTAATCAGCTCGGATTCACAAAAAAAAAAAAAAAATCCAGTATAAATTAATTGCATTTAAATTGAGATATCAAAAAATAATAGTCTTATTTGGTATAATTGTTTTAAATTAAAAGCTGATAATAAGAAATCAAAAATAAAAACACTTATTTCCTTCTAAATAATCAATTTTTTAAAATTATTTTCTCTAATAAGTTACAAATAAAAATCATATCAAATAATTTAATACAAACTTTTAAATTAAAATAAATTATAATTAGTGCAGCCTCAATATGCCCTAAAAGCCCCTAATAACTTCTTGATGGGGGTGGGGCCCAAGCACTAGACTGGGGGGAGGGTGAAGATTGTGGGACCTAAACTGAAGGGGATGTTCAACAAAGTTAGGTAAAGCCTCGGATTGCGACGTCAATTAAATGTACAAAACCAGAAAGAACTAGCAACACCTCATCAATAATGATTTAGATCATTAAAAAATACATCATTAATAATATTAATATATTAAAAATAATTTTAAATATATATATATAGAAAGTGAACGAGACTCACTGTTACATTATTAATATTCCTCCTCTTAATACTCTATTTTTAGTGCTCCTAATGCTGTGTTTGGTTGGGGAATTTGGAGAGGAATTTGGAAAGAAAAAGGAAAAAGGTGTGTGAAACTAAGTGAAATGTAAGTATATTTTATTTACATTTCACTTAACTTTTTCTTTTTCCTTTTTAAATTTCTCCTCAAATCCTCTAACCAAACACAGCGTAAATATTTTTCTAACACCTCATATCTTTTACAATCTCAAGGATTGGGATAGGCGAGGGAACTATATATATACACATAGAACAATGTTAGGTGAGGGAACTATATATACAGGAACAATGTTAGCTGTACATAGGGTTTAGTGTATAGAATATACAATTCTTATATGAGAGTAAAATTTATGTGAGACTCATTCTCATGTGAGAAGATTATATATTCTGTATATCAAATTTTTTGTGTATTTAAGCATTTTTCTTATATATAGGAATTTCATAAAAAATCTAGTGGTTCCATTTTCAAACAACGTCATAGCTTATTTGGTTCATTTTTCTTAAATTAAAAAGTATAAGTTAAAATATTTACTTTTATTTTTAAAATTTATTTAGATTATTTTTGCCACATATGTTATAAACAAAGTTGTTCACCTTGTGTGAACATTAGACACTTTTTTATTAGTGAATAAGAGAATGGTTCCACTTATCACATCACAATGGACCAATCATAACAAACTATAATGCTTATTCATTAAAAAAAATGTGAATAAATTTACACTTAGTAAAACAAGACACTCTAATTTTTTTTTCCAATCTTAGAGATTTAGATAGGTGAGGGAGCTAGGGACTCCACAAAACCCTAGTGGCTCCATTTCCAAATAAGGCTTGTTTGGTCCATTTTTTACTAGGTTGAAAACTAATAATTAAAAATAAAAAATTTAAAGTATCTCACTCTGAGCTTGTAGATAATTTAGATAATTTTTTTCCATGTAAGTTATACATAGAAGTTATACTAAATAATCTAATACAAATTTTCAAAATATATATATATATATATAACTCAATTAATTGAACCAAATATGATTAGAAGTTGAGTTCAACTCAAGTTCAAATCTAAACTTGATAAAACTTAAGAAGCATGTTAAGCCACTGTGGACCTTGGGTAGCATTTGGTTAAGTTTTAGAATCATAATTTTAATTAAAAAATTACAAAACTCTTTTCAAAATTCATAACTAAACACTCATAACTAAACTCTTTATCATATTCTATTTTTAAAACAAAAAAAAAAAAATCAAAATTTTTTTTTTTTATATTTTGTTCTTTAAAATTATTTTTTATTTTTTTGAATTCTTTTTTCAGAAAATATTTTTTAAAATTTTATTTTTGAAGAAAAATATTTTATTTTTTTTTAAGTATTGGCTAAATATTATGATTTAGATATATATGGGTGATTCAAAAAATTTTAAAATTAAAAAATATATATTTAAAATATTTAAAAAATATTTACAATATTTAAAAAATTTTATTTTAATTTTTTAAATAAAAATAATATTTAAAATATAAAAAATTAAAAAAAGTTATTTAAAAAGAATTTAAAAAATATTTACAATATTTAAAAAAATAAAATAAAATGTTTAAAATTTTCAAATAAAATAATATTTAAAAAATATTTAAAATTTAAAATAAGAAAATATTTAAAATAAAATAATAAATTTTTTGAATAAAAAATATTTAAAATATTTTTCAAAAATACAATGCACAAATGTAGTATATATAGTGCACATTAAAAATAAATAAAAAAATATTTATAATAAAAAATATTTACCCTAAAAAAATAATATTAAGAAATTTTTTAAATATTTAAAAATAAATAATTTCAAAATATAACTCAAAATTCTCTTCAAAACTCATAACGATCAAAACTTATTTTAAAAATTTATGTTTTAAAATATAATTATACATTCAAATTATAATTTTAAAATTAAATCAAACGAAAATTGCTTATTTTGTGTGTTAAACTTGAGAGAAGTTTAACTCATATCATTATATATATATATATATATATGTGGAGAGAGAAAAATTAAGAGAGAGAGAGAGAGAGAGAGAGAGAGATGTGGACAAGTACCAGAAGACCTAATTTGGAGCCCCACGGTCCCATGTGCATGTGAACATGTTCCCATCAATTACCTGTTCACTCTACTCATGCAATGAAATCTATATTTCAATTCAAATGTTTGATTTGAATTTTCTTAGTACCGTTTTTTGACAATATCCCATATTGATTTTGTTGTATGGTGGATGGTTGTAGATACTTAGTAGTCTGCCACCACCATTTTCGAAAAAGGCTAATGGGTGGGAGCTCGAAAAGCTCCACCCCGAATCCCCCGAATTGCCTTTTTAGGCTTTTTTTTTTTTTTTTTTTTTTTTTTGCCTTGTGTTTTTTTTTTCTTGCCTGAAATGGAAATTGTGTGCATTGTGTGCACACAATTTCAAGCTACCAAACAAAACCCATCAAAAAAATCCTAAAATGGGACCAATAGTTTGTGTAGTTTTTGTTTTTAGAGGAGTATGCGTTATCCATATAGTTATCTTTTTTTTTTTGGTGAATAATTCATAGCCATCTTGGTTTCGCATCACATAAGTTAAAATAAGATTTTTAACTAAAATAGTTATAAAAAGATAAAATAAATTTTTTAATCTAATAAAATAAATTGTCACATCTAAATCATAATCATTTTATTTTTTCTCTCACAAAAATTAAAAAAGTCAAAAAGCCTATCACAAATGAGACTTTTTAGTCCCTGGCTAAAATAGCTAAAAAAAATAAAAAAAAATTGATGTTTTGGGAAGACGATGAAAAGTGACTTTTTGACTTTTAACCAAGCTTTTGGCTTTTTTAGACAAGTAATTTGGGAAGTTAATAAAAAGTTACTTTTGAATTTTTTTGATTAATATTTGTTTATGATTTCAAATTACAATAAAATGACCAAACTATCCCCATTCAATTTAAAATATTTACAACTTCACCCATGTAGCACACTTTAACTCATAAGGAGTAAAATTATAATTTCACCAGTGGCAGAAAACCAACTTTCCAAATGTCTATAAATATAAAAAAGTCAACTTTTAACTTTTGCTACAAACACACAAACGTGGCTAAAAGTCAAGTATTCAAAAGAAACTAAAGTCAATCCACACCCCAAACGAGTTAGGATCAAATGTTGTAACTACTATCACAAAGTTCATATGATTTGTTACAGTCTAGTTGGATTAATGACAAAAGAGAAGAAATTATGATAAACAAAAACTATTCTCATGTTTTCTGTACAAATCAGACAACAAATACTGAAAAATATAGAGAAAGAAAGTTTTTACTCTACCACTTTCATTTCTCACCAAAAATAAGGAGACCAGTGAGAAACCAACTGATCCATCAAAATTTAAAGGAAAAAATAAGAAAAGAAGAAAAAAACAAAAGAAAAAAAAAATCTCACATATATCCTTATTTTATATGTTTTGTGTTTTACTCGGCTAAACATAATAGTGAGAAACTATAATTATTTCTTTTTTTTCTTCATCTAGATAAAAAATCACAATTATTATTTGTTTTTTCTTATTTCACAATCGAAAAATAATATTAGACTTGCCTTACATTCAAACTATTAGTATAAGATTCTCTTCATACAATATCGATCGATTTTGGACTTGAATGCCTCAAATGGTATTAGAGTTAGTTTTAAGTGGCTTTACAATCAAGTCTTTGATCCAGGCCTATTCCTCTTATTTCGCGCTTCAAATATTATCTTTTTTCATGTAATTTAAAGGTCCTCCAAATCTCAATTAATTTTAAAATACGGAAGTTTGGTTAATTGATCCATTAGCAATGCAATAGCTCTTGGACTGAAAGAATGAAAGAGACAATGAGCCGCTGGTCAACATCAAATTAATTAGAACAAGGCAGACAAATACAAATTGAAGTGTTCCCCTTATCTAATATCGTGCAGATTTTTTCAGTTCACTTTATGGTTTAGACGGTATTGGTCGGTCTTGTGAAATCTCTTATAAATTTTATTTTGATAATTCGAATTATTTAATGTATAAAATTTATTGAATATTTTATTTTTATAAAAAATTATATTGATAATATTTAATGTGTAAGACTCGTCGAATACTTTATCTTTGTAAAAAATTATATTGATCAGATATCAATAACTACTTAATTAAAATATATTTTTATTAGCGATTTATTTTCAAAATCATATTTATCCTTGACAAAAATATAATCTAATCAAGGGGCTATCGACATTCAATTGACATAATTTTTTGTAAAGATAAAATAATCAATAAATTTTAGACATTAAATAAATTAGATTATCAAAATGAAATCTATGATGATTTCACAAGCCCAACAGTACTGTCACTTTGTAAACTGAAAAAAAGTCTTATCCTATTTAAGAATATCCAAAAATATTTCATCCAATACTATACCCAAAAAAAACAATTTGACACATCAAAGCTAAAATAGTGCACCATTTAAAATATCTAGCCAATGTTTAAAAAATAAAAACTTAAACTTGTTTCTATGTGGGAGAGTTTTTTTTTTTTTTTTTTTTTTGATACTCAGAACACCCCCAAGGCAGGACCCTTAGGATTCACCCTAACAAGTCAAACTGAAGGAAGCTAACCGATCCACCTAAACCGTCCAACTTTCACATAAGTAGTAGGGGATTCAAACCCTGGTCAATAAGGATAGGAGCATACTCTCTTACCAAATAAGATAGCCCCTTGGTGGTCTAGTTGGGAGAGATTACTGTACTCTCTAATCCAGCTATATAGATCTATCACAGTGTCTATTTTGATAATTTTATTTTTTTTAATTTTTTAAGTTCTGATGTGTTTGAAATAAACTTTTGTTGGTGTTTGTATAATGATTTAATTAACAAAATGCCATTTTTTTCCTTTTATATTTTATGATTTTTTGTTAAATTACAATAATCACCTTTCACTAGTCGCGCTTCACTTTCATCCCCATTATTTTCCGTTGCATTACATGTGTATCAAAATTATCTTTTAGGCAATAGAGTAAATATTTTGATAATTATTCTGATTATATATACTATATATGACAATAGTATAGAATTTAGTTTTTAGACAATAAATTAGTCATTTCAACAATTATATTTCTATTATATTTCTATATTATAGTTTTGTAACAGAGAAATGAAAATTTTAAAAAATAAATTGTTTATATCCATAATTTCTATTTATTGAACTGTAAATGAAAGAAACTATAGGCAAACAAATGGAAAAGAAGGTTAATGAATTTATTGCAATTTCAGAAACCACAAGTTATTTATGTATTTTCAACACTATATAGATGATCTGTATAATTTATCATTTTCTTTTTCAACAAGAATATATAAATATTCATATTGTTTGGTTTAGTTTCTAAACATTGTTTTTGAGCTTCATTTTATTTTTTTTAACAAAATTTTTTAATATATATTTTAGTCATTTTTTTTTAAACTTAAGACGCACCTAAAAAGTATTATATTTGTGAAGAATTTTGAAAAAAAAAAATCATAAAAAAGACAAAAATTTAAACAAAAATATCACACAATTCTATGTTTTTTACCTTTTTATTGATTTTTTTTTTTTGATTTCTTCACAAATATTTTTACTCTTACTTTTTTTATGAATCTAAAAAGTAAAAAAGACTTTATCTAGAAAAAAAACTAAGAAATTAAAATATAAAAAAAAATCAAAAATATTTTTGATTTTCAAAATATGTTTTTTTGAATATTTTTGTGAAAAAAAATGTAAAATAGATTGATAAAAATAAAACCAAAAAGATATTTTTGCCCAAAAATAAGAAAATCATATGAAATGTTGAGTGCTTTTCAAAAAAAAATAAATAAATAAATTTAAAAAACTAGTTTTTAATTTAAAACAAAAAAGTCAAAAAATAAAATTTGAAAACGAAACGAAAATATTATTCAAACTAAAATTTAGTAGGTACGATCGCTTGATGTATACTATCAAGTTAAGGCCAAGACTTTTTTTTTTGGATTTTGGTTAAGGCGGGGACTTGAAATTAAGATTATAGATTTGGCAAAACAAGTCTTTATCACTTAATCAATATAGATATTATGTGTATTTTTTTGAATTGCATCCGTATTGTGTGTGCGCCTACTAGTTATATCTATCTATCTATATTATTATATATGTGAACACTATAAATAGTGTCTAAACCTCCAAATCTATGTGTATTTTTCTTTATCATTATTTTTGTACTATTACTTTTTTTTAATTGCACAAGCATTATATGTGTGGTCCGCTAGTTATATCTATCTATATATCTGTTTATCTATACTATTATATATGTGAACACTAAACTTGGTATCTAAACCTCCAAACCTTCTCCTCATGCAACATGGTAGATTTTATATGCTAAAATAAAAAATTATTATACTACAACGCAAAGAGAGTATTATTTTTTTTATTATTTATTTTTATTCTTATTTATCTGAATCTTCCCTGCATCGTGTGCCACCCGTTAGTATTAATAAAACTTTCTTTGAATTTGTCTATTGATGGGTCAACTTCATTAGAGGTGGGTTTCGACCCGTTGGCCCACCCATCCCGCTTAGCCAATCCTATTTTTTTAAGGGTTTGGAAATGTTGTTTTAGCCCATAATGCCGGGCTATGCTAACATTTTTCAGCCCGATATATTAATGGGTTAGGCTTGGCATTTATACTTTCAATCCAACATTGCTTGGCCTGATCTACTATTAAATTAATAACTAAATTAATTAATTATAATATATTAAAATATATATTTTTAGAATCTAAACTTTATCTTTATTGATTTTATTGAAACTCACATTTGTCTTGATGTATGATTGAATTTATCTAAAAAATCTTTTAATTTATAATGATTTCAGTCTATTTATTTAAGAAATATAATGTGCGATTGAATTTAATTATAAAATATTTTAATTTTTTTTAATATATAACCCAATAAGTAAATTTAAGATTTATAATTATTTTTTGAATCAAGTTTGAACAAACATAAAGGCTCAATATTAAAACCAAGCCAAATTTGGAACACACAAAATTCATTATTATATAATTTCGACCTGCCCCGACAAATGGCCACCCTAAACTTCATATCTCAACATCCACATGTATATCCAATGCATGTGCTTAGATTTTTTTAATGTTTTGGCCTTTTCACCACCCACCCTATAGTAACCTCTTAATTTCCTAAATTCAACAAATAAAAATGTACCCAACAAGTTGCTTAAAATATATCAAATAAGAGGCACGGTAGCTTAAATTACAGTATCAGGTCAGATTCATGGGACAATATCCCCTTCCCACCAAAAAAATCTTGTCTGGTTTTGTTTTTTATTTTTTATTTTTTTAAAAAAATGGTCAATTTTGTTTTTCACATTTTAGTCACTTTTTTTTAATGCACCTAATCTAAATGTATCATAAAATATTTCTAAAGAAATCATAAATATGTGATTTTTTAATATTTAGTAAAATTTTACAGATTTTTTTATAAATAATTTTTCATTCCATATATCTAAAAGGTAAAAAAAATATTAAAATATGAAAACATTTACTAAAAGTAAGAAAAATATAATAATAATAATAATAATAATAATAATACAATTTGGGCAAATTACATATACCTCCCTCGAGGTTTAGTTAAATTACAGATACCTCCCTGAGGTTTCGGAAATTACAGATACCCCATGAGATTTATATTTTCATAATAAATTGTCCCCTGAGATTTATATTTTCATAACAATTTGCCCCCTAATTTGTTATGCAAATATAACCTTCAGGGGGGTATCTGTAATTTCTCAAACCTCAGGGAGATATCTGTAATTTTACTAAATCTCGAGGGGGTATATGTAATTTGTCCTAATAAGTTTCAAAAACTGTATTAAACAAGCAATAATGTGATTTTGCATGTAGCCACTTGCCAAAAAACAAATTAAAAAAAAAAACGCAAATAAAATTAATTGAACAAAGGTGTGTTTGGTAACGTTTACGTTTTTAGTTTATATTTACAAAAATTTTATAAACTGACTTTTGTTTATTTTTTGTTTATTTTTAGAAAAACATAAACTACAAATGCGTTTGGTAATAGACAAAATGTTTAAAAAAAATTTAAAATATAAAAAAAAAGGTGAGAAATGGCAAGTGGTGGTAGAAGACGGTGGTGAAAAGTGGTGACAGTGGGTGGTGGGTAGCTGGTGGTGGTGAGTGGTGTCAGGTGGGTGGTGGTGGTGGGTGGGTGGGTGACGGTGGGTGGTGGTGGGTGGTGGTGGTGGTGGTGGTGGTGGTGGTGGCGGTGGGTGGCGGATGGCGGGTGGTGGTAGGTTGGTGGCGGGTGGTGGTGGTGGTGGCAGCGGGTGGTGGTAGCAAGTGGGTGGCGAGTGGTGGTGGGTGGTGGCGGGTGGTGATGGTGGGTGAGTGGGTGACGAGTGGCGAGTGGTGGATGGTAGCGAGTGGGTAGTGGTAGTGGTGGTGGTAGCGGATAGCGGGTGGTGGCGAGTAGTGGTGGTGGTGGTGGTGGTGGGTGATGGTGGTGGTGGTGGTGGTGGTGGCAGGTGGGTAGTGAGTGGTGGTGGCAGGTGGTGGTAGAGGGTGGGGGGGGGTGGCGGAAGACGGTGGTGGAAAATGGTGGCGGGTGGTAGCTAGTGTTGGGTGGTAAAAAAAAAAAAACTCAAAACTCAAAACGGAAACACATTTTTTGTATTTTCATTTTTTGGCCAAATTTATAAACTGAGACCACTGATTTATAAATCAAAAATTTTACCAAACAAGTTTTTATTTGAATTTTTAAAATTTTTATAAATATAAATAGAAAACTGAAAACGTAAGTGTTACCAAACGGCACCATAGTATCTCAATAATTAAATTATATTTTTTAAAACATAAAACTTCTGTCCCATTTTATTTGTTCACTTTTTCATTTTAATCCATCCTAAATGTCCACTTTGGGATACTATTTTATTAAATTTTCAAAATTGTCCACTATAAATTTTATAAACCCATTTTAAAATTCAAATAGAAGGATAATGGTAGAAAAAATATTTCAAAATTAAAATTAGAATATAATTATTGCATGTCTCAATTTTTTTTTATAATGGATAAACAAATGAAAAGTTTTACTATACACACTCTTTGAAATAGGGTGTATACTATATAATCTTTCCCTAAATAAATTGGGATGGAGGAAATAATAATAAGAAAAATATTTGGTAGTCACAATTTCTGTGATTCAAATGGTCCGAAACTGTTAAAACGACATCGTTTTGGCTTGTTTTGCACCTAAAATGATGTTGTTTTGGCAGTTTCGAGCCATTCGAACCACAGAATTTGTGGCCATCTAGCATTGTTGTTATGAAAAAATTTATAATTTTAATTATTAACATTTATAAGATTTTTTGTTAATTTGTTATTATTTTCTTAAAATATCACTTATGTGATATTTTTCCTTTAAATATTAGGGGAATGCCAGTGAAAAATATTTTTAAAAAATAAATAATATTATAAATATTAATAATTAAAATTATAAATTTTATTATTTTTTAAAATAATTTTGGCTGCTTCTAGTGTTATTTCTCTTAAATATTTTAGTGGGTCGTCCAAATTCCAATACAGTTTTTTGAACGAAAATTCCAATACAGTTAAAACAAACAAAATCAAAATGACAAGAAACGACCAATTAGGAAGCGCAACGTGGTAAACTCTGAACCAATTGTACCAGACACAGATGATAGGAGGCCGACACGGAGACAAAGACTGATTTGTGGACAGCATAAACTCCACCTCCTCCGCCGTCCACGTGTCATGCACAGACGGACCATCCTCTGATGGAGAAGTTATTTTAGTGAATAATTTTCGGATCACTTTGATGGATACTATGCTTGGATACTATGTATACTAATGTATTCGAATAATGGTACTATATATTTGGATAACGGTCAGAAAATATATGTATTTAAATAATAGATATTATGTATTCCAATTATTTTTATTTTAAAAAAAATAGATAATCAGAAAATTAATAATTATAAAAAAGTGATCTAAATATACTGAGGCCAAGTTTGGCATCCCAATATAAGTGCACTTATTTCATCTTTTTATCTTTTTTGGGTCACATCAATCAACATCTCCTCTCTACTTTTTCTACACATAATACAAGAAAAGTCAAAAAGTACACTTATTCTAAACTTTCCAAACTTGGCCTCAGAATATATAGTATCTGTCATCCGATCGACATGATTGTTTACAAAAATAATATATTTTATAAACCTTAAAATGTAAACGATTCGAATTATTAAAAAAAAATCTAAAAGTGAACCTAATAGACCAGACTGGACCCTCCAGTACAGATGATAAACTAGAGGCAAGTCTAGCCATATTAATAATTCAACAATGATAGAGATCCCTTTTTGGAGGATTCTCTCAATCTCCAAAGTGATCTATACCACTTATGATGTGCACATTGTAAGTAGTATAGATCACTTTAGAGGTTATGAGTGTCATCTCACTCATTTTCCTCATAGAAATGTCTTAGACCTTTAATTCAATAGAACTAATAACTCTAATATTGATATGGGTCTCACAAGATGAAATGTTTCGCTCTTGTGTAATTTTTTTTTTTAATTTTTCAGCTCATTAGAATCAATTTAATACTCATTCCGTCTCAAAATAATGGTCCCTTTTGGGAAATCTAACTTTTTTTGATAGTACGATTATTACATTTGAAAAAAGTTAATTTTTCAAAATTATCCTTTTGATAGTATATTTTTTGAGAATATCAATGTCATAATTGTACTTTTTATATTTTTTATTAATTTAAAAGAAGGGTAAAATAGAAAATTTATATTATTTTTGTACTTAACTTTTTAAGAGGAACTACTATTTTAAAATAATAAAAAATAAAATAAGAGACTAATATTTTAGAACAGAAGGAGTACTTCAAATTTAGTGATACCCATCATTGTTATTGTCTTTAATGATTTATTAATAAAAATATATTTTTTCCTTCCACCGTACAATCCAGCCCCCATCACGATCAATAAATAGAGAGAGAAATTGTTGAGAGAAACAGGGAAAAGAAAGTCACCCTCAATCTGAACTGAAAAATGTTTTGGACCTCGAACCGGAGGCCGAATCTAAGCCCAAAACGACGTTTTTTGGGTTTTTTTCCTCCTTCTTCTTCTTGAGAGAGAGAGAGAAAGAGAGAGAGAGAGAAGATCGGGGACCTCCGCACTCGTCGCCTCCTTTCCTCCCTCGCCATCGTCCTCGCCTGCCGTCGCCTCCTCCTCTCGCCGCCCGGCCTCACCGCCCTCTCCTCCCCTGTTTCCCCTCCTTCCCTCCCTCCTCCTCCGCCTCTCCTCTCCTCCTCCTCCCCTCCTCGTCGTTCGGGGAGAAGGTTTCGAGGTCCCAATCGCAATTGAACCTAACCTACACCCTATAACAGAGTCATATGAAACAGTCCCTACACTTAAAGGGTCGTTACTGTAATTATTTAACCCATGTGGCTTCAACAGTGATTTATTATTATTGGGACAATTCCGCAGATTTAACTTCTATTTCCTAGGATGGGCGCGGGTCGGTTGCGGCCACGAAACCTTCAATTCGTCATCCGTCTGCTAAATTGACGAATTAGAAAAAATCAATCCGCATCCGTCCGCCAATCCGGCGGATGTGGATTGAGCGGATTAGTGGTTTGGTGGATGGATGCGAATCGGTTTGACGGTTTAAAATTTTAAAAATTTTCAACATAATTCAACTTGTGCACTTTCTCAAAAAAAAAAAAAGAAAAAAAAAAAGTATTACAGTCAATGACTTAAAAAAGTATTACAATCACTGTATGTCTTATCTAAAGAAAAAAAGCTTAAATTTTTAGAATATCACGATCACTGCATGCCTCATCCACATATTACAATCACAGCATGATTTATCCACATAAAGTATTACAATCTGTGGTTCTTAAAATATAATAACAATTCAGACCACCAAAATCATGAACAGAACAGTAGTAGAGATTGTATGTCTCTGTATTGTTACATCTATATATGTTTTTGAAAACAAAAACCAACAAGGATATATCATATTTTCTATTTATTATTTTTAGAGTTAGATTTAAAACTCAAAAAATATAGATAAATAATACATTTATTTTTTTCAATTCAAAAAATATATTCAAGTTGAATTTTTTTTTTCAACAGAATATTTAAACTCCTTTTCAATTGAAAACACAAACATAATATTTAAACAAATTGAAAACACAAAACCTTATAAATTACTAGTGGTGCTCACGGTTTGGCGGTTTGGCGGTTCGGTTGCAGCCAAAGAAATCTCAAATCCGTCATCCGTCCGCCAAATTGGCGGATTAGAGAAAATCAATCCGCAACCGTCCGCTCGTCATCACGCATCCGTCCAAAATGCGGCGGATCGGTTCGGTTCGGTCGGTTTTGGCGGATCGGTAAATCCGCTGCTCACCCCTACTATTTCCCCCGTTCAGGGATAGTCTGGGATAAATTTTTTTAGGTTTTGTTTGGATGACCATTGGGATTAATTTAGTCATATAAAAAAAATAAGTTATTTTAATTAAATAAGATAAATGTCACATTAAATCTATAATTATTTTATTTTTTTCTTTTCTAAAAGTTAAAAAATTAAAAAATTTATTCCAAACGAGACTTTTTAGCCTCAGGCAAAATATCAAAAAAGTTAAAAAGTCAAAAAGTCAACTCATATCTCAAACAAATGCTTAATTTAATTTTTTTTTCTTTTTCTTTTTGACATAAGTCTCAATTTAATATTTTTAAAATTTTTTATGAAAAAAATATAAATAAATAAATAGAGTGATGTGATAATTTATAGTGATTTTTTAAACTAAAATATTTAGTTTCCAAACAAAGTCTTAGGCCTCGTTTGGTAACTCAATATTTTAGCTTAAAAGTCAAAAAGTCACTAAAAAAATTAAAAAATCAACAATCTATATCAAAAATTTAAAGATTTTACTTTTTTTTTTTAATACTTTTTGCACATCTTTTTGTAAAAAAATCAAAAAATCATTCGAAAAGTACTAATTACTACTTCCCTCATATTTTAACCTAAAAATTAAAAAATTATTAAAATAATATATTCCAAAACGAGACATAGTCTAACAAAAAAAAGAATTTATTTGGGATAAATTTTTAATTTTTTATAATTTTTTTTAAAAAATAAAATAATTATAATTTATACATGATATTTTGTTTAATGGACTTCTTAACATATTTCATCTTTTAATTGAGCACACCCCAAACAAAGCCTTGCCAAGTTTGGCATAACCTAAATAATACAAAAAGTTAAAAAGTCACTGTCCTATTTAAGTCATATCATCTTATTTAAATCACATCATCTCTCTAACACATCACATCAAAACACAATCCAAACCCAACTTATATAAGCCAATAAATTAAAAAGTACACTTTTTTAGAACATCCCAAACAACTCAACCATCTTCTCAAATAAGCCTCAAATATTGGACACAATTTATAATCCCTTTTTCTCAAATATTTGTCAATTTTCAACATGCAAAATAATAAATAATATATTTTATATAAAAAAAAATTAATTTTTTTTCCACAAATTTAAGTATCTTATTTACTTCTTCCAGATAAAGACTTAAAATTCGTCAAAAAATTTTAAAATATTAATAAATTTTTAGATATTTAAAATAATAAAAATAAACATATAATTTGAGATGGACCGAGTGTCGGTAATAACTTATGGGATCAATTTTCAATTGTATCAATTTCACCACGTTACTTTTTGTACTGTGTCAAATTAGTACAATTAATAATATTCAAAAATCAACAGCAAAAATAGGATATAAAAGGAAGGGCAAATTACAAACACCCCCTCGAGGTTTGATAAAAATACAGATTCTCCCCTGAGGTTTGAGAAATTACAAATTGCCCCCTGAAAGTCAAATTTTCATAATAAATTAGGGGAAATTAGGGGGGAATCTGTATGAAAATAAAAACCTCAGGGGGCAATTTGTTATGGAAATATAAACCTCAGGGGGTGGGATGTAATTTCTCAAACCTCAGGGGGGAATCTGTATTTTCACCAAACCTCGAGGGGGTGTTTGTAATTTACCCTAAAAGGAATGAATAATTTTAAATTTAACGTGAACCTTTTAATCATTTTAAAGAGAATACTCTTTAATTTCGATTAAATTTCTAAAAACTTAATAACAATTGAATTAAATTAACATAATATAAAATAATTTAATTATAAAATTGATATGATTAAAATTATAAACACCAAATTAATACAATAGATAAACTAGTGTTCTGCCTATGCTACGTATGGGTCGTGTTTACAATAATTTGTGATTTTTAATTTTTTTTCACACTTAAAAAAGGAATATAACAAATGCAGTATATTTTTCAATCAATTATTTTATATTTGCTTTTATTTAAAATTTAAAAATAATGTACAGACAAAATTTATAGTAACAATTACGAAAAAAATTATTCCTAACGACATTTTTTTACTTCTATATAAATACTTAAAAAAATAAATCTGAAAAAAGTAGTCAATATAAATATTATATATTAAAGTAAAAAAAAATGTGGTTACCAATTATGTTTACATAAATTTACTATAGTTCTAATTTCAAATTAAAAAAAAAGTATTTTAAAACATTTTATTTAGCTAGTACCAAACAAAATTTACTTAGCAAAAAGAAAAGTTATAAAATTTTGTTATAAATTTTCAAATGTCTATTGTTAAACATTCTATTCAGCTTGTTTGTTTGTTTGCTTGTTTACTTGCTTGTTTTTGGAGTTTTGATTTTTTATCTTTACTCTACATTGATCGTATTGTTTTATTTATTTTTCTTTTTCTTGCTTGATTTTTGCACGATACATCATTCATAATGCATTTTCGAGTGTATTAATGAAAATACCATACACTTAAAATTCACAAAATAACAATATATAGAAAAAAAAATTAATAATTGTCCAAAACTAAAACTACTTTAAGAAAAATAAAAAATAAAAACAAAAATGAAATTGTTTGAAGTATAAAATGATTTATTAATTAATTAATTAATTTTTAAAAACAAACTTTAAAAAAAAAACAAAGAAAACTATACGAAAAAAGTACATAAACTAAACATAAAATATAATACAAAAAATAAATAAATTATATGATTTTCAAGAAATAAGACTCACAATTAAATTTTATAAAATCTTGTTTATTCATATATTTTTTGTGTATATTTTTTGTATTTCTACTCCTGATAATGACATTGAAATAATTTGCACTTCTTACGTTAGGTCTATTTAATAACTTTAGCAAGTACAGATGTAATAAATTTCATAACACAAAACACAAATAACTGTGAAACAAAATATCTAAAAAAAATAAAAGCAAATTTCAATTATGTTGTAGAAGTACACTTAACGGTTTAATTGGAGGTATAACCAGATAAATCGCCATCGAAGAGGAAGACAATGTTTATTTTTCATCACAACAATTACATAACTCAATATATAATTGTAATATCTCTCACTCTTCCACACGTTTCATTCTTTTTCAATATTAGAATGAATGCATGAACCAAAAAAGGAAGTATTTGAAAAGACAAAGAGATATGGTTTGAGACATTTCAATTGCTGAATTCTATTAATTAATAGTCGAGTTTCTAATAATTGTTAGCCATTAGAACTGAGTTATTTGGTTTTATCTATATTTGCTTGATAATTTGAGAGTGGACATGTATCAAGTCTTTACACAAATATTTGGAACATTTTTTTGAGTATTATTAATGAAAGGTACAGTGTAATTTTTTTCCACAATTGTAACCTGTTATTTTTTAATAAGAATTTACATTTCTTTTAGATATTTTTTAATATACAAATTATTGTTTACAGTGTAATTTTTTTTTCTTGTAATTGCAACCTGTTATTTTTTAATAAAAAATTATATTTGTTTTAGTTATTTTTTAATATAGAAATTATTTTTTAAAATTTTAATGAAATGCACAGTATAATTTTTTTAAATAAAAAATTATATTTATTTTAAATATTTTTTAATATACAAATTATTTTTCTTGAATTTTTATAGAAATAATTTGATAATCCCATCATTAATCATAATAGTCCTGTTTTGTGTAGCTTAAAAGTTGCTTATTTCAGCTTTCACCTTAATTTAAGCTATTTTGATGTGTTTGGTTTAGCTTATAACTTATAACTTATAGCTTTTTGGAAGTCAAAAATTAGCTAATTCTTTGAATGGGGCAGGAAATGCTTAATTTATAAGTCAGAAATTAACTTATGTTCATAGTTATAAGCTATAAGTTGTTTAGGCATAAGTTATAAGTATTTTCTCACAACTCTACCAAACAGGGCCAATGTATAAGAGAAATTGAAAATAATGCGACAGTAGGTATGAGATAAATAAAAAAGACTTATAGATTGAGAGAAATTAATAAATATTGTAGTTTTTCTTTAAATCAAAAAATTAAAAAATTAATATTAAAATATTAGAACTCTAATCAGATTTGTGAGTTAAAAATCTTATTTTTCTTATTATATATATATATATATATAGATAGATTACAATAATAAACAAAAATGTTATAAATTTTAATTTTTACTAAATATCTATCATAAGTGTCATGTAAATCCCATATATATATATATACATATATATTTGAAATATGGTAATGCTACAGACCCAGTGGGGTAATCTCTACTGACAACCTCAGTGTGGCATGCCACACTGGGGTTGGCCGAAAATTCAAAAAAACAAATAATAAAATAATTTTTTTTTATTTAATAGGAGCCGACCCCAACACCCACAGCTGCTGGGAGTCTAAATTAATTTTTTTTAAAATATTTGATAAAAATTTTAGTAAAACTTTGCCGTGATAAAATATTCGACAATGCTACGTAGCTAAAATTTTGTGGTTTAAAAGTGGCTTAAATGGTCAAAACGACGTCGTTTTGAGTACAGAACAACATAAAAATGACCAAAATAACTTCGTTTTAACCATTTGAATCACTTTTAAACCACAAAATTTGAGATACGAGATATTTTCCTAAAATATTTTAGATTTCTGACAAGAGTTTGGAAACTCCTTTTTTAGTCCTTTCCTTTGATATACGTTCTCACAAACACAAATAAGTGAGAGAGCTTTCACAGTCGGAAAATGTGAACTCCCACCGAACAATTCGCCGGAAAGTTCAAGTACAGAGTTCCCCGCCTAATCTTTGATCGCGAGTTGGAGATAGATTTGTAGTGATTCGAGAATCGGATCGAGTGATTTCTTTGAAATGCAAGATATACATTCGATTGGAGGCGGAGGCGGGCGGTTGTTCGGCGGCGGAGGTGATCGGAGACTAAGGCCGCACCACCACCACCACCACCAGCAGAACCAGCAGACCTTGAAGTGCCCTCGCTGCGACTCTCTCAACACCAAGTTCTGCTACTACAACAACTACAACCTCTCTCAGCCTCGCCATTTCTGCAAAAGCTGCCGGAGATACTGGACCAAAGGCGGCGTCCTGCGCTGTGTCCCCGTTGGCGGCGGCTGCCGGAAAACCAAACGCTCCAAACCAAAATCCTCCTCCGACGCGCCGCCGGACCGAAAATCCAACTCTCATTCAAGCAGCGAGAGCTCAAGCCTCACCGCCTCAACCACGGCGGCGACGATGACCTCCATCACCGCCGCCGCCGCCGCCGCTACTACCGAGGTAGCGTCGGCGAGTCCTTCGACATTTCCGGACTCGAGGTTTTTCAATGTTTCGCAAACTACAAACCCTAGCTTCGATCCGCCGTTGATCGATCAGTCATCGGACGACGGGATCTTCCCTGAGATAGGAAGTTTCGCGAATCTGATGACGTCATCCAACGATCATCATCAGTCACTTCTAGGGTTCAACTTTAACATCTCCGATGTTTCGGCTTCGGCGTACCGGTTCCACCAACAAAATCACGGAACGGTTTTACAGAATCAGAAGATGCATGAGGACAACGGCGGGTTTCTGGATCAGACGGCTCAGATCGATTTATCAGGGGCCAACAATGGTGTGGTCGAAGCACTGGATTGGGAAGGTGGTGGAGATCAAAACATGTTTGATCTTACTGGAACCGTTGATCAAGCTTACTGGAGTCAACAAACTCAGTGGACTGACAATGATCAGGCACTCTATCTCCCATAATCTCACCACTCAACTCATAACCAAAAAAAAAAATTAAAAAAAAAAGAGACAAAAATATGAATATGAATGACTCTTTTTCTATGTAAATTTATATATATATATATATTATTGGTTTTTGAAGGTGTTTTTGGTTTTGATCTTTCAATGTTCATCTCGAAATTAACCGTTATGTTTTTTATTTTTATTTTCTGGGTTTCTGGTGTATTTGGAAATTTTTGAGTATTTAGTTTTTTAAATCAGTTTCTATTTGGTCTGGATATGGAATGGAGAGTTTCACACCGTCTGTAGATTCATCATGAGTTTCACACTGATCATTTAAGTTAATTATTTTATAGGCTTTAAATGTATGTTATCTATGAATATAGATTTTTTAAAATAATTATAATTATATAATTTTGTCATATTTATTTAAAATTAAATAAATGATAATTATAGTTTTAAAAATAAATTATCTATTTTATATATAAAAAAATGATGACATAAATCATATTTAAACAGAGTGGATATGGTAGGTATTTTTGGCCGTACTCAATCTGAGTAGCCCATAGCCAAATTGGATGGATGTCAAATTTTTGGATTCTTTTGTTTTCAGATGTATTATAGATAAATTATTAGTGTAAGATTAATTAGTAATTAGATTGTTAAGGATGAGATTAAGAAAATTGTGTTTATTTGATGACTACTGAATTAGCAAGAATTCTTGTTTGTTTTACTATTCTATGATGGAATTAATTATATGAAATTTCATAAATATCTTTTATATTTTTAATATATTTTAATATTAAAATTTTATTTTATAAATAAATTATTATTTTTTGTACTATGTTATTTAATATATGTATTTGCAAATATTATTATAATAACAACCAACACAAGAAAATAAGGAAAATGATTTGGAGCTTTAAAAAGAGGCCTTCTAATCCCTCTAATTTCCTGTTTTGACAACTGTTTCCTTTTTTCTTTTTTTTTCTTACTTGATATGAAAATTAGGAGGATTAAGGAGAGAAAAATTAGGAGAATGTAGCAAGATCCAGAAAATAAATAGCGAATGCATCTAGATATATACAGCAAGGAACACACACAGAGAAGAGGAAAAAGAAATAGGCCATCAACTTGTACATGTAACAGAGTTAAAAGAGTACTTTTAGAAGTAATACCTTAGTTATGTATTTATTTGGATGGATTAGATAAGGCGGATTGTAATTCATCAAACTATTAATTTTGAGATATATTGTTCCTGGACTATTTTGATAGACTGAATTTGTATTCTATATTTGTTTACTCATGCGATTAGATGTCTGGATTAGATTATTTTTAGTAAATCTAATATTTGTTTAGGATATTATGGAGAAGAATAAATACTAAAATGACTATTTTATCCTTTTCAATTATTTACAAAGTAATAGCAATATTAAACATAGCTTTAATATTTTAATTATTTTTAACTAGATTAAATAAAAATTTATTTTATTTTATTTTTTGCACAATTAATAAATTTATTTTAAAAAAATTAAATAAATTAAATATCAATAAAAATATATGTTATTTTTTAATTAAAATTTTAAATAAATTTATTTTAAATAATAATAATAATTAAATAATGAAATAAAATAAAACATCTATTAAAATTTAAATAATGAAATTAAATAAAATATTTAAAAAATTTTAAAATAAAATATCAATAAAATATTTTTAAAAAATTAAATAAATAAAACAAAAATAAAAATTAAATAAAATTATTTTATTTTTAAATTGAGACTTTTAAATTTTACTAAATATAATACATAATTAAATACCAAAGGACAAAAATGTAATTTTATTAGCTAATCTCATGGGGTGAGTTATCCCATGGTTTTTATCCCAACCCCCCCTCCCAATGGGATACCATAGTCCTACAAATATGAGGCTAATAGTCTGGAGGGATTATTAGTCCGGAGCAAAACTTTTGAAACAAACAACAGACAATTAGTCCATCCAGACTAATAATCCAATCCCGTGCTCAATCCTTCCAAAACAAACACTCCCCCAAAAGTAATACCCCGGGATTGGAAATCCACTTCAACAATGCGATTTGTAATCCAAATGGATTATTAATCCGGTCCAGTCCAACTTCATCAAAACAAAGATGAAGGCTTTGTTTGGTTTGCTTTTAAGAAATAAATTTTGGAGAAATTTTTTTAAAATTTTGTTTGGTTTAGTGATTTTGAAAAAAAAATTTCAAAATCACTCTTTCTTACATATAAATCAATCACTTTTTCTCTCACATACATCGACTCAATTACAACAAAATATCAAATCATCCCGAATTCTCATACTCCAAAACTATTTTCAAAATATACAACTAAATAAACAAAAAAAAAATTCTAAACTCTATCTCCAAAATCTTTTTAAAAACTTATCTTTCAAAATCAAACCAAACACAGCCGAAATATGTGGGATTCCCTTCACGATCAATTCAATCCCTCTTTTACAATACTCATTTTTATATAAAATATATATAGATATATATATATATATATGTTGGCTATATATTTTGTATAAAACCAATCACAGTTCAACACGTGGCAGGTTGAAGGTAATATAGGAAGACAATTCAAACCTTCAATCGTGATCGTACACGTGGCAATTAGCATTGGTTTTCATAAGATCTGCGTAATACTGAATTAACAAAGAGATGCAAAGTGATGTGACTTCAACGGTTACTCACATTTAAATTCAAAATCAGGAGAGAAACCTAACTGCAGGTATTGGCATAGTGGAGCTAACTATAAGGCAACATGATCAGCGATCATGGAGGAGCGGTTCGACGGTTAGAAGTGCAGTTCGATGGTTATCCTTGAGAAGTATAAATAGTAGAGAAGGCTCCAGAAAAGCCCCAAATTCAGATCCATAAAACCAGTTTTATTCTACTTTATTTCTTTTCCAGTTTTTACATTTATTATTCTTTACATTTCCGTACTTCAAATTCCTGCACTGCATTTCATTCATAGGAATAGTTTTCAAGTAGCTTGTTGCTGTAAACCTCTACGAGTCTGATTCGGATCTTTGTAAGTCTTTCATTTTGCTTAATGAAATATTGTAACTGTTCTTCATTTAATCATTGTTTGCTTAATTCTCCTAAACAAAGCCACCAGTAAAAGTCCTCTTCATTGAGGTTGAAAGAATTAAAACACAATCGTTTGATAATTGGTTGGCAATTAACATTTTGTAAGGACTGATTGATCTTTGTTGGCACGTTCACAATTACAAAAATAACCTTCGAAAGTCAAAAAAGTCAACATTTATTTTTGGCATGCCCGGTGGGACTAATTGAAATGGCTAGACGTAGGAGACAAGGGAAAAATGAATGTTTGGAAGAAGGCGTGGAAGCAGAAGTAGAAATGCCTAATACAGGGGATAATGTGATAACATATCCTGTGGAAACACTCATTTTATCAGAACCTATGGTCGAACAGACCAGCACTTCGAAACATGTACCACATGTTCATAATATTGGACGAGGCCAAAGAATTGGACCATCCACTGTTCTATCTACTCAGCCAATGAATCTATGGGGTGACCTAATAGATGCCATGGGACAGTAGTTAATGAACACAATGGAAAGATGGGCAACATCCTTTTTCGGATCGAATGAATGCTCATCAACCAACTAATGCAAGGCATATAGAGGAAAATTCAAATGTCCCTCAGCAAAGATTAGCTAGAGGCAAATAGCCTATGCAAAGTAATGGGCATACTAATGGTTAAACTAGTAACCAAAATCATGAAAGACCACTACCTCAGTCTTGGTATGAGCCTCTTTCGAGGCCTATGGCAAATCAAAATGCCTTATTACTTAACAGTGAAGCCATGCAAATTGGTGGATCTGGCCCAACACAAGATAATGGTGTAAGGATGGTTCCAAATCCTATGTTCAAAGCCATACCTGACACGAGAGGGTTTACTAATCCTTTGTTCGAATTTATACCCAGGGGGTTGGAAGGTTTTCCTACAACTGGAAAAGACACAACACCTGTTCCAACACCTTTCGCAAGACAGGCTCAAAGAGGTCACCCATACCCCCAACAACAACCAGCACCACAAGGATAACCAGTTCCAAATATACCACCCTATGGACCAAGAGGACCCCAGGCACAAGGTTGTTCACCAAATCCTGTGTTTGTTCCTCCAGTAGTGGTTCAACAAGCACAAAATATGGTCCCTAAGGACCAAATTGCTGACATTGTTAGAGAGATGTGTGGACTAATGGCTCGGGGGGTTCAGACTCTTGTGTACAGGAAACCGTACCCAGAATGGGTAGATAGGGTACATAAATACCCAAGAGGTTTCAGGATATTAGATTTTTCCCTTTTTTATGGGAATGGAAACCAGTCAACGGTTGAACATATTACTAGGTTCGCGGCTCAGTGCGGTGAATTTACCAATAATGACTATATGAAGTAAAGATTATTCACAAATTCTCTAATTGGAGAAGCATTTGTATGGTATATTAACCTTACACCTGGTTCTATCCAAACTTGACAACAAATGGAAGAGGCATTTCATGCCTAATTCTTCCAAACAGAGCTAGAGGTTTCCATGGTAGACTTAGCAAGATTGAGTCAAAGGCCTGATGAGAAAGCTACTCAGTTTATTGCCAGATTTAAAAGAGCACGAAATAAATATAAGATCATCTTACCAGAGCCTGAATTTGTGAGATTGGCTCAAAATGGTTTAGAGTTTAGGCTTCAAAAGAAGTTTGACTCAATTGAGTTTAGAGACTTAGTGGAATTAACCTATAAGGTGTCTAGGTATAAAGCATTACTAAAAGAAGAACAAGATCAAAGTAATACATCGTACAAGACGTATTATAGAGATCCTAATTATGAGATTGATGCAGCAGAGATTGAAGGGAAAGAACATGTGATCTGTGATGCATTAATTCATAAAGATACAACAATTGATCAGCAGTTTAAAAAGAAAGACCTTCATAGGAAATACTCTTTCGACTTAACAAAGGCAGATGACATTTTTGATCGTTTGCTTGCTGCAAATTTCCTGAAGTTACCAAAATGAGTCAAAATTCCGTCTCCAGAGGAACTTAAAGGAAATGTGTATTGTAAATGGCATAATTCTTGGTCTCACTCAACTAAAAACTGCATTGTTTTTCGAGACAGGATCCAAGAGCAGATTCGAAAGGGGAATTTAAAATTCCCAGCTAAAGCAGAAAAGGCCATGGAGATTGATACTAATCCATTCCCGGTAATTGGAGAGGTGGCAACCAATGTTATTATGCCAGACTTCCAGAACTTGTCCTTGAAGGAACTAGAAGAAGTCAATGTACAGATGCATGTTGCCAGCCAGACAACTGTCAAGAAAGATGCTGGAAATCTACCAGCTATTGGATAAGGTTTTTTAGACCAGAGGGAAGACTCTGATGAGGAAGCACTAGATGAAGATTCTTTAGAAGTAGCTATCATGCAAAGAATGTGTCCCAGATGCAGGCTAAGCTACAAGTGGTTGAATGGGCTTCCAATTGATGGGAAACAATATTACAATAATGTGCAGAGGCGTCCTAAACCAACCAATGCTTATAACAAAAGGTCCAACTAGTATTAGGCAGCAGCCATTAATGGCTGAGCCAACAGCCGCTAGAATGCATTCTAAAGGCAAGAGCCCTTTATATGAGTCCAGACCACCTAATTATTATAGAATGAAGAATGGTCATCCTGAAAGGAGACCAGAGAAGGTCAGTTTATGGGATCAAAGCCAGAGATTGGCCTCCTAGACCAAATTTCACGTTAAGGGCCTTCACAACGACGAAGATGGCTTTGAAGAAAGAAAGAAACAGTTCAACAGCTGGATTAGTAGGTTCGTGGATACCTGGAGTTCCAGATTGGTTTGTCATGCAGAACAAACCTACGAAGATATCTACCCAAAGAAATGTTGTTGGAAACCAAGGTAGAATGGTCAAACCTCCTTTGGTGGCTCCAAACAATTGGGTATTGCTTAAGCACCCGAAAACAAAAGAACCAAATATGGTCCCAGTGATTTCTAGGTCCCAAAGAAAGAAGATCCAACAAAAGTACACTCAGTACCAAAAGGATCTGAAAGAATGTGGAGAAAGTTCTTCATTGGTTCAGCTAAAGAGCCAGGCAGAAGGAGAAGAAGATTCAAAGTTAGATCCTAATCTAAATCGAATCTTCCAGACAAAAAGAGTTGTAGTAGGGAGCAGTTGGCCAAAGTTCATTTCGAACTAAAAGCCAAGGAAAGATCCAGCTTGGTAAGATTGGAAAAAGCTTTGATGGAAAGTGATAGTGAGATAGAAGATGAAGTCGTCCCAGGCCAAAGGAATTGGATGGTTGAGGAAGAAATGTTTGAAGCCTTCATGGCTGAACAGACATTTTTGGTCGAAAAACCAACAGAAACAAACCATTCGAAGGAAGTTACTAATACAAAAGTGCCAGAATGCAGCATGGAGGATACTTATGAAGTAATTGAACAAGTTGACCAAGAAGGAAAGGAGGTACAGCCAGTCGTCCAATTTGGCTCGTTTCCTCTGGTGTCAGTGAATATGGTGCTTATATTACCACAAGAGTTTCAAGCTGAGGATGAAAACCAAGGTCAGGAGATTGACCCAATTCTAGTCTCCATTGAAGACTTACAAATAAGTATGGTGCAAGACGAATCCGAAGTAGCCACACCAATGGAAACTGAAGACGAGAGTAAGGAAGAGGTAAGTATTAACCTCTCATACCCTTTTGAGTATCCCACGACGTCCATGACACAGCATGTCAGACCCTTGTATATCAAGGCCATCTTCGATGGAATATAGATGAATCGGGTGCTGGTGGATAACAGGACAACAGTAAACCTGCTTCCAAAATCTTTGTTGAAGAAACTAGAAAAGAAGAACCCCAGACTAATCCCAACCAGTACAACCATTGCTGGTTTCGCTGGAGACAAACAGATAGCCCAAGGTATTTTGCCCATCAACTTGAGTGTAAGAACCAAGGACTGCATAACAGCATTCATCGTTATCGACAGCAATGCTAAGTATAATGCTTTACTTGGAAGAGATTGGATTCACACCAACAAATGTGTGCCTTCCTTTTTACATTAGAAATTCATGATGGCCTTGTGCAATGGAGAGACGGAGGAGATCAATGCAGATCCTCAACCCTTCATAGCTTATGCAGATTTCACAGAGGCCAAATTATATACTGAAGGAGTGGCACCACTCAGTATACTAAGAAAACCTGATGGATCAACCGAAGTGACGGCTGATGAGGAATTAGCACACTTGAAGCACTTAGTCCAGGAAAGTGTTGATGAAGAGTTTATCGTTAAAAATGACAATGATGCTTGGTTGTAGGTGAAGAAATGGAACCCAGGAGGCCAAATCTTTGGCTTTAATTAATTTTTCAGCATTGGACATACAATCAATAGTCCAAAAAGTGCAAGAACAAGAGAAAGAAGCCATGATAATTGGTTGGAAGCAAGAATAACAATAGGTCAGATGTTTGGCCTTAGATAAATACTGTGCTTTGGATATTGAAACAAAAGTCCAAGAGATACAGGAGGGAGATGCCTTGTGGACAGACTTTGTCTATGAGGAGGAGGGTAAGGATGTCGAACCAAAGAAACTGGTAGCAGAACAAAGCAAGGAGATTGCTTCGAGGTCAGAAGGAATCAAGGAAGGAGCATCAGTAAGTTCTCATATACAAGACCCCTTGGAAGAAGTAAATTTAGGGAAAGGTTCTATACAACAGCCCACCTATATACGTGCTTGGTTGAATGCTCTTGACAGGGACCAGTTGTTGGTTGTTTTGAAGAAATATAAAGATTGTTTTGCATGGTCTTATAATGAACTACCAGGATTAGATAGGTTATTAGTAGAACATAGGCTCTCTATGAGGCCTAATTTTAAGCCATACAAACAAAAACCAAGAAGAATGAGTCTAGAAGTGATTCAGAAAGTTAAGAAGGAAATTCTTAGAGTCCTCAAGGCAGGATTATTAAGACAGCCAGGTACGTTGAATTACTATCCAATATTGTGCCTGTAGTTAAGAAGAATGGTAAAATGAGGGTATGTATCGATTTCAAAAACTTGAATCTAGCAATTCCAAAAGATGAGTATCCTATGCCTATAGTAGATTTGTTGGTAGACAGTTCAGCAGGGCATCAAATTTTGTCAATGATAAATGGGCACTCTGGTTATAACCAAATCTGCATTGCAGAGGAGGATGTCCACAAGATAGCATTCAGATCTCCTGGGAATATTGGCACATTTGAATGGGTTAAAATGCCATTTGGCCCGAAGAATGTTGGGGCTACATATCAGAGGGCTATGAACACTATCTTTCATAACCTCATTGGAGGGTATTTAGAATGTTATATTGATGACATTGTAGTGAAATTCCAATCTATGGAGGAACATTTGTTTCACTTAGAAGCAGCTTTTGAAAGAATGAAAAAGTTTAAGTTGAAACTCAATCCTCTTAAATGTGCTTTTGGCGTATCATCTGGAAACTTCTTGGGCTATGTCGTACACAAGAAAGGAATACAGATTGACCAGAATAAAGTCAAAACCATCATTGGAGCCAGACCTCCATCAAGTAAGAAAGAATTACAAAAGTTCCTTGGACAGGTTAATTTTCTTCGAAGATTCATTTCTAATACTGCAGGGAAAACTAAAGTTTTTTCTTCCTTGTTAAGGCTAAAAGATGAAGAGGAGTTTGTGTGGACAGCAGAGTATCAAACTGCTTTCAAAGGAATCAAAGCCTACTTGGCCAACCCTCCAGTGCTGATGCCACCAAAGGGTGATAAGCCCTTGAAGTTGTACATAGCTGCAGTAGAGGATTTATTGGGAGTTTTCTTAGCCCAAGACAATGAAGAAGGCAAGGAGCAAGCTGTTTATTACCTTAGTAGGTTTCTAAATTCTTGTTAATGTAAATACTCAGTTGTAGAAAAGCTGTGCCTTGCATTGTATTTTGCTGCAATGAAATTAAGATATTATCTTTTGCTTACAACTGTCTTGGTAATTGTAACCACAAATTTGGTTAAATATATGTTATCTAGACCCATGTTGAGGGGAAGAATTGGCAAATGGATACTAGCTTTATCAGAATTTCATCTAGAATATGTTCCCCAAAAGGCAGTAAAAGGATAAGTTTTAGCTAATTTTTTAGCAGACCATCCGTGTCAAACAGAAAGCCAAGAGATAATGGAACTTGGTATGGTTAATATTAAACCATGGCAAATGTGGTTTAATAGATCAAAAGCCACTGGTTTAACTAGGATTGGTGCAGTAATTAAGTCACCACAAGGAGTAGAAACCACGCATGGTTTCAGAGTGAATGAAATTACTTGTTCCAATAATCAAGCTAAATATGAAGCCTTAATAATGGGATTGGAAATACTTATTGGATTACAAGCTCATGCAATTGACATATTTGGAGATTCTCAATTGGTAGTTAACCAGGTGAAAGGGATTTTCAAATGTCAATGTATAAGCATGTTACCATACTATATTGTTGCATTACATCTACTTTCTCAATTTCAGATAGCAAATGTAACTCATGTCCTAAGATTCTTGAATAATAAACCTAATGATGTGGCTCAGAAAGTTTCGAATTTCAAGAGAAGGGATAATACTCAAAGGGACATAAGCTAAACAACATATCAGAAAGTAATACCACCCTTAAATAAAAAGAATGTGGTTCTGGAAGTCAATCGTAATGACTTACAAGAACAAGATTGTAGGCATCCAATAATGCAGTATCTGGCTGGCCCATTTTCGAAAGCCAGCAGAAAAATTAGATTGCAGTTTATGCAATACATAATGTATGGTAATGCTCTCTACAAAAGAGGGAGAGATGGGTTATTGTTGGAATGTTTAGGCCCAAAGGAAGCATTGACAACTATGACTGAGGTTCATGAAGGCATTTGTGGTGCTCATCAGCCTGGTGTGAAGATGAGATGGCTGCTTCGAAAGCATTTCTACTATTGGCCAACTATTCTTAAAGATTGCATAGAATATGCAAGAGGTTGCCAGGCATGCCAAAAGTATGGCACAATAAGGCACGTGCCCATAACTGACCTACATGTAGTTGTGAAGCCTTGGCCATTTAGAGGATGGGCCATAGATATGATGGGGAAAATACACCCACCTTCTTCGAAGTATCATTGTTTCATCTTAGTAGCCACTGATTACTTCACTAAGTGGGTCGAAGCTAAGCCATACAAAGCTATAAACCAGACTGAAGTCATTGGATTCATTAAGGAATTAATCTCTAGATTTGGTATCCCACAGACTATAACTGTTGATAATGGGACTATATTTGATGGGAAAATGGTAAAGCCTTTTGTGGTAAAGTTTGGAATTAACATTGTTAATTCCATTCCCTATTATGCACAAACTAATGGTCAAGCTGAATCATCCAATAAGTCTTTGAAAAAAAGAATACAGAAAGTTGTGGAAGACAATCCTAGGGATTGACATAACTTATTGTTGGATGTATTGTGGGCTTATAAGACTTCTCCAAAGTCAAGCACAGGAATCACTCCTTGTGCCTTAATATATGGGCATAATGCGGTGCTACCTGTGGAAATTAATGTTAAGTCCTTAAGGGTGAGATGTCAAGACCTGTTAGATCTTGAGCAATACCATCAAAGCATGTGCTTGGAATTAGAAAGTATAGATGAAGCTAGGATTTTGGCATGGAATAGCATTCTTTTCCAAAAGAAGAAAGCAGCCAAAAACTATAATAAGAAAGTCAAGCACATTAGTTTTGATGAAGGTGATTTGGTATGGAAGACAATACTCCCAATAAGGATTAAAAGCCACAAGTTTGGCAAATGGTCACCTAACTGGAAAGGACCGTATCAAGTTCATAGAGTCTTGCCTATAGAAGCATATCATTTGAAAATTTTGAATAGATATGTACATCCCGAGAAAATTAATGGCAGATATTTGAAGCCTTATTATCCAACTGTATGGAAAACACAAGAAATAGAATAAGTTCTAAATAAAAGAACATGAGAACACTCAAATGATAAATAAGAATTTTTATTTCATAAAGAGTTGAGTACATGTAGCCATAGATTGGCCCAGAAGTCAGTACAATGCCTCAGTTGTTCTTTTACAATAGATGCTCTGAAGTAATGGGAACAACTGGATGCCTGAAGCCATCTCCTACTTTCGATCAACCAGTCCTTGATTAGTAATCTGCAATTTGGTGGCAGTTTGATCTAAGGCTTGGTTGACTGCTGATAGCTCCTCTTCAAGTTGAGTTTTCTTCTCCAATAGTTGAGCTCGAAATTGGAAGACAGAGGAATGTTGTTCCTTCAATTCTGACACTTCAGTATGAACCTTGGAAATGAAGCTCCAATTTCTCACCAATTTCTCCTCCGCAACCTTGGCAGCATGGCAAATGTTGATGTAAAAATCAATGGTGGCTGCTACCTGAGATAAATAACTTGAGACAGCCATGCTGGATTGCTCAACAACCTTGCAACACTAGAGGAAGCCATCTTTGATTATAGGCCTTTGTAAGACTTCGAAAGGAATCCTCGAAAAAGATGCCAGCAGCTCTAGACAGCTGTCCAAGTCTATCGAAGGCAAGGAAGTCTTACCACTGAAGGAAGAGCTCTCAAAAATTTCTACCAGAGAATCAGCTAGAGCTAATGGCTCAGTCTCATTGCTAGTTATTGGAGAGGTGGAAGGTATGTCAAAAAAACTGGCTAGTTTAGCCTAAAAAATATCCACCTCATCCATTGACATGGAAGGTGCAGAAAGAGCTCTAGTAGAAGGAAGAAATGACTGCATAGAAATCGGAGAAGAATGTGGAGTATCCTTAGCAGTCTCTATAGTTTTTGCTACCAGTTGGTCAAGAGAAGAAGGACTGGAGCTAGGCAAAGATAATGGATGATGGATTGGAGAGCTACCAGTACCCTATATATAGGAATCAGCTACCATCAAAGATGAAATAACAGCTGGAATTTCCTTAGGAGGAGGAGGAGAAGCAGGGCTCGAGAGAGAATCAAATTGAGTAAAATTGAAAGACAAATGAGGGAGGTATGGAGTTAAGCCAAAGGAAAGAGATGTAGAAATACTTGACCTCAAGAAAGGTATGAAGAACATGGGACCAAGAGGTGGAAGGATTGCTTGAATTAGCTTTGTAATTTGAGGACTTTTAACTTCAAGAGAGATTGAGGGAGTCCTTGTAGAGGAAGGAGGCAGAGTAGTCGTTCCTGCAAAAGAAGAAATACAAAGTAATGTCAAGTCTCAATACCAAGAATTTGACAAGAAAATAAAAGAATAGAGGCATGAAAGAAGTTACTTGTTTCAGAAGTGGTAGTAATGATAGGAGAGCTACGAAAGGAATAATGCTCAGCAATATGCTGCATTCTCGCAGTTTTCTTTTGGATTGCATCAGTAGCAGCAGCTTCATCTCTTAATAGTTATTCTTCTTGCTTTTTTGACTCTCTGAAAACAATTATTGCCTTAGAATGTTCTGCTCCTTTGTTCGCGTTTGCCTCATGAACAGGTCTTCGCCAAATCGTAAAGAAGAGCGGTCATCTCCTTTCTCTTTTTTCTCTGTAGTGGTATTTTCTGCTCTTTCTCAATCTCTCTCTCTTCAATCTGAGACTCAGACTCTTCAGGAGTGAGTATTAGCTTCCTTTTTTTTTTCTGCTGATGTTTGTCTTTGAGAATAGCTAGAGCTTCAGCTCTCTTAGGAGACTTTGCTTGTGGAGACCCTATACCAAAAGGTCTGAATGTAAAGAAAACAAGTAGAAAAGTCTAAAAGAAAAGAAACCTCAAGATACATACCATTTTTCGAAGCAGCCCTGGTAACTCTGAAAGGAGAGGGTGAGACTGCAGGAACAGTCTTGGCAGCTGTAGAAAGAGAGGGGATGTTCCCGACTTCTTTTGGTTTAGCCTTAGAAGGCACTTCTAGCCCTATCACCAAATCATGAGGATGTATTGCTAGGCGTACTTCCATATTGGCTGTCCACCAGTTTTGAAATCTTTTCAAAGCCAAGCCAGAGGGAAGGAAGGGGACAAATTTGAACTCACTCAAATCTTTCAACAGTTTAAATGTTGTCTCTTCTAGTTTTGATTTGGGTACTCTCAGGTCTCTGGCTGTAAGATGGACATTCGAGAGGCTGCAATGTGGAATGTGAATCCCTTTAGTAAACCCAAATTGCCCGGCAAACTGAGAAGGGTAGTATACCTCAGATATACACTTATAAGCTTGAGGGTTTAAAGTACCAATAAACAGTTCCCTCGATAAAAAAATGGAAGCCCACATATATTTGTGTGATGGGATGGAACACTCTTTGTTAGCCAAGAATGTTTGTAGCCAAGCTAGTCCTTTGTTGGCATCAAAGGGGCAAAAGAAGGTGGCAGCTGGAGAAATAGGAAGTTGATGAAAAAAGGTGAGGTAATAGGCAAAGGAAGTAGGATAAAGAACAATTCTAGCATATTTTTCCCTATAAGTGCTAGGATCCTGAACTAGGAATTTTAAGCATTTGGGATGCAAATCAGTAAAGTAAGCGAAGAGCCAGAGTTGGAGCACCCAAAGGGAACCTCCTCGGTTGATATCAAGAGGTTAATCACAAAATTGGGAGCAGGTTTTATAAACATGGCCTAAGAGATAAAGGGCTAAGGCTATGCGTTTCTTTAAAACAAGGGCCTTTGCAAGTGGAGCAAATTCAGGCATAATTCGTTGAGATAATATACAAAAAAGAAATTTACACAACCAATATAAAATAAAGGAGAAGAGTTCTCGATTGCCCACAGGACCCACCTTCTTGTTTTCAGCCTTTACGAAATCACTAAAGAAGAATTCAAAGACGGAAGAGAAAATTTAACCAAAAGGTTTGGGTAACTAGGTGTGAAAGAGGTTCCAAGGGGTGAAAGCCCTAAGAGATGGCAGATATCAAGAACGGTGGGAGCCATCATACCACAACGAAACTGGAAAAAGTTAAAAGCCATGTTCCATAAATAAAGAGCGGCAGGAATTAAAAAAGGGTCTTTAGGGATAATAAACCTGGAAAGACGAAGAGCATCGAGGATGCAGAGTTCTTGTAAGTCCCATTCTCTTGCAGGCACAACCCTATCGTACCACTCCTTCCATTCAACCCTCAATGTCAGCCAGCAATGGTGAGGTCGATTCATTTTCCAATTTCCCTAGTCGAGCCCCCATTCATAGAGAAGAAAATGGTTATCTAAACAAGGGTATAAAGCTGGAAGTTGAGCAGGAGCTTCTCGAAAAATGAGACCTAGGACATATTCTTGTTTGTCGCTATGGCGAGGAACAAAGAGGCGTCCGTCTATGGCACTTGACCTATCAGCTGTAAATTTGGCAATCTCTTCCTCAATACATCTTTTTAAAGCCGTAGTTGTGCTTATACGTTAGCGAGCGGTACTTTCGATGAAGAAGAATCCATTGGTGACGAGTAGCAAGGCAGAGGATTAGTAGAAGGAAGGGTTTTGTGTATTCAATAAGCGAGTGAATTGAGCACGAAATAAAAAGGGTTTTAAAACCTTTGTGTTTGGAAAATATATCGTGGAATTCGTAAAGAAGTACTAAAAGTACAGATACGAAGAGTTTCCCTCAATATTGATAACTTTGGAGGGAAACACATCTCAAATACTGATGTCAACTTCGAAATAACATATTTGGCTTCGAAACCAGATTTTGGCACAAGAGTCAAATAACAAACGGCTTCGAAACTAGGAAGCCAGCTTTGAAGCACATTCCACGCCTAAGGATGCAAGAATGCTCAAGTATTTGTTTACTTCAAAAGGACTGAGAACCTGTTTTCGGGTTTCCTAGTGAGAATAAATCCTTCAAAGCAGAACTTGGAATCCCTCAAGGTTAGGAATGGTTTGTTCTAAGTTCCAAACTAATAATTGGTCTGATAATATCCAGGATAAATTGCTCTTTTAGAATAAAACAATGTAGTCACTAAAGGAGGCCTCCATGTTTTTGAAAGTATGAACTGATGTTCGAAGCAAAAATGCTCAATTTAAAAATGATTGATCGTACTAATCATATGGTAAATATGGTTAAAACGAGCTTTAAGGAGCAAGGTTGTTAAATTCAAGGCTCTAATTCTGAAAGGGGACCTCCATATATTAGAAGAAGTCAAATTGGTTTCTAAATATTTCTTTGATTGTCGAGTTTCGAAGAGAAAATTGGTGAATTCGAAGCCATAATTCTGATTGGTCCCAGATAAGTGGAGTAAAATTAGACCATACCAAGTAAAAGAAATCTTTCCGCTTTATTAAGATAAGTATGATTACATCAGAAGCCCTGTCTAGGCACATATTCAAGTTCATAAAAGTAAGGAATAGAATAAATAACAATATCATGGAACTTGTTCCAGCTATGGTCAATTAGCTTCTGTTCTTTCTTTATTCTGTCTTCTATCTTCTCTAGGCTAGGATGCTGAAGTTGACATACTCTTACTTGGTAAAAAAGTTTTTTAGCTTTTATTTCAAACTGTCTCTTTTAGCCCTTGTTCTGTCTCGTCCATATCCAGGTCATCCCAGTATGCAGAATCTTTATTCTTGAAATCATCGTATTCATCAATGAGGTTCTCCGCTTCATACCGGGTATGAACTCGATTGGCTGAGATTTGGTCCAAGGACTGAGTAGTGGCGACAGAATTGTGATGCCAATAAAGGAGTAGGTAGAGTTGGTCCAAGAACATTTGAAGTTCTGCTTGGGCGATGGGGTTGAGAATATGACTCTGGGTCATAATGTCACAAGCCCATCGAAAGTTCTTGAGAGGAACATTGTCCTCAAGAACATTGAACGGCAAATGGGAAAAGGCCCAAGCAGAAGTTGGGCTTGCTTTCGCTGATCTTTAGTAGGAGGAGATGGAGGGTGATAGGAAGGGAGAAACTGGTCCTCAGAGAGAGTATGCTTTAATTCCTCCATCCAGTGAGGGTCTTTTGGAAGAGGAGGTGCAGGAGTTTCCATCTCGAAAGTAGGAGGAAATCGGGGGCTATTGACTATGTCAAGCCAGTTAAAAAAGCAAAGTTTAGCCTTCTGAGCCAAGAATGAAGGGTTATACCCTTATGCCTCTTCCGGGCGATGAGTGGCATGTACTATTTTCGTAGGCATAGAAGATGTGTACCACGCTACGAGGAGGCTGTCTTCCAAATAATGTTGGCGGTCAATGGGCACGAAGGGATAAACCACTGAACTCCGAGCATCGGAAGGGAATTCTAGAGGGTCAATGAACTCAACAAAATGATGGTTGACTCGCTCTCTTAATTCCGGCCAGCTTCCCCAACCAGAAGCTCATGAAGAGGAATAAGTTACAACTTCATCCCACCTAGAAGGCTTTGGGTCAGAGGAGGAACTTCCCATGTCTATATTTGCAAATTTTTGAATCAAAGGATTGTGGACAATGTGTTCGTAATCCAAAGGTTGATAATTTGCAAAAGCTTCCATGACTTGAATATAGGAAGGTGGGTAAAAGTGGCTAATCAATGCATGAAGATTCTTTCGAGGATGAACAATATTATCAAACAACTCTTCATATGCTTGATCGAGATAAGAAAAGGTTTGTTTATCTATGAGAACTGAATTGGACTTTTCGAATGCTGAGATAGTGAGCTTGTTTAAGGGATCGAAGAGGAGTTAATGCAAATGTTCATCAATGAATGACGGTTGTGTTTCTAAAAATGCAAAGCCCATGCACGTTCTAAGACGTGGGAAAATACCTTGATCCACTAATATCACCAAGTATTAGTTATATTAGTGCGGGGGGTAATGTTAGCTATATATTTTGTATAAAGTCAATCACAGTTCAACATGTGGCAGGTTGAGGGTAATACGGGAAGACAATTCAAACCTTCGATCGTGATCGTACACGTGGCAGTTAGTATTGGTTTTCATAAGATCTGCATAGTACTGGATCAGCAAAGTGATGTGGCTTCAACGGTTACTCACATTCAAATTCAAAATCAGGAGGGAAGCCTAACTGCAGGTATTAGTATAGTGGAGCTAACTATAAGGCAACATAATCAACGATCATGGAGGAGCGGTTCGACGATTATCCTTGAGAAGTATAAATAGCAGAGAAGGTCCCAGAAAAAGCCCCAAACTCAGATCCATAAAACCAGTTTTATTCTACTTTATTTCTTTTCCAGTTTTTACATTTCTTATTCTTTACATTTTCGTACTTCAAATTCCTGCACTGCATTTCATTCATAGAAATAGTTTTCAAGTAGCTTGTTGTTGTAAACCTCTACGAGGCTGATTTAGATCTTTGTAAGTCTTTCATTTTGCTTAATGAAATACCACAACTGTTCTTCATTTAATCATTGTTTGCTTAATTCTCCTAAACAAAGCCACCAGTAAAAGTCCTCTTCATTAAGGCTGAAAGAACTAAAATACAATCGTCTGATAATTGATTGGCAATTAACATTCTGTAAAGACTAATTGATCCTTACTGGCACGCTCACAATTACAAAAATAACTTTCGAAAGCCAAAAAAGCCAACAATATATATATATAATAATTTTAAATTTGTTAACAAATGTCCACTAACCATAAGACACTTGATAACAAATTTTTTTTTGAAGTAAATTATTTAACACAAACATAATGAGTTTGATAATGTTGACATAATTAATTACACCAATCTCCCTTATTATTGAAATAGAAACTTCAGAGATGTTGAAATTATTCTTTATCCTTAAATAATTCTTCATTTTAAATTACATGTTTGAAATGACAAAACTATCCCTCTATCTCTCTTACTTTCTCTTCATCTCCTCCTGTTGTTATATGACTCTCTTACCTATCCAAAATCTTACTTTTTTAGAACGTCTCAAACAACTCTGAATGTTTCAATGTAAGTGGCATAGGGACTTGGGGCTACTGCTTAGTCACAGCAGTGATCTGTTGTGAGCCCGTGGGGCCTTTTTCCGAGTCTTTTTCAATAATCTGAACCATTCATATTGTAGGATTTGTCGAGTATATCATCCATACAAAAAATCATGTTAATTAGAAATTCATAACCCTATGATCAAATTCAAATTGTTTTACAAAAATTATCGAGATAATGTTAACTGTTTATTTTTTTAAAAAGAAATGTACTCTTGTTATAAAGATATAGATTTCCAATCAATTTGATTTTTTGCATGGATGATCTATTTAACAAATCCTACAATATGAACGATTCAGATCATTAAAAAAGACTCGAAAAAATCCTCCACGAGAGCACAGCAGATTGCTGCTGTGACGGGTTCATGGCATAGTTGTCAATCACATACCGTACTGAACGGTACATATCATACCACAGAGATAAAATGGAATACAATTAAGCCAATACCGTTTTGGTAAATTTCTCAGTAAGTTTTGGCCAATTTTGTAAATACCAGACAATATCGGCCAGAAAATATAATTCCGGTAAAATTGAACGGTACCCAAGTAAAGCGAATTTAAGATTTTTTTTTGTTTCATTTTATATATTTATATATTATATCAAATTATTATATGATATACATTGTTGTCGTAAAAAAACAAAACAATATAACTTTAGATGCTTAAATATATAAATATATTATATGTTTAAATTATTTTCTAGTAGATAATATTTTTGCCATAATTCAATACGATATCCGGAAATATACTAGTACCGGTAAGTACCGTATCAATTGAAAAAATAGTACTTTATCTGGTATGAGATTAACAACTTTGGTAAGTGGTGTTTAGTTGAAAGGATTACACAAGGGTAAAATAGGCAATAAAGTGTACAAAATATAATGATGGGCAATATAGTGTGGATGAAGTGTTGTGAAATTTATGTTTCAAATAAGGTTGTTTTATATTTTATCAATATTGTATAGTTATTGTATTTTTGCTAAACTTTAACATAATTGATCCTTTCATTATTTTTATTTTTTATTTTAAGTTGGTTGGAGGTAGAAATTATCACATGCTTTCATAATATTACGTGATTATGTACTCAATTAATAATGATTTTATGATTTTTAAAATTATTTATTCTTTTTAAGCCATGTAAATACCTAGTACATACTATCAACTTATCACATATTTTTTAATTTTTTTTTTACGAAGATTGGAGTATGTTAGTTCGTTAATAAAGTTAGATTTTTTTTATCAAGATTGAAGTATGTTAGTTTGTTAATAAAGTTAGACAATTACAACTAAAATGGTCACCGTTGTTCTATCAACTCGAACCCTTGACATTTTCCTTATTATCACACCCTAAAGTGTGACTATAAGGCCACTGGAACAAATCCAAAGTCCTTATCACATACCATTTGAGGTAAGCAAATTTAGTTATTTTTTTACATTTTTATTTTTTTTGGATTTTTTAATTTGAAAAAGAAAACCTAACATATTTAAGAAGTTGAGTAGCTTTTTAATTTTTTTGTCAGTAAAAAGTTGAGTAATTATTTAATTTTTTTTAACTAATGACAAATAACCTTTTAATTTTTTGATTTATTTAATCAAAAAAATAAATAAAATTAAGAAAACCTTTTTAAAGAATATTCAAAACAAACAGCCCTAGTGTTCGGGGTAACTCTATTTACACACCACTCATTTACTCACTACCCACCGTTTCTCAATTTTTTTTATTACAATTGTGTCCCTCAGTTAAATTACTTTTTTAGACAAATCTTAAACCCTAATTTCTCATGCACACCTAAAATCAGCGCCGACGCCGCTCCCTCGCCTTTCTTCATACTTCTTGTGACTCCACCTCTTTCATCCTCAAGCCTCATCACGCCTCCAGTCACATCATCCTCATCCTCTTTCTTCTTCTTCTTCTTCACCGTGAAACCCTAATCTGTCCCTCTGTCTTGCAGCGGATCTCTCTCTTTCGCGCAACAGCGAATCTCTCTCTTTATGCGATTTGGAGGTCACGATGGATGAGGGTTGTGGCGGAGGTGCATCACGGCGGTGAGGGGCTGTAATTTTACTAGGAAAGCAGATCTTGATGGCTATGGCTGATGACGACGGTCGGAAGTAGAGAACAAGTGTAGACTCGAATAAAAAGGGAAAAGAGAAGGTGCATGAGGAGGGCTGTGAGAGGTGGCGAGAGGGAGGCGACGAAATGGGGTGGCGACTTGAAGGGCTGAGTAGGAATGGTGATTTTTGCTCATTTGTTGATTGCATTGACGAGTGGTGGAGTTGAGGTTAGGGTTGTGATTGGAGAAGATGGGGATAGTTTGGGAATATTGAAAAATTAATAGTGTGCATTGAGCGAAAAATAAAAAAATGAAAATTAGATGTGGTGTGAAATGAGTAAATGGTGTGTATTGAAAGAGTTTATGGTGTGTAAATAGAGTCACCCTAGTGTTCGTGGAAGACTACCAAATTAGGTCCCGTTTGAAATCCACTATTGTAATTGATTATCTGACTATTTATAAAAAGATATATAAAAAAATAAAAGTATATCATATAACAATATATAATGATTTTTTTGACTTCTTAATTAAAAAATTGGCCTTATCAGTAAATTCTATATACAAAATTTAAAATTCATCTAATCCCAACACAAAACACTTGTACCAATTAGTTTTACATATTTTTAATTGTTACTAATTTTATATATTTTTTTATAACTTTAAAAACGCTGCTACATCCCACTACCACCGGACTTTCGTTAAACGGTCATCGGAAACTCGCTGGGATATTCAACATTATGGAAAAGTCGCTGGAGCATTGTCGGAAGTTCGCCGAAGTATCGCCAGAGTGTTATAAACGTCACTGGAAGTCACCAGAATATCCAGAATGTTTGTTGAAGGTCAAGAATATCAACAAGACTCACCGGAGTGTCCAGAATATTGTCAAAAAAAAAATAAAATGAGAAATTATAGTGAAAAAACATAACAAAATGTGCTAGATATTGATAAACTGAAAGCAAAAAATAAATAAATAACAGCAACAAACAACAATGAGAAAAGGTATAATGTTATCAAAAATTTTATCAACAACAAAAATGTGCTAGATATTTTTTAATTTTTGTAGGGTTTAAACAAATTATCTTTAATATTGATCAAACTGAAAAGTATGCATTGAAATTGTAAAATGTTACAGTTTCAAAGTATGATTCTATTAAGCATTTATTTTTTATTAATCAAATTGGAAAACATATTATAAAACTGTAAAATTTTACACTTCTAAAGAATGTTATGAAATTATAAAATTTTACAGTTTTAAAGCGTGATTTATTTCAGCACCAAAAAAATTGAAATTGTAAAATTGTACAAATTTCACCCCATCTGTAATTAAAACTTAAAAACAACTTATTTAGAATTTGAAATTTTTTTCCATTAAAACAGAAAAATAGAAGTGTGTAGCAGAAAAAAGATAGAAAAATTAAGAAATCAAATAAGAGAAACAGATATAGAGAGAATATTGTGTTGGAAATGGTTATAAAATTCTAGGTAAAATCAGAATTTTTTCCTAAGTTTGGTCTAATTTTTAGGTGGGCCCCGTGCATTGATTTACACGGGTCAAAGTGGTAACGCGTTCTATGCCGCGTTGTGATTCACGTGGTATATTTGGTTGCTCAAAACCATTACCGAGTGAATGGAAAATTGAAGCCAAAGTATACTCCATGGAAATGGAGTTTTGGTGGAAATTCCTTAAAGGTTTGAATAAGGCTTGTCCCACATTGACTTGGTGGGAGGTTTTGAGAGGGTTTATAAAGCATGGGTTTGGTACTTGGGATGTGCCCCAAGGGATACCCAAGTGTTTTAGAGGGAGAGGTTATGGGCAAAATGGGCTAGACCTATTGGACCCAAAAACCACCACACGCGTGCCGTCGTTGCCGTCCGTCCGGTCGGGCGGGCAGGGCTGGGCTTGGGCACGGGTGCGTGATGTGAGGTTGGGTTGGGTTTGTTCGGCCCAATACTAATCTTTTCGGCCCAATATTAATTCAAATTAAACTAGTTTGGTTTTATTGTACATCCAAACAGGGCCCTTCCCAAAAATAAACCAGTCTGGTATTATTGCACACCCAAACAGGGCCCTTCCCGATTTTGTTATCTGTTTGAAATATAAACAGATTCAAATATGTTGAATTCAAAACCAACAGGTATCATACCTGTTCAATTCAAAACCTAGAGCCACTAATCCATCTATAAATAGGATAGCCCTCATTTAGATTTTGTAACTCTAATTTTCGTCCTTCATAATTCTGCAAACATCCTCTTCATTTTGCTGCATTTATTTCTGAAAGAGAGAGTATAAACACTTTGTGTGTTCGTTAGGCAAACAATTTGTAGTGCTGCTATTGTTTGTAGTAGATCATTTTATCCTAGGAGATAGACGTCCAAATTCTGAAAGCACCGTGGAGAGGACAAATCTGTCTTAAGGACACAATATCAAACACTGGACTTGATCAGATTAAAATTCGAAGAAATTAAATCAAGTAAGTTATTTAATTAATTTTTGTGTTATTGTTATTTATTTAAATCAGATTTTAATTTTGTTTTTGTAACAAAATAAAATCTGTTTTTATTTATTTATTTATTATTTCGAGTTTGATTTTTGTAATCAAACAAATTCTCTCATTTTCTTTATTTCTTTAAATTCTAGTTGTTGTTTTGCACACAATAGATTTAAATCCTTTAAATACAGTGAAGATGGTACCAACAATCTTAAGACAGATTATTTTTGATATTTTCATTGTATTTAATTTTCTGTATTGTCAAAGTAATATTCTGGTTGGAAAAACAAATAGTGGTTTATGCTATTTGGCAGATAGTAGTAATATAATGTCTCTTTTCTTTGACAACTAGTAGTAATATACTGGTGTCATTAACAATTACAGAATATTGTTTGGTGTTACAGAAAATTATTTTGGTATTTTATTTTTCTAGTTTTAGTAACAAGGAAAATAAAATTATTTCGTTATTATCATTTATTTTCTGGTTTTAGTAACTAGAATTTATTTTCTGGTTTTGGTAACTAGAAAATTATTTTGTGTTTTTCTGATTTTGGTAACTAGAAAATTATTTTGTGTTTTTCTGATTTTTGTAATCAGATATTTTTGTGATATTTTATGTTCTAGTTTTAGTAATAAGGAAAATAAAATTATATTATTTTCTAGTTTTTGTAACAAGAAAAATAAAATTATTTTGTGTTATAATTTATTTTATGGTTTAAGTAACTAGAAAATTAATTTGTGGTTTGGTTTTCTGATTTTTGTAATCAGATATTATTTCGGTATTTTATTTTACTAGTTTTAGTAACAAGGAAAATAAAATTATTTTGTATTATAATTTATTTTCTGGTTTTAGTAACTAGAAAATTAATTTTGTTAATCAATCATGTAACTTTGTGACTTGGTCACAATCTGTTAATTTTGTAAGTGACTTATGGTTTCGTTTAGTAGACCACTTATTTTTGAGCCCTTTGTGAAAAGGTGTTAATTCTTTTGACTTTATCATAATTCATCGTGAGTATACATGGGAGAATTTGCTTCTAGAGTAAAATATTAGTTTTACAAACTAATTTTATTTTTATTACAATATGGATTCATAGTCTTGAATTGTTTTTGCACTTGAGTCGGAAAATATATATATATATATATATATATTCACAAGAACATTTTTAATTTGTTTATTTATGTACAAATCAAACTTATTAAATGAAGGTATGTTTTGTCATTTTGAAGTTTAAAGTTTCAAATGCGTTGGATTTTATTTATGAGTTGAGAATCCTTTTATTTCATGATGGAAGTGTTGGGATCATGCATGATTAATTTATTTTGTTAATTCATTATTTTTAGTTGATGAGTTTGATATGCATGTATGATATCAACTCAAGTTATTTCTTAACAATAATTTCAAGTGATTTGGAATGATAAATTGTTATGTCGACTTTGGACATAAGCAGGTTGATTTAAATATCAATTTTGAATGGATGTTTAAACACCAGAGAAATTTAAACATGAAGATGTATGTAATTATATCGTTCCATTTAATTGGGAAGTAATTTAAGAAATCTTTTATGTTGATTATTGGTTTATTTTGAATTATGTGACATGAGATGTCGTTAATAATTATTTTACTTACGTAGTAGAAATTGTTAAACCATAAACCATTTTATTAATATGGGGGTGTATCTCTTGCATTAATTGAGATAATTTAATTTTCTTCTGTCACAAATATTTTTATGACAGTGACATTTATTTATAAATGAGTTGCAAGAATGTATACAATCAATTGGGTTTTTGAATTGTTCATTTCTTAGGCAAAATTTTTATGAGGATATGATTTTGTCAAAACATTAATTCTGATTTGTGTAGTCATAATTATTTTGGATTTTTGGATTTGAAATTTATGAATCAAGCACATCATAGACAACAAATGATGAATGGCATGTTACTAAATTTAGGCTTACCACAGAACTTGTGGGGGGGAAGCAATATTGTCTGCTAATTATGTTCTTAACAGAATACCCCACAAGAAAACTAATAGCACTCCTTATGAATTGTGGGAAAGGTCGACCACCTTCCTACAAATACTTAAAAGTGTGTGGGTGTTTGGCAAAAGTTGAAGTTCTTGTTCCTAAAAAGACTAAGATTGGACCAAAAACAGTAGATTGTGTGTTTATTGGTTATGCTCAGAATAGTAGTGCATATCGGTTTCTAACTTATAAATCAGCAATACCTGATATAAATGTGAACACTATTATAGAGTCAAAGAATGCTGTGTTTTTTGAACATGTCTTTCCTTACAAGAAAGGACAGGAATTAAGTTCACAGAAAAGAACTTATGATTGTACACAAAGTCAGGAGACTAATGACAATCAAGCACAAGAGACTAGTAATAGTCTCGACCAACATGATTTAACTGATGATAAACCAAGAGGAAGTAAGAGAGCGAGAACATCAAAATTCTTTGGTCCAGATTTTCTAACATACCTGTTAGAAAATGAACCTCAAAGCTTTAAGGCAGCAATGACAGGTCCTGAAGCACTTTTGTGAAAAGAGGCTGTTAATAATGAAATTGAATCCATTATGCAAAATCATACTTGGGAATTGGTGGATCTTCCACCAGGTTCTAAACCTTTTGGATATAAATGGATATTCAAGAGAAAAATGAAAGCAGATGGTTCAATTGACAAGTATAAAGCAAGACTTGTAGTTAAAGGTTTCAGACAAAATGAAGGTCTAGACTATTTTGACACATATTCTCCTATGACAAGAATAACATCCATTTGCATGCTTATTTTTATAGCAGCGTTGTTTAATTTAGAAATCCATCAAATAGATGTTAAGATAGCTTTCTTAAACGGTGATCTAAATAAAGAGATCTATATGAAGCAACCTGAAGGGTTTGTAGTATCAAGGCAAGAAAAGAAAGTTTGTCAACTTGTAAAATCCCTTTATGGATTAAAACAAGCACCTAAGCAATGGCATGAAAAATTTGATCATGTAATGCTTATTAATGGGTTTAAGATAAACGAATGTGACAAATGCATCTATGTTAAAAACACTGACCAAAGATATATCATAGTTTGTCTTTATGTGGATGACATGCTTATTATTGGAAGCAGTCAAAACATGATCAAATTAACTAAACAAATGCTTAACAAAAGATTTGATATGAAAGATATGGGGGTCGCAGATGTTATATTAGGAATGAAAATTACTAAAACATCTGACGGATATGCATTATCTCAATCTCATTATATTGAGAAAATTCTTGATAAATTTATCAAGGATGATTTGAATTTAGCTAAAGCACATATAGATATCAGTCTTTATTTATCAAAAAATAAAGGTGATGTAGTGTCTCAGTTAAAATACTCCCAAATCATTGGAAGCCTAATGTACCTAATGAATTGTACTCGTCCTGATATAGCTTATGCTATCAGTAAATTAAGTAGGTACACTAGTAACCCCGGAGAAGACCATTGGAAAGCTATCATTCGGGTTCTTAGATATCTAAGATTCACCCGTGATCATGGTTTGAACTTTACTCGATATCCAGCAGTACTTGAAGGTTATTGTGATGCCAATTGGATATCGGATACTAAAGATTCAAAATCCACTAGTGGATATGTCTTTACTCTATGAGGCATTGCTGTTTCTTGGAAGTCCACGAAACAGACTTGCATCGCACGATCCACAATGGAATCCGAGTTTATTGCTTTAGATAAAGCAGGTGAAGAAGCAGAATGGCTTCGTCACTTCTTAGAAGACATTCCAATGTGGCCAAAACCTGTGCCAGCTATTTGCATTTATTGTGATAGTCAATCTGCAATAGGTAAGGCACAGAATCACATGTATAACGGTAAGTCACGATATATTTGTCGTCGATATAATACCGTAAGGCAATTGTTGTCAAACGGGATAATCTCAATAGATTATATAAAATCTAAAGAGAATATTGCGGATCCGTTAACAAAAGGTTTGACAAAAGAGCTAGTGTATAGTTTCATCAAAGGGGATGGGATTAAAGCCTATTACATAAGAGTCGTCATAATGGTAACCCTACTTATATGACTGGAGATCCCAAGAACTAAGTTCAAAGGGACAACTAAGTTATGTATGGCTCGCTAGAAATCACCAAGGGATTAAAATTCCTACCCATTCATATGGTGAGAGTGATATCTGCAACATATGTTGTCTGCAGGGGTATAAGGATAAGCTTTACTTTTAATGATTACTTATATCTTGATTAAGGCATAAAATCAAGACGGGTATAAGGAGCTATTCACAATAAAAATCACCTATATGAGTGTTGAACTGGGGCCGGTTCTATGAGAATGAAAGAGGCTACATTCTCTAGAAATACTCATGAAAACCAGGTGCGTTCAAGGCCAAAATGAACACAACAGTGAGAACCACGATGTGTTAGAAGATATTTTGTGTAAAATCCATTGTCTTGGCTTACACAAACGGCTGAACAATTCAAGGCATCGCGTCCATTCGTTAGCTAGTAAGTCCGATAGGTTATCACTAGGGAAAGTTCAAGGCCGAAAACTACCTATCCTGATGCAAGATATTTTCGACTTATACTCTTTCGTTAAGTCTGCATTTTGTTGCATTTCCGTTGTCATCAAATTCCATTCATGTGGGGGATTGTTGGAAATGGTTATAAAATTCTGGGTAAAACCAGAATTTTTTCCTAAGTTTGGTCTAATTTTTAGGTGGGCCCCATGCATCAATTTACACGGGTCAAAGTGGTAACACGTTCTATGCCGCGTTGTGATTCACGTGGTATATTTGGTTGCTCAAAACCATTATCGAGTGAATGGGAAATTGAAGCCAAAGTATGCTCCATGAAAATAGAGTTTTGGTGGAAATTCCTTAAAGGTTTGAATAAGGCTTGTCCCACATTGATTTGGTGGGAGGTTTTGAGAGAATTTATAAGGCATGGGTTTGGTATTTGAGATGTGCCCCAAGGGGTACCCAAGTGTTTAGAGGGAGAGGTTATGGGCAAAATGGGCTAGACCCATTGGACCCAAAAACCACCACACGCGCGCGCCACCGTCGCCGTCGTGGGCCAGGCAATTTGGGCTTGTTCGGCCAAAAACATTTGAATTTAATTTTATTAATTCAAATTAAACTAGTTTGGTTTTATTGTACATCCAAACAGGGCCCTTCTCGAAAATAAACTAGTCTGGTATTATTGCCCACCCAAACAGGGTCTTTCTCGGTTTTGTTATCTGTTTGAAATATAAACAGATTCAAATATATTGAATTCAAAACCAACAGGTATCATACCTGTTCAATTCAAAACCTAGAGCCACCAATCCATCTATAAATAGGAGAGCCCTCATTTGGATTTTGTAACTCTAATTTTCGTCCTTCATAATTCTGCAAACATCCTCTTCATTTTGCTGCATTTATTTCTGAAAGAGAGAGTATAAACAATTTGTGTGTTCGTTAGGCAAACAATTTGTAGTGCTGCTATTGTTTGTAGTAGATCATTTTATCCTGGGAGATAGACGTCCAAATTCTGAAAGCACCGTGAAGAGGACGAATCTGTCTTAAGGACACAGTGTCAAACACTGGACTTGATCAGATTAAAATTCGAAGAAATTAAATCAAGTAAGTTATTTAATTAATTTTTGTGTTATTGTTATTTATTTAATCAGATTTTAATTTTATTTTTGTAACAAAATAAAATCTGTTTTTATTTATTTATTTATTATTTCGAGTTTGATTTTTGTAATCAAACAAATTCTCTCATTTTCTTTATTTCTTTAAATTCTAGTTTTTGTTTTGCACACAATAGATTTAAATCCTTTAAATACAATGAAGATGGTATCAACATATTGTACTCTGACAACTATTTAAAAAGCTCAATTTTTAAAAAATTAAATTCAGAAAATTAAAACCAAACACACGATTAATTTTTTAGTTTGTTTATGTCATATTATTTTTTTATTTTTTACATGTTTTTTATAATAAATATAAAATTAATTTTTTTTTACATTTTCCAAAACAACCCTAATTAATGTTTGAAAACGTGGATTGAGTAATGAATATAAAAAATGTTATGAATTCTAAATAATTTATTAAATTTTTTATCAAATCTCGTGTGAGATTTATATAAATTTATATATATTTAAATTACACACATATTAAAAATTTAATAAAATATTTAATAAATTATTTGAGATCTCTACCGACATCAATACATATAGAGGTTTAGGACAAGCCGCGTAGTCATTAAGCAAAGGAGGCATTTATCTAGGGACAGTGATACCCGACGTTTTATATGTATGGTAATCAGTGAAGGAAAAACAAATAAATAAATAAACTTCATAATTTTATGTTAAATAATTAAAAATATATATAAATTTATGATTAACTTGGAACATATATAATGTCTTAAGATTAATCAATAATTTTTAGAGGTACTTACGTATAGGTCCTAATAAGTAAACTTATTGTTTAATAGGTTCTATGAAAAAAATTTGTCATAAAAAAAAGTTACTAATTGTAAGTTTTAGCGATAATTTATAAATATCATGATAAAAAAAAATCACTAATTGTTAATTTTTAGAGACATACATAAAAAATTGTCACAAAAAAATTATTTTTAGCAACAATTTTACCAAAACTTATTTTCAATAGGACTTTATGAGAATTAAGTCCAACTATTAAGACCTATTGATAATTTATCTTAATTTTTAAGTAAATTACAAATACATTTTTAAGGTCTGTTTAAAATATGAATTGACTTTTGTGGTTTAAAAAATTACAAATACTTTTTTGTCAGAACTTTTTATTTAACAGAATTAATTAAAAAAATAAAATTTCTAACTATTAATCTATATAATAATAAAATTATCTAAATTATTAATTAAAATAAAATTCTGATATTATTAAAAATGGTTAATTAAATTAATAATTTATTAATAAAAAAAATTATTTATTATAAAATTAAAATTTTTAAAGAATATAATATAATTTTTAAAATTATAAAAATAATTTATAATCTAAGTAAATTTCGAGGTGAGTTTATAATTTACCCATAATCTATCTATCTATTTATATCTATATCTATATATATATATATATATATAACCAAATGTAGTTGTTAAATCAAAAGACTCTAAAACTTGAATCTTAAATTCTCATAATTTTGAAAAAGATAAATATTACGTGGCACTTTCCTTTACCTCCCTTCCCACTCTTCAAGCTTTTTCACTCATTCTCCTTATATAAAATATAAAATTAAAAAATAATAAAATATTCATCTATATCCATCACCCATAATAATACTTATCCTAAAATAATAAAATATTCATCTATATCCATCACTCACAATAATATCTATCTCACTCTCAATCTCAATTTAAAAAAAGAAAAAGAAAAAAAGGAAACCAACAACTCCTACAACTTCCACATACACATTTCTCTATTCAGTTTATTCCAGTCATCTTTTATTTTCTCATAATAACTCATCTTCTCCATTGTTACATTTTGCAAGTTTGATTATTTGCAAAAAATCATTACAATGTCAGTATAATATTATTTTTTACTTTATATGCATTTTTTCAGTGTTTGTTACTTTGTGTGTATATATATTTTTAAATATTTTTAGTTCATCTGCATATCTTTTCATTTTCTTCATTTATATGCTCATAATATTATTTCTTACTTTATATGTATTTTTTCAGTGTTTATTATTTTTGTGTGTATATATATGTATTTCTTTTTTCCATTATTTTCTTTATTCAATTTATTCCAGTCATCTTTTATTTTCTCATAATAACTATCTTCTCCATTATTACATTTTGCAAGTTTGATTATTTGCAAAAAATTATTACAAGGTCAGTATAATATTATTTTTTACTTTATATGTATTTTTTCAGTGTTTGTTACTTTGTGTGTATATATATTTTTAAATATTTTTAGTTCATCTACATATCTTTTCATTTTCTTCATTTTTATGCTCATAATATCGTTTCTTACTTTACATGTACTTTTTCAGTGTTTATTACTTTTGTGTATATATATATTTCTTTTTTTCATTATTTTTCAATTTATCTACATATCTTTTCATCTTCTTCATTATTACATTTCGCACGATTTGGGCTTGCTTACTTTTTAATTTGTAATTTGCTTTTGTTTTTCAATTTAATCATATTCGAAACTTATCAAATCTTGAATTTAATTTAATTTACTTTATCTCATGTCTATCACACCATCACACCTGTTAATGGCTTTACGTAAACTCTCGAAATCAAAAAGATTAGCTCTGCATAAAGTTAATCTCACTTTTGCTCCTTCAAGCTCTCTCAAATGAGAGTTCTTCAGATTATCTACAACCAATATGCACCCACTTAACAACACAAACACAAACAACAGCTTCAAATTTTAAACACAATTTTTCAATTTTAAAATTTTTGAAAACAAAATTATATTTGGCTTAAAGTGATTGGTACATCTAACAAAATTTAATTTAAAAATTTAAAAATCTTTAAATTTTATCTAAACATATCTAATTTAAATTTTGAATTTTTTTTTTTTACAATATTATAAAAAAAGGACTCAAATCTATTAGTGTATTATCTAAATTTTGAATTATTACACATGGCATAATATTATTGGATTTAACATCTAAATTTTAAAATTAATTAAAATATTTAACTATATGATTTGTGGAATTCCAATACTTTTTTTTTTTCCTGAATTTTCCATTTTTTTTTTAAATTTTTACAAAATTTAAGTTGCTAAGTGTTGATTTTTTATTGGCTATCCATGATTTTTTCCAAAATTATTGGTTAATGATTGACCACTACTAAATTCTTTTTGGCTATAATGATAACAATTGACTACCATCAATTTCAAAATTTTCTATCAATGTATTTTAAAAAAAAAAATTATCATCAAGCATGCAATTTAAAAATTAAATATATTTTATTCTATTACAACTTTATTAAAAAAGTAGATTTATTTTGCTACTATTCAAGAAAATATATATGCCTTTATTTCGATATAACAAAAATTAAATTATCTTCTACTCATACATAATCTCTCATAAATATCTTATCTTTTTAAAAAATTTGATTATCAACAACTGAATTCTCACATTTCTCTCTCTTTTTTTTTTATATTAAAGGATGTTTATTTTACTTTTATCTTTTTTCAAATTAGATTTGATATCTATCTTTTTACCTATATATCTATATCTATATCTATATCTATATCTATCTATCTATCTATACTACTTTCCATCTATCTATCTATCTATCTATATCTATCTATCTATCTATCTATCTTCTATATCTATTCTATATCTATCTATCTATACTATCTATATAAGCAAATGTAGTGGAAGTTCACAGACTATCAATTATTTAATCCTAATTTCTCATAATTTTGAGAGATTAAAAAAATGAGGTGGCACTTCTTCCTCTTTCACCCTGTTTTTTCTAGCCAAAATAAATGAGAGACAAAAACCCACATGAAATATATAAGAAAAAATATATATTTATCACTTTAGATAAATTTAAAAATTTTAAAACTCTCTTATCATCTCTTTCCTTTATCTCAATTAAAGTAACCTCCTTTCACATGACTTCCTCTTTCACATGTCTCTCTTCCCTCTTTATATATAGTTACATTTTTGTTACATTTTTGTTTCAATCTCACACTGCTTCTTATAAAAAAAATAAAAATATGACTATATCTCTCTCCCAAAAACTTGCCCTTATTTGTCACCATCACCTCCATGGTCATTTCATAAGAAAGTTAGATTGGTACTGCCTAGATGGCCATTCCGTAAGAAAGTTAGAGATTGGTATATATGACACAGCAGAGGTTGCCATTGCTTTATTTTTATTTATTTTTTAAGCCCCTTTCCAAATTTTTGAGTTATATGTTTCACTTATTATATAGACAAAACAATTGCTTTACATAGAATTTTTGTGTGTTTGTATTCCATATCAATGAAGCAATCTGTCAAATTTTTATTTTTTTTCTTTTTTTGTATATGTTTTTCTTTTTCTTATATTTGAGAAAATTTAGTATTTTACAAGTTACAATAGCGTTGAAGTTCAAACAATACTCCTAAGTCACAAGAAGAACAAACAACAATAAATGAGAAGGATAATTGAGAATTACTGGAACAATCAAATAGATGGCTTTTATAGAGGAATTAGAAAGTTTTACCATGAGGAAGAAATTTTAGTTTGGAAGCACATATGGCCAACGAGTCTTAAAACAATATGTCAATAAGAAACTTATCAAAGACTCCTATGTAAAGAGAACACTTCTGTTTTTGTTGCCCTTTTCTTTCTTTCCATTTTTGTTTTTTTTTTTTTGTGTGTGTATAACTAGAATCTTGAAGCATAAAAATAGTGCATATGAGATGAAGAGTTTCTCTATTTGAGTATTCACTGTTGTTAATTGTATTTCAATTTTTTTTTGGCACAATTTTTTTTTAGTCCAATAGATATGAGTACACCATTGTTTTTCCTTTCTTGCTAAAGTTTTAGCTTCAGGTCATGTGTGACAAATGGTTAAAACATTAATCTTAGATTATAAATAATAATAATAATAAAATAAAATAAAAACTAAGGACCAAATAAGAAAGACAAAATTACTTATATTAATGTGTGATTTTGGTACATATGAAAAAATAAAAATAAAATATTTATAAGATGTTCAGTCCCTTCCTTTTCTTTTATCTTCTTATATATTATAAGAATGTAGTATGAAACATGAAAGGCCTCCAAACCCTTAATACTAACTCTTAATCACTTTCTTTCTTACTGGTATTCTCTCAAGTCCCCTTTACTAATTTTCCTAATTTCTATTTTTTTTAAATAAACATAAAAAAAAAAAAAATTGATATACAGATAGAAAAAGTTAACAAATTTGATCTATCTTGCTTCTGTTAAAATCTTTCGTAATTAACAAATTTGATCCTATATGTTCAGTTAAAATCTTTATTTTATCTCTCAATATCTAATTTCAAATTTTATTTTTTTTAAAGTCCATCTAAACAAATCTAATTTAAATTTTGATTTTTTTTATTTGAATTTTTATTTTTTTACAAGAGCTTCAAGCATTAAATAGAAATTTTCAATTTTTCAATTTTTAAAAATAAAAAATATATTTGGCATAAAGTGATAAAAAAATTACAAACCCACAAATATTTATAACCATATATATATAAATTAAAAATATATATAAACCCATAACAAATATAGATAGATAGATTTATGGCATTCAGTTTATTAGTAATTCTTTTTAGTATATATATGTTTTAGACATTAGGGTTATTGAGAAACATCTTATTTATTGTTAGTATTATTTCATTAGTTAGAAATCAAGTTTATTATTTCAAGAAAAATAGATCAGTTGAATTATAATAACATTTTGTGCATCTCTACTTTTTAAATTATTGTCTTTACTTATGAAATTTGAGAAGATGATCTTTATTCATTATGATTATAATTTTACGACAAAATTTAGAACTTGATGCATTATTAAAAAATTTATATACTATAAATCAGTCTCGTGCATAGCACGAGTTTACTACTAGTTATTATTATATATATAACTAAACGTAGTTGTTTTGTCAAAAGCCTCCAAATGTTTATTCTTAAATTCTTATAATTTTAAAAATTTCTCTTTCCTACATGGCAACCTTCTTTGATTGTCTTTCATGTTTTTTATTTTTTGTCATTTTCTATTTGTTTGGTTAATTAAAATTAAAATTAATTTCATTACTTGTGGATAAAGATTTAAATTTCAAAAGTCCTCCATATAGATAAATATATAAAAATTGAAAATTAATTTTATAGTCTACAGATAAAGATAAAAATTAAAAAATTAATTTTAAAAGATTAATTTCATAACTTATAGATAATTTAAAATTTCTTCCCATAAATAAACATATAAAAGATGATAAATAACTTATAAAAATTAATTTCATAGCCTACAAATAAAGATAAAGATTAAATAATTGATTCAAAAAAAAAATGAAATTACTTCTTTTCTTTTTTTTTTCCCTTCATTTTGTACTTTAATTAATTTCATTATAGATAAACATAAAAAAATTCATAAATAATTTATGAAACTTTATTTCATGACCTATAGATAAAGATAAAAAAATTTTAAAAAATTAATTTCATGACTTATAGATAAATAAACATATAAAAATTGATAAATGATTTATAAAGATTAATTTCACGGCCTACTGATAAAGATAAAAATTAAATAATTAATTTACAAAAAAAGAAAATAATAAAATTTAGATAAAGATATGATTTGTTAATCTATATATCTATCAAAAACATATATATTTAAATCTTTATTTTGATTTACTCATTTATTTTCTCCATTTATCACATATTATCTTCTTCTTTTTTTAAAATTTTTTATTTTATGAAATGCCCTTATGTGTAACTTCTTATCTCCTATTAAATTCTTAACATGCTCTTAATAATTTTTATTATTCCTTATTATCTACCAAGTGATAAAGATTAAAAATAAAATAAAATATTATTGCCTCTGAATGAGAAGAGTATTCATAGTGAAATAATGAAGGCTACATGGGAGAAAACATCACAAAATCTCACAAAATTAATTTTCATTATTATATTTATCCAAGGTAATAATTTGATATTATTTCTGTTAGTTATTAAAAATAGTTTGTATTAGATCATTATTATTTTATTTTTATTTTTATTTTTTGTTTTTTTTATAAGGATATCATTCGTTATAGTATTTCTTCTATCCCATATCTAAATTCTGTCTTTCAAATTTTTGTTTTTTCAATAATAAAGTTTAGAATCAATTTTTTATCAAATTTGTTTTCTTGGCCCTTATTTTATTAAAGGATCGAGATGAATAAAACTTTCATATGATATATGAAATTAATGAATATAATACAAAAATGATAGGGAAGTACTACATATTTGTCAATATTTCTATGTTATTGTTAGCTAATTTGCTAGATTATACTATTAATTTAGAGCCCGTATAATTTAATTTAATGCCCATGACTTTATTTGTATTCGACTATTTTTTCGTTGAGTGACTTATGTAATTTATTTATTTACTTATTTATTTATTTATTTTTGTTATATAATGATTAGACCTATCATTTGCTATACTTCTTCAAGTACAAATCAAATAATTTTTCATCATTTTTTTATAAATAAAATGGATTAAAACTATTTTTTTATATAATTTTGGACAAATTACACTAACAGTCCCTATAATTTAGGATTTGTGTCATTTTAGTCCTTTACTTTTCAATTGTAACACATTTGACTATGAATTTTGAATCTTATTCCAAATAAGGACAATTGATGATACCATTGCTTAATTTCAAGAGCAAACTTGTCAATTTGATAAAATATAAACTAATTGACAAAAATAAATATCAAAAAAATATTTTTTAATTTTTAAAAATTGTTTCTACCCACCAAAAATAAAATTATATAAAATTGATAAAAATTACATGATTAATTTTACGTGATCATCATTCAAACACATAATAAAAATTAATTTAGTAAAAAAAAAATAAATGTTTAAAAGATTTATCAATTTTACATAATTTTATCTTTAGTGGACAGAAATAATTTTTAAAAATTCAAAAATATTTTTTTGATATTTATTTTTGTCAAATTAGTTTATATTTTATCAAATTGATGATTTTGTCCTTGAAAAATTTAATTATATCTTCAATTGTCCTTATTTTGAATAAGATTCTAAATTCAAGGTGAAATATGTTACAATTAAAAAGTTAGGGATCAAAGTGATACAAGTCCCAAACTATAGAGACTGTTAGTGTAATTCACCTTATAATTTTTATAATTTTACAAAATTCTTATCTTGATTAATTTTTTTAAAATGATATAGGAACTAATGCAAGTAGTATTCAAACTATGGAGAAAGATTTATACTTTGATATGATATGCATGTGTCATTGATTGAGGAAATCAAAGATAGAGAGTCGCTAACATAATCAATTAATGATTTGTTTCAGAAGTTCTTTTTATGAGCAAGGCAGTAAACTTAGATTAAATTTTTTAAAAAACTACTTATAAATTATAATTAAAAGTTGATATTTATTCATAATTTGATCCCACAATAATAATATACATCGCTAATTTAAAAGTATAAGTAAATTTATAATAACTTTTCTGAGTTTGTAGAATTTTTCTCTTTTAATTTTTTGTTTAGTTTGATACAAGTTATTTATGATATCAAATGATTGTGATGTTATTATTCTCAACAATTTTTATAATTAATAATTTTTTATACATATCAAATTTTATTGTGAAATTTTATAAATTAATTATTGTTAACATCCATCTAAATATCTTAACATCATAACTTATCGCTATTAAAACATAATTTAAAATTAAAATAATTTATTTATTATACAAAATATATATAATTTATTTTTTCGTGTATCACACGGCTTACCGTTAGTTTTTTTTAATTAAGGGATTGTTTTGTCAATTTTATTAGATTAATGCCGTGTACGAATTAATTGGATGGGAGTAATTTGGGGTCAATCGTGTCGTGTGTGGTAGGTTGGAGTGGGGTTGGGGGCTACATTTTTGAGTAGTGACAAGTCCCACGCGCGATTATGACTCCACGTTGTGCTGTGTTGCCAGCACGTGGGTAGATGTGATTGGTACCTGTGTACAGAGACTGGTCAAGAATAATGTAGAGGAAGAGGGAGTTGTCGGTTTGTCCAATCCTCTAATCTTAGCTCAAGCTTGACATAATTTAAATAATATAAAAAGTTAAAAAATTATTATTTTATTTAAATTATATTATTTTATTTAAATTACATTATTTTTTTAATACATTATATAAAACTCAATTCAATCTCAACTCATTTAAACAAATAAATCAAAAAAATACACTTTTTTTAAAAATATCTCACACCAACTCTTAAAAGTTATTTGGTGGTTTTCATGTTTATTTGGACCCACCAGGATAAAGATGATTATAACCCCTATTAATTTTGGGATATACATGGGCTTGTTTGGTTTCTCAAAAAAAATTTAAAATCACTTTCTTATTTTTACACATTAATTAATTAATCACTTTTTCTTTTCCTTCTTTTTTTTCTAATCACTTTTTTTCTTATACACATCTACTCAATTACAACAAAATATTAAGTTATCCTAAACTCTCAAACTCTAAAATTACTTTCAAAATATACAACTAAATACACCAAAAAAATATCTAAACTCTCTCCAAATTAAAAAAAAATAATAATAAATAAAAAAAAATCACTCCCTCAAAAAACAAACCAAACACACCCATAATTTCTGAATTATTTGGTTAAAAATGATTTGTATGTTATATTTATTGTCTCATGAAATTAGGTATTTGGAAATAATCTAATATTTGATTGCAATATTATAAAGAAGGATAAATATTCAATAGCATATTTTATCATTTTTCAATTGTTTATTAAGTAATAGTAATACTAAATTTGTTTTTAATATTTTAATTTTTTTTGCTAGATTAAAAAAAATTATTTTATTTTATATTTAGAAAAAATAATTTATCCTGAATGCATGTGTCGTGAAAATTAAATTGATGAAGTATAAGATTTAACTACTAATTTTTTTGTTTAAAAAAAAAATTTGAGTTCATAAATTTGTGTTTGTAGTGTTATTGTTAATAAAGAGGATAAAACGCATGATTTTATAAGTGATTGAGGAATAACAGAGAATATAATGATTTATGATTAGTCAAAAAAAAACAAAAAACAAAAAACAAAACAAAACAAAGAGAAAAAAATTTAACCACATGGTATCCTAAATAACGAAATAATTTTTCTTACACCAAACATTACTTGTACTTATAGTTTTGTGCTTATATACAAAAAAGAAATGGAAAATTCTAATATATATACTTTTGAAAAGGGTGTATCATATGTATTTTTAATTATATTATTTTTTTTAATTATAACTAATTTTTTTTTTCGTTATGATATTATTTTAGTTATAATTCATGAGATTTTTAGTTACATCTCATGTTATATTTAGTTATAACATTTTTTTTTATAATTATCACTAAAAAAATTATGAAATTAAGTTTTTTTTTAGTTATAAGATGCATATGTGTACATTTCCCATCAAAAATAGGATTATTGTGTTTGGTTATTAGTCTGGCTTGGGACAAGTTAAGTTTTTTGGTTATTTTAGTCTGGTTTAAAAAATTGTGTTTGAGATAAATTTTGACTTTTTTATGTAGTTGATTTGATGATCGTGAAAGAAAAAGTGAAATGTTCATAATTTAGATTTGACATTTTATCTTATTGATTAAATTAGTATGTTTTGTCTTTATTAGTTAGTTTAGCCAAAATAGCTCAGGTCAGATGTTTTGGACTTATTTCAAATTCCAATAGAATTTGTCAGGATGGTTGTCAGGTAAATAATTTGAATTATTCATATTATAAAGTGCTCAATGTATATTATTCATAAAAAAAACTAAATTGATTATATAATTATAAGATTTTTATTTTATCATATTTGTCTTTTAAAAAATGAATGATAAATCTATTTTTGAAAATCGATTATCTATTTTTTTTTTAGAGACAAGTACAATAAAATATAAATGTTATGATTATCGAATCAATTTAATTTTTTTCATAAATAATATGCATAAACAACCTTAAAAAATAAACTATTCGGATTTATAAAAGGGATTTTTGGTAAAAAAATCCCTTCTATGGGAGCTTTTTTGTGTGAAACCCACCAAATAAAATAATAGTTTCAAAAGTCCCTCAAATAAAAAAATATGATGAAAAAGATGAAATGCCCTTCCATATAATCCAAAACCCTCGCTGAACCATTTCTCTTCCCTTTTTATCTCCATATTACTGGTGTCCTCTCTCTTTCCTTTATTTTCTCCCTTTTTAAGCCCTAAACCCTTTTGATCTCCATTTTCGATCCATCTCACAAAATCGAAATCTTGAAATCGTCCATTGAAATCCATCACCATCTCAGATTTGATACCTATGAACTCATATTTGAGATCAATAGTTTCAGGTTTGAGATCAGTAGTTTTAGATTTGAGATAAAATGACCTCATATATGTCCAAAAAAATGATAAATTGATATATTACAATAAAAAATCGAGAGTTTTTTGTTTGTTTGTTCATAGATCTAAAGTAAAATTCGACTATAATTCATTTATCTAATATTTACTCTGTTTTCGCAACAGTAAAATTTTACTCTAGTTAATGAAAAATAAAATTTATTCTCTTATGCATAAACAAACATTCAACAACACAGTAAAATTTTACTTTAAGATTCAGAGTAAAATTTACTCTAAAATACAGTAAAATTTACTAAAAAATAAATCAGAAACTGCATAGACAAACATTCAACAATGCAGTAAAATGTTACTTTAGTAAAATTTTACTCTGAAATAAAATAAAATTTTACTTGAAGATTCAGAGTAAATTTTATTCTGAAAATTCAGAATAAATTTTACCAGAAAACAAATCAGAAACTGCATAGATGAACATTCAACAACACAGTAAAATTTTACTTTCAATTCAAAGTAAATTTTACTCTGAAATACAGTAAAATTTTACTCTGAAATAAAATAAAATTTTACTTGCATTTTAAGAAAACATAACAGATAACACCAGAGTAAAATTTTACTCTCATTTTATCAAACAAAAAACAGAGCACAAACCAGAGTAAAAGTTTACTCTCATTTTGTCAAACAAAAACAAAGCACAAATCAGAGTAAAATTTTACTTTCATCATGTCAAACAAAAATAGAGTACACATCTGATTGAACTCAGCAAATCAACAAAAACAAATCAAAAATAACAACAGATTTATACAGCTTTGCAACGTAATCTCTCATTTAATTGAGAGTGTTGATCTTGGATGGCGAGATCGTGCATTGTTGACCAAGGGTGAGATCGTCGACGGTGAGATCTTCAGACTTTGAGATCGTCTTCATAGATTTCGCAGATCATCTTTACTTTGTAAATTATCTTCAAGATCGTTTTATGCATGAGCTGAGATTGTTTAAATATATGATATATATATATATATATATATATATGAGGGCAATATGGTCAAAAAAAAAAAACAAAACAAATTATAGAATGTTCTTACTGAGCTAGGCTTCTCTTACTCAGGTGCTTTTTGAAGAAAAATTCATTGAGTTATTATTTATCTTAAAAAAAGGTCCAAAAAAGGGGGTCTCACCAAAAATTCCTTTATAAAACGGAATTCGTGCCCATCCAATGCTCTCAAATTCAAATTTTAACTTTAATATTTTTTTTAAGGTGTAGTTAATGTTGTTGACATTAGTACAATATTTCATTTAATAGTTTTTACTTTTTTAGAGGTGAATTTAGGTGCACAATAAATAAATAAATATATATTTATTTAAGACAGTTGAGTTTCTCTCAAATTAATATCTTAATTTAGGAAAACTTAAGGGGCCTATGACACCTATTAGAGCATTAGTATCAACCTCTTCAAAATTTTAATCAAATTATAACTTAAAAAGTCGTTTTTTTATTTTAGTTAGTCACCCCACTGCATCAAACTCTCTATTTTAACTTAATCCTATTAAAATATTTGTTATTTTTTTTAATAATTAAATTGATGAGCTATGGATCAAACAATTCTTATATTTTACAAAAGGTAAAACTGGAGGGGAAAAAAAAAATTTTTGCCGTTGACCGGTTGACCGGCCGGACGTCCGCTAACACACAACTAGCGATGAACAGTACCTCGCTACAACAATCAAGGTATTATGGGCCAGTATATTAACGATGAGCGATAACAAGGCGATGCAGACTATTTTTGATGAACAATATCACTAATCTAGCTAAGAAATGAGTTTAGCTAGTTTGATATGAATGCTCTTACGATTTTGTTTTGATTATCTGAACTGTTTATTTTGTTAGAGTCTCAATATATATCTTCCATAAAAAAATTAGTTTGATTCTAACATTTTCATTCTATCACATTTATTTTTGAAAAAATTGAGTACAAATATATTTTTGAAAATAAACTATTACTATAAAATAAAAAAAGTTACAATTATTATATTAACTTGAATAAATAATATATATATTAAAATTTTTATAAAATATTAATTTGAATTATGAAAACTCATGGTGAGTTCGTCGTACCCCTCAAATCCTCTCAAATTACTCCTTGTTTAAAACCTTTGGTGGAAGTAGCTCTATATAGGTTGAGCCCGGACCAAATGAAATGAATCTTGGGATAGGTTGAGCCCTAACCATAGGATAGGATAAAAGGCCCACAAAGTTAGGCCGGCCAGTCTGTACATATTGTGCTTAGTACTTGGCCCAACTAGCCCATGCCCTATTATAGTACTATACTCAGCATCCTCAACATGATTAAAAAAAAAACTCAACTATCAATTCATTTCATCTGGATCATAATGTTTGGGTAAATTAAATTAACTTCTTGAGAAAATATAATGGATTTTATAATTTTGATGTAATTATATTTGACGCTCGTAAAGTTTTAATTCACCTAATACTTAATTTTATTTTTATCAACAATTCATTAGTTGTATGAATAAAAAAAAATAAAATTATCATTTTTTTACATTGAAATATATGTCTTACCTTACTTATTTTTGTATTTTCATACTTTCTGAATTAGTTTTGATTTTTTTAATCTTATTCAAATAAAGGTCGGTATAATTATATCAAAATTATAGAAATTGTTATATATTTTATAATTTTCAAGGGAAGTCGATGTAAATAATTAAGTTCTTTCTTGAATTTTAAAGGTGTTAGAGAATATTATTATCATGATATTTTATTTCTTATTTTTTTCCTATAAAAAATGATTTCCTGATACAATTTTTTTTTACTTGTCAGAAATCCATTCGGGGGATTGGGGAGGAGGAAATTGCATGAATGTAGAAGTATCCTTTTCTTATTTCTTTCCGTAGGTTTCTTATTCACTATTCTTAGGTTACTTCATGGAGATTTTTTTTTAAGATTCCTGGTATTAAGATTTTATAGCATAAAAGATACCTAATATTTTCATAATATCTAAGGTCTTTCAACATCAATCCAGAAAATTTCTCTGAACTTCCCACAGAATTTCTTTGTATTTTGATTAATTTTCTCTGGTTTGCTCATAATTTTCTCTGTATTTTTTATCAAACTAGAGAAAATTAAACACCCACCATTTTTATTTTGACTAATTTTCTCTGGACTGTAAAACATTCAGACAATAACAAATCAGAGAAAATTAAACAACCACCATTTTCATTTGCTCATAATTTTCTCTGTGTTTTTTATTAAACCAAAGAAAATTGAACAACCACTTTTTCATTTTGACCAATTTTATCTGGATTGTAAGATATTCAGACAATAGCAAACTAGATAAAATTGAACAACCACCATTTTCATTTTGACCAATTTTTCCTAGACTGTAAGACATTTAAACAACAACAAATTAGAGAAAATTGAATGACCACCATTTTCATTTTGACCAATTTTCTTTGATTGTAAGACATTGAGACAACAACAAGCGAGGTAAATTGAACAACCACCATTTTGACCAATTTTCTATAGGCTGTATGACATTGAACAACAGATGCACCAATGTCGATCGGCGATCTTGTTTCGATTATGCATCAAATTTTGCATATACAAATAGAGCAAATAGGAGTTACCTCGTCAATTTGGGCGAAATAAATGACGAGATCCATTCCTAATTACGATATGCAATACACAAATCGATCACTCAAATAAGTAACAATAACTACAACCAATATACAAACACACAAACAAACACACACACACACACACACACACACACACACACACACACACATATATATAGAGAGAGAGAGAGACTTATTGAAGTACAAATTTCTCTAGGTTCAAACTAAAGAAATCTAGAGAAAATTGAAATTTCTCTGGCTTTGTTCACAGAGAATTTCTCTGGCGTTATTCATAAATTTCTCTGTGTTTCTTCACAATTTTAAACTAGAGAAAATTATTTTAACCAAACCAAAGAAATTTTAGAACAATAATTTTCATTGGCCAAACCAGAACTTCATCACAATATATATATAGAAAGAGAATAAACAACAACAACAACCAATATATATATATATAGAAAGAGAGATTTCTGTAATTGTTATAAACCTCAATCAATGTAATTTACCCTTCAAAATATTATGGAAAATTTACCCATAAGTCCTAGTTTTTGAAACGTTGAACCATTTAGTTCTAAAAGTTTTCTTATGCTCCATTTAGTCCCATTTTTACATCAGCATGATGTAAATGATGTAAATGATCTGATGTTTCATTCTATAATTTCAAAATTTATTGAAATCTGATGAACATTAGATGTTTTTCATCTTATATTTTCAAACATTATTGAAATTTGATGAACATTAGATGTTTGAAATCTAATGTTTGTAACATGACTCTGATGTTATTAACATTGTATCTGATGTTATTAACATTGTAATGAGACCTTTCAGTCTATAAATTTTTTTTTAAAACTAAACAGTACATAAGTTATTAATTTAGGATTTATTGGTGCATCCCCCAAATATTATTCAATACAATGGTGATGAACTTCATGTAACATGCTCGGGGGATACCTGTGTGTGTTAAACAGTTCGGACCATCGATTTCTTTGATCTAGTCTCACGAGTGCAATGTGAAACATAGATGAGAGTCCAGTTTTGACAAATTTTATAGAAAATTCATTTTATTACAAAATCTTTGCCCAAAAAGGATTGCATCACCAGATCTTAGAGTCGCTACCTAATATTTTGGAAAAATTAGGAAACCCGTGACTCGTGCCAAGACCACTGTTCGTCGTCACTAAAGATGCTTGGCTCGGAACCTTAGGTATAAAAAGGGAATGTCATTATTGAGTACCCCCACTCATTCGATCAAAAGATCGGTCTCTACTAAACCATGATATGAATTTCATTTTCTTTATAAGTTCATGTTCTGATTATTTAATAAATCCCAAAATTTACTATGTGAAGCATACAAGTACAGACTATGACATTCATTTTGGAACAAATTGATTTAATGTGTTTTGAAAGAATTTTGAAGATGTACAACTCATAGAAATTGAGTTTACAAAAATAAAAATCAATATCATTCCAAATTAAGTGACCCAACCTCCATCCATTAGTATTCATACAGTTATATCAAGTAAGCACGTATCTTCGTGGTAGGATGCTAAACATAGTAAGAAAAACACACGCAAGCGGTATGCTAAAGTATAAAAACTCACATGTTTACTGACGTCCCGTGAATAGCTACAAAACAAAGTTACTAAAATATGCATGATCTTATATACAACATTCTAATGCAGTTCACTCATGAAATGCAACCAAAGATTCAGCTTGTAAGAAATGATATGTGAATCATCTCAAGAATATGAGGTAGTGCACATAATCACACAGGAATTGATTAAATCCATAAATGCAAACTTAGTCGAATCAATATGCATGCAATATGTATGCAAAACACGGATATAATAAAAAAAATATATGATGCATATTCACAAAGGAAAGTAAGTAAAAGAATGGGATGGATAGAAGTAGGGCAGAGAATTATTATAACACTTTGAATAAATAATTACAAACCAAATGAGAAAAAAGAAGAAAAATTACAAGAAAATAAAAACCTCACAAAACACTCAAATTTAAAAGAAAAGCAAAAACTGCATAGGCCTTGGAGACCATCCATCGAAAATTTGTTTGTTGCTCTATTTCGCCTTTGGAAAATCATTTGGGAATTCCTGTTTTTCATGTAACAAGACCATAACAAAGCAAACAAAACATTTCCAAGAGAAATGATATACTATATACAAAAATAATCAATTGAAAAATCTAACAAATATTCACAAATTATCTTATTTTGTTTGTGGCCAAAATTAAAGCTTAATCCGACAATCTTTAAAAATCATTTAGAATTTCACAATTCTAACTTCACAGTTGTGTCCAAAATGGTCCTTTTAGCTAGGAATAACTTCGCCGCATTTCCGGGGGCCTTATTGAAAATCTTCCCAGAAAGTCGGCCACACCACAATTATTTAAAAATTTTAAGCCATAGTGCAATTTTCAAAATTCATGAGATATTTCGTTAACACCAAAGAATATTTTGTGAAACAAGAAATATTCCGTTTGCTAATGTCAATGGTGCATCATGCTGACATCATCATCCAAAAATAGTAATATACAAAAAAATAAAACAAAAAGACAAATATGTTTCTATGGGAGCTTGAACACCTAGCCTAAGCTACAACCTCTAAAAGCTTAACACTAAGCCAAACCAAGTCTTGTATTAAATTTCCTCACAAATAATATTTAAACACTAAGGCCCCGTTTGTTTGGAGAGTTAGAGGGGGGATTGGAATTGGTAGTGAAGTGAAACCCACTAATATTGTGTTTGTTTTGAGAGATAGGGAGGAGATTGATAGCGAGCTTCGTATTGGGATAGGCCTCCGCAAGGGGATTCGGATGAGCCTCCAGGACTTGGTATTAGAAAAATAGTTCGGCGGACTAGAAATTTTTTATTTTATTTTTTATATGTCGGACATTTTTTTTTGAACATTAATATTTAATTTTTTTGTATTTTTTGTTAAGTAAAAATCATTATTTTATTTGTTTTATTTTTTTTTGAAATATTTTATTTTTTAAATTTTTTTTACATGTTGGGCATTTTTTTTTAAAACATTAATGTTTAATGTTTTTGTATTTTTTTTGTATTTTATATTTATTTTATATAAAAATAATTTAGCAATCCCTGCACTAACAACTATTATTAAAACAAACACAATTTTATTTAATCTCTTCATTATCAATCCCCTCACTATTAATCCCATCACTATCAATCTCCTTCATTCTATCTCTGAAAATAAACGAGGCCTAAGATCAGTAAAGAAAGAATAGCTAGCTTTTATATTTTTTCATTTTATGAAACTTGATGTGCGTGGTGGTTTCACCCACCACTGCACCAAAAATATATATAATTAGTAAACAAATTACATTAGGTGATTCAGCCAATCATTTTTAACAATCTAAATCACATATTTACAGTAAGAAAAATATTTTTAATAACCTAAATCACATATTTATATCACATATTTAAAACAAGAGAAATAGAAACAAAATAAATGAGAAAATTCTAAAAAATTTACCTTTGGAGAAATTGATGAATTTTTTGATTGTCAAACTTTCTTCATTATACCCTCACAGTTATGGAGTATTCTTTGAAATCTCAGCAAGATATGTCAAATTGTAACTTTGATGTGGTTGTAGATAGTGTATATCAATGGATAGGAAGGTTGATTAAAACAATTTTTGATCAATTTTCTCAAGAACAAAACAATTTATTTCCTTCTCTTTTTTTTTTCTTTTTTTTTCGCCTTTCTCCCCTTTCTGTGTTGAACTCCTCCAGCTCTTTTATTATCTCTTCTTCCCCCTCTGAGCATCCCTCCATTTTCTTCTAAAGTCTTGCACCATTTATAGCCATGTAAAGTAAACACAATAAATAAAAAATAAAAAAACAATCGACACCTATCATCAAAGAAACATATTTATATATATTATATTAATTATTATATATAAAGATATACATGATTGAATCCAGTGCATCTCCGCCGCGCACTTTGACCTTTATTTATATATATATATATGCATGATTGAATTAGGTGCACCTCTGCCGTGCACTTCTTTTTTTATTTTTTTATTATATATATATATTTTAAAATAACTTATATAAAAATACCAACAATATGTACAAATACGGTCTCAAACAATTTGGCCAAAACAATTGAAGGTTGGGATTAAAGCTTAAATCTAACTTTTCTGCTGAGAAATTCGTAATATAGTATATTTCAATTTTCATCATCGAATGTTCAAAAGAAAATGCCCAAGTCTTAGGGCCAGTCAAAATAGGGTGTCTACACCTCATTGCAAGTTAAAACACCATATCTTGATGGTCGATCCAGAGAATTTCTCTGAACTTCCCACTCTCCAGAGAAATTTTGGACTTCCCAAAGAATTTCTCTCCAGAGAAATTTGGGAATTGGATAAGGTTTAGATTGAAAAAGATGAAGTGATTTTCTTTGGAACCACTCCTTCAAAACCCACCACCACCACCACCACCACCACCACTCTCATCTTTATTTCTCTCCTCTTGCTTTCCAGAGAATTTTTCTTCTCTAGATTTCAAAGAAAATTATGAAATTGAGGTCGATTCAGAAGCGAACCTTACACAAAAATTAATTACTTGCCTCAAATTATCAAAATTGGATAAAGCTTTGATTAAAAAGATGAAGTGAATTTCTCTCGAATCCACTCCTTCAAAACCCACCACCACCACTACCACCACCCTCCTTTTCATCTCTCTCCTCTGGTTTTCCAGAGAAATTATTTGAAAATCCAAAGAAATTCTCTAGATTTCAGAGGTCGATTTTGTATCATAAAGGACACCCAAATTAGCAATAACGACACCCAATTTATGAATCCAAAAGATGAATATGAATATACATATATAAATATATCATCATCACCATGAACCTGGTAATGATGATATATATACAAATCACTCAAATCAGCAATACACAGAGAAATTACCTTAATTTCAGTTTAGAGATTTTCTCTGGATTTTCAGAGAATTTATCTGGTTTCTCAATAATTTCTCATAACCATTATTGGTCATTTAAAATCTCAAAATCAAAGAATTTCTCTGGTTACCTACCATGAAAGATTTATTGGTTATCTAAACTTCTTTATTATTAGTCACTCAATATCAAAAAATCACAGCCAGCCAAACTAGCCTTTTACTGTACTGTTGCAGTTTGTTTGTTCATATCTCTCTCTCTAACCTTTCAGAGCAGAATTAGAAGCTTCTCTCTCTCTAAAACTTCTCTCTATATCTTTCCGTGGGGTTCCCGGTGGGTTACGTAGAAGTGTTCCTTCCAAAGCTCTTCTTCCATAATTTTTCTTTTTCTTTTTCTCTCTCTCTCTTGGGTTTCATTAGAAGCTTCATTTTCTCTCTCTTTCACTTTCTGAGTCTCTTCGATTTTCTCGAAATAGATGTCTCTTCCTACGAAAACCCAACCTGAATACTTGACAACTCGTCTGCATCCGCCTTCTTGATCCAAAAACTCTTCCTGGTGGTGGTGAAGTTCAAGGACGTCGTCATCGCTGTAGGAGAGAGGTACGCAGTCTGATTTGAGAGAAAAGTAGAAAGAGAGGAAGAGAGGGAGAGACAGGTTTGATTTGAGAGAATCAAATTTCTTTGTGAGATATGGGTATCGGGTCGAAGGACCTTAGACGTCACAAAATAATATTATGAACCTTTTCCGTTACTAAAAATAAAATAGGGACCTTAGACTAATTTTCTCTTACTTTATTGGCACTCTATTGATACCTATGAATAGGTCATTATCGTAATAGTTAAATATCAATCTCAATATGATGTTTTTGTTTTTATAAATTTAACATGTTATGAGAGTTAGTTCTTGGATAGTCTATATTAGGTCAAGGCTATGCTCAAATTTATTCTTTTATCTCTCTATTATCTTTAGATGCTACCGAACTACATGTGAAGAAGAATATTATATTTGTCCTATATCATCTCTCTACGTCATCCAAACTTAATTAATATAGGGGCAAACTTCACTTTACCCCTTATAGTTTAGGCCATGTGCGGATTACCCCCCTGATATTTGAATATCACCACATAACCCTCTTGTGGTTGGTGAACTAAAACGCACATTAATTCCTGTTAACAGAAGTTGTAAATTGATAGTTATACCCTTTTCTCTCTCTCTCTCTTCCTTCTCTTCTTCTTCCTCCATACCCATTCAACAAATTTCCACTTCCATTCAACAAAACACTTGATTTAGCTTTATGCTACCAACTCTAACACACACACACATATATAAACCTGCAAATTGCATATATATGATCTATATATATAGGTATATATATTCCTAAAATCTATTAAGACACTTAAGATCAAACTATATTAAAAGAAACATAAAAAAATATATAGTTTTTATAAAGTGTATATATATGTATATATTCACTGTTATATATTTATGAGGTTTGATCTTCAATTTAAGAATGAGCTCAAGATTAAAAAAAAAAAAAAAAAAAAACCCTGCAGATCTAATGATGTAATTGATGCTAGCTTCGAAAATTAAAACCAAATAGGTCTCAGTTTGTTTATGCTGAATCAGATGTATCCTTGTGAATTTGATTGTGGAGGTTTGTTGATTTGGGTTATGTGCAGAAAGTGTGGTTGGATAAGAATACGAGAAAGCTTTTGTTTGTCAATTTCTTCAAATGGGTTGGCAATTACTGGAATTGATGATTAGAGATACTGGAACCGTATTCCGATCGATGAATCTAGGTGAAGACTTGAAGTTGTTGTTGATTTTTGTTGCTTCTGTGGATACTTTGAATATATACACATATATAGGTACAGATTATATATAAACATATATATACATTAATTTTTGATAGAAATTATGTTGTTTAAATTAATTTAGGTTTTTGTTGGGTTGTAATTTTAAAGAGAGAAGAAGGAAGACCCATGGCATGCCTTTGCAAATTTAAAGATGTTTTAGAGGTATTTTGGTTTTAAAATGTAACTTACTCTCTGTATGAGCGTTTGAACTACACATCCCGTTAACTAGGGGTGAGCATGGTTTGGATTAGACCGGATTGGAGTAAAACCAGGACCAATCCGTTATCTACGGTTCTTGAAAAATTGGAACCAATCCAATCCGTTTAAATCATGGAACCAATCCGAACCAATCCATTTAAACACGGATTGGGTCGGTTTAGGACCACGGATTAACATAATTAAATAACAAAAAAAATATATATAACACTTTAATTTCATAAGAATATAAACATAGCGCTACATTAGTTATACAATAACAACATGTTTTTCTATAATAGCAATATACTGTTCTAGAATTTAAATAATCATAAGAAAACTGGATTCATCATAAAAATTTAGACCATTATAAATTGAAATTAAAAACTAACAAACAAAAGTAATAAAAGACGATATTATACGGGTTTAGGTTTTATATAGAATAAGAGAAGATACTATAAGGGAGGATGTATAATAAAAATATAGACTATTTGCATACGGTCCGGATCGGTTCCAATCCGGAACCATGGGGTTCAATCCGGAACCAATCCGTGGACTACGGATTTTTAATTCTTCAATCCGAAACCGAACCACAGATTCAAAAAACTAATCCAAACCTATCGGATTAGACTGGACTGGATCGGATTACGAATTTCACGGATTCCTTACTCAGCCCTACCGTTAACTTGGATGGAAAAGTGAACGGTGCATTTTAGTTTACCAACCACAAAGGGGTTATGTGGTGATATTCGAATGTCAGGGAATAATTCGCACATGGCCCAAACTATAAGAAGGTAAAGTGAAGTTTGCCCTTAATATAGTTTAGAAGCATACCCTAAAATGAAAATCAAGCCCTCCATAACTTTGGCTAATTTATGACCAAGAAATGATATACAAATAAAAAACATAAAAAAATATATGAAATTTAAATACAAAATGATGTGGCTGCATTAAAACTTATCATTTTTAAATAAATACCTATTAAAATAACATTTAACTAAAAAAATGGGACATGCGTAGGCCATTGAATGCCCTCTTGATGCATCAATGTACCGACAATGTTAAGGGATTGTTTGGGGTCTAAATAAATAAGTGTACTTTTTGTCTTTTTAGATTAAAAAATTAAGAAAAAAATATGAATGTTTGTGTTAACTTTTTGATTTTTTATGAAAGAATGTGTATTAAAAAATTGCATAAATTAGTGTGTAGAGGAAAATTAGAATTGAAAGTTGTGCAGCCGTAATTTTTGAATTTTGGTAAATAGTGATAACTTTTTAACTTTTTGAGTAACTTTTTGACTTTTTAAATTTTTCATGAGTTCTCAAACTTGACCTAAGTTTACAAGTAGAATACATAAAGGTGTCCTTTGGCAATTAGGTTGGGGGTGATTTTTTTAGTTACGTCATAAAAATATAAAATAAGTTAAAAAATTAATAAGATAAAATGTAATATTTAAATCATAATAATAATTATTATTTTTCTTATAAAAGTCAAAAAAATCAACTAAACTTTTTAATCAAAATTAAAATAGTTAAAAAATTAAAAAATCAATTCAAACAAAGCCAAAATATATTACGTGGTTGACATTTATTTTAAATGTAACCCCTATTACAAATAAAATAAGTGTTAAGTTTTAATAACACAATATATTTTCTGTACTCTATTACTGTCGATTTAACATTATTGTTTAATGTGCAGCTCGATCGGCCAGCCTCTAGAAGAGCAAACATCATTTTCAGAAAATGGGTTCATGAGACTTCAGACCACATGGTGGTTGCCTAATTTTTGACTAGGCCACAGAATAGGATCTTATATTTGTGCAATTGATGTGTCACTAACATTTGATAAACTTTGCCTGCATGTGAGTTCACTTTTTAATTTTTTAGTTTATTTGGTTATTTTAATTTAGGATTAAAAAGTTTATTTGTGATATATTTTTTGACTTTTAAAATTTTTTATGAGAGAAAAAATAAAATAATTATAAGTTAGATGTAGAATTTTATTTTATTTAACTAAAATAACTTATTGTATCTTATATGGCTATTTTAGCCTAAGTGATCTTCCCAAACAGACCCTTTGAATGTTTTTACTCTCAACCAAGAATTTGACAAGTTGTCTAGTGCTAAAGGGCTCGCCTTTGGGATGAATTATGAATTCAATAATACATTATAGGATAAATTATAAATAGATTTGATTAAAATACAAATCGTTCCTTATAGTTTTGAAAATTACATTTCATCCTCTGAGGTTTTTAATTTCATAACAAATCTCCCTTTTTATTAATAAATTATCAAGTCAATTAACAATTTTTAATGATGTTATAAATATGTTTCAATTAATAATTTAAGTAATTTTATTATTGTATAGGAGAACAATTATGAATTCCTTTTTTTTAGTTAATTCGGTTAAATAAATTTTTTTAATAAGGGGGTATTTATAATTTTTCAAACTATATGGGGCAATCTGTACTTTAAGCAAACCTCAGGAGGTATATTTGTAATTTACCCTAAATTATATTGATAGTTTTTATATTTTGGCTCTTATATCATTTTGATTCCTATAATTTCTATTAGTTCGATTTTGACGCTTAATTTTAGATTTAATATCAATTTAGTCCAATTGATAATGTTGATTAGAATTTTTGAAGGAAAATGACCACTGAGTTGATTAAAGTTAACTCACTAAGTTAAAAAAATTTATTATTTTGCCTATGAAAGCATAACATATGCTGCTTATGTTATGTGCGTATTTTTTCATTTAAAAAAAAAAATAAAAACTAACAATTTTAATCAATTGGACCAAATTAAAATAAAATTATAAATTCAAAATCAAAGTCGAGTCAATTAAAATTATAACTAAAATGACACGAGTGATAATATAGAGACTACCAATGTAATTTGCCCTAAATTCAAATATTTTAAATTTTCACTTTTTCTTAGTGTTATGTCAAGTTATTTTTTTTATAATATATATGGTTTGTATACAACTTCATGTACTCTGGAATTGCTTTAATGTGATCGAAGCTTGAAGAGGTTGCTTATAAGAATATAAAAATGAATTTGATAAGAGAGTGAATTATTGATAAATTAAAATCCAATTATAATAACATAGATTTAATTTTTATTAAAAAAAATCAACTCATAAAAATTGTAGTATAAAATAACATTGCATTGTGCTATTTTAACACTGTTACACTTCAATACTACATTACAGTAGTACAATTTGGTGTAAATTTTATGAAAATTGAAAAACTTGAAATGTAATTAAATTCATTTTTCTACCGGCAAAAGTAAATAATAATGGGGTTTCATTTTTTTATATTTTTTTATTGTTTTTTTTAAAGACTTCTGGGGTACCTGGTTCAGGTCTGGAAATAAGTTGGCAATTATACACTGCTTTGATGATAAGTTTTTGCTTTCAAAAACAAAATAATAGTTTGCATTTGGCTGATAGATTTGAAAATGAGAGTTTTATGTTACATTTGGTTCATTGAAACTAGCGGTAATCCGTACGATGCACGGAAAAATTGACTATATATATTTTGTGTGATAAATAAATCATTTTAATCTTAAATTATATCTTAATAGCGACAAGCCATAATATTAAGCCATCTAGGTAGATGTTAAAAATAATTAACCCACAAAATTTTACAATAAAATTTGATATGCATAAGAAATTATTAATTATGAAAATTGTTGAGAATAATAGTATCACAATCACTTGATAACATAAATAACTTATATCAAACTAAACAAAACATTAAAAGAGAGAAATTCTATAAGCTCAGAAAAGTTATCATAAATTTACTTGGACTTTTAAATCAGTGGTGTATATTATTATTGTAGGATCAAATTATGAATAAATATCAACTTTTAATTATAATTTATAAGTAGTTTTTTAAAAAAATTAATCTAAGTTTGTTGCATTGCTTATAAAAAGAACTTCTCAAACAAATCATTAATTGATTATATTAGCAACTCTCTATCTTTGATTTCCTCTATCAATGACACACTCATATCATATCAAAGTATAAATTATTCTCCATAGTTTGAATAATACTTGCATAGTTCCTACGTCATTTTAAAAAAATTAATCAAGATAAGAATGTCATAGTATTATAAAAATTATATAAGAGAATAGTTTTAATCCATTTTATTTATAAAAAAATGATAAAAAATTATTTGAATTGTTCTTGAAAAAATATAGCAAATGATAGCTTTAATCATTATATACCCAAAAAAAAAAAAAAAATCATATCGGTTACTCAACGAAAAAATGGTCAAATACAAATAGAGTTGTGAAAATTGAATTAAATCATATGGGCTCTAAATTGATAGCATAATCTAGCAAATCAACTAATAATAACATAAAGATATTGACAAATATGTAGTACTTTCCTATCATCTTTGTATTATATTCATTAATTTCATATATTATATGAAAGTTTTATTCATCGTGATCCTTCAATAAAATAAAGATCAAGAAAACAAATTTGATAAGAAACTGATTCTAAATTTAATTATTGAGAAAACAAAAATTTCAAATAGAAAATTTAGAGATGTGATTGAAGAAATACTATAACAAATGACAGCCTTATAAAAAAACTATAAAAAAAAAAACGTAACAATGATCTAATGCAAATTATTTTTAATAACTAATAGAAAGAATCTCAAATTATTACCTATTATAAATATATTGAAGAAAATTAATTTTGTGAGATTTTTGTGCTACCTTCTCCCACGTAGCATTTATTATTTCATTATTAATACTATTCTCATTCAGAGCGATAATTATTTATTTATTTTTTTATAATCTTTATTATTTGGTAGATAATAACGAATAATAAAAATTATCAAGAGAGTGTTAAGAATTTAATAGGAGATAAGAAGTTATAGGTAAGAGCATTTCATAAGATAAAAAATTTAAAATAAAAAAAGATAATATGTGAAAGGAGAAAAAAAATGAGTAAATCAAAATAAAGATTTAGATATATATATGTTTTTTTATAGATATATAGATTAACAAATCATATCTTTATCTAAATTTTATTATTTCAATTTTTTGAAAATCAATTATTTAATCTTTATCTTTATCTGTAGGCCATGAAATTAATCTTTATAAATTATTTATCAATTTTTATATGTTTATTTATCTATAAGTCATGAAATTATTATTTTTAAATAATTTTAAAAAATTTTATCTTTATCTATAGGTCATGAAATAAAATTTCATAAATTATTTATGAATTTTTATATGTTTATCTATAATGAAATTAATTAAAGTACGAAATGAGGGGGGGAAAGAGAGTAATTTTGTTTTTTTTTTATTATAAAAAAATCAATTATTTAATCTTTATCTTTATTTGTAGGCCAAGAAATTAATTTTTATAAGTTATTTATCAACTTTTATTTGTTTATTTATGGGAAGAAATTTTAAATTATCTATAAGTTATGAAATTAATTTTTTAAAATTAATTGTTCATTTTTTATCTTTATCTGTAGATTATAAAATTAATTTTCAGTTTTTATATGTTTATCTATATGGAGGAATTTTGAAATTCAAATCTTTATCCATAAGTAATGAAATTAATTTTAATTTTAATTAATCAAACAAATAAAAAATGAAGAAAAATAGAAAAAATGAAAGGCAATCAAAGAAGGTTGCCACGTAGGAAAGAGAGTGTTTTAAAATTATGAGAATTTAAGAATAAATATTTAGAGGCTTTTGACAAAACAACTACATTTAGTTATATATATAATATAAATATAAATATAAATATAAATAAAAGTGAAATGAATTGACATAATCATTCTTTAGCCGTCATCTAAAATGATCATTCTCTTGTACTAGTAAAAAAAGAATTAGATTTGTAATACACTTTTCATCATTTTTTTTTTAAATGAACTGGACATAATAATTGATATTCTAATGGAATGATGAGGTTCACTATATTCCATTATATTAAGCTTCCGTTTGGGAAGGGGGTTGATTTTTTGACTTTTTAGTTTTTTTGGCTATTTTAGCCTGGGCTAAAAAGTTTGGTTTGGGAAGGACTTTTTGACTTTTTGACTTTTTTGACTTTTTTTGTAAGAAAAAAATGTAATGATTATGGGTTGGATGTGATGTTTTGTTTTTTGTGGTTAAAATAGCTTATTTTGTCTTTTGTGACTAAAATAGTCAAAAAAGCCCTGTTTAGCTCTTGCCAAACAGAGCCTAAATCAAACACTAAAAAATAATTTCATTTATAATATATTTTTTATCATTTTTTTAATGAACTATGTAAGAATTGACATTCTAATAGAATGATGATATTTCCACTATATTTCATTCTATTAAATTGAACACTAACTAGTCAAATTGACACCTATAAAAAGAGAATTGAAAATTGGATTGGAGAACGTAAGAGAGAGGGTAAAATAGAACTTATAAGCTCACTTTTTTTATTGTAGCTTTAAAAAAGTGATGGTTGTAAAGTTATATAAGCTCACAATAGAGGTTTTTTTTTTTTTAATTTTTTAATTTTTTAGTTTTTACATGTTGAACAAAAATTCCCATACCCAACTTTTAAAGATATTTTGGACATTTTCAAAAAATATCTAATTAACTTCTTGTTTATTTTTATACTATTTTTCAAAAGAAAAACTTCTTGTTTATTTTTTTGGTCATCAATCATGTAGTTATTGATATCCGATTAATATGATTTTTGGTAGACATGAAGTACTCAACAAACCCTACAATATTAACGGTTCAGATTATAAAAATAAATTCATAATGTACAACAAAATAAGCCACAATAGTGACTGCTGTGCCAAAGGCACAGCAGTAACCCCAGTTCCAGAAAAAAAAAAAAAAGAAGAAAGTTTCAAGGGCATTATGAGATTTGGGCCATTAATTATACACTAAGCAACTTATTGATGGTTTGATTGTCAAAGCTACATCTCATTGATACAACAAATGGAAGAGTTGGCCAAAGCCAACCTGCTTAGGCTAGCCGGCAACAATTATTATTTCATAGAAGTTGAGGTCAGGAAAGCAATTAAGATAATGTTTTCAAGATTCAGTAATAAAATACAAAGAAATTTATATATAGTATTATGTGACACCTTATACCTCTTTATCTTGCTTTATGCAATGAACTTAAGCTTCAATATCTTATAAAAAAATAGAATTTAATCGGAAAAAAAAGAATCGGTTGAATTTTGTAACCAATTCACCTATAATATAAAAATTCAATATCCAATACGTCACAAACAAAGGAAAATAAAACAATACAACAAATTATTTTATAAGATAAGAAAATAGTATAAAAATATACCTAATAAACATCAGTATACAGAAAAATGAATAACTAAAATTTTACTTTTCTTAATATAATTTCCTGTTGAATATGGATTGTACATGATCCTTTTGTCCTAAAAAAGTCTTTAACCCATATTTCATTATTCACTATCACATAATATGATTTTAATTAAAAAAAATAATATCACGTGTTTGTAGTATTGACAGGGCGGTACAAACAAGAAAGGATCATCTCAACATTTGTTAGACAGAGACAGCATTGTGTAGAAAATAATAATAATAATAACGATAATGTTACGTAGTTTAAATTTTGTGGTTCAAAAGTGATTCAAATAGCTAAAACGACGTCGTTTTGAGTACAGAACAACATAAAAATAGTCAAAACGATGTTATTTTGAGTACAGAACAACATAAAAATGGCCAAAACGACGTCGTTTTAGCCATTTGAGTCACAAAATTTGAACTACGAGACATTTTCCTAATAATTTTTATTAGAGTATTTTTATAACTATCATTGGATGCTATTTATATATATATATACATTTAATTTTGAAACTTTACATTTAAATCCTCAATAAATTATGAAATATATTGTACAAATGTCCTTTAATAATTGGGGAAATAACAAATCAGTTGAAGGTTGAATTTTTTTTAATTTTTTTTATAGATTAATAGTAAAACTTATAAGCTTTAATTATTAAAGACAAACTTTTCTCTGTACATGTAATTATTTTTAAAAAGTTCACTTGATTTATAATTTCCCCTTAATAATTCAGGATATATAAATGCATGGTTGAAATTGAAATGATGTATTGGGTTGTTCAAAAAAAAAAAAAAAAAATTGAAATGATATATTCCACTTAGACCTTATTTGGATAGAGACTAAATTAGACAAAAAGTCCAAACAAAAAAATCATTTAATTCTTTCTATTTTTTTAACAAGTTTTTTTTAAATTATTTTTTTTAAAAAAATTTAAATGAGAATACAGGTGGTCCATGTACTGATATTTAAAATTCAAGAAAATACAAGTGGTTCATGTATTGATTTATGTAAAAAAATATTATACTTTTATGCATTTAAAATTATTTTACTATATTTTTATTTATTTTTTTGTTGATATTTTTCTTCAAAAAAATTAAGGAGGTGTTTGGCATAACTTAGCCTTCGTTTGACAATGATTTTTTTAGTTGATTTTTTGATTTTTTAAAACTTTTTTAGCCTGTGACTTTTTTATTCGTTTGGTATTCTTGATTGGCTTTTTGGCTTTAAAATAGTGAATTTTTTGACTTTTTTGTCCTTTTGTGATTATTTAGCCCAACTCAAAAACCAAACAATCCCTTATATAAATACATTTATTTGGGTCAGGTTCTTTTTTTATTTTTCTACATATTTTTTCATAAAAATTTAAAAATATATTTATTTAGATCAGCTCCTAAATTTCCAAACAAATCCTTAATTTGCCTGTCAAAGTGTAATTATTGTTATTAACCGTTTAAAAAAAAAATCCGAGGGGCATTATGGTAAAGTCGAATCACTCCTCTTTTACGTTGAAAGATCCCTGTCAATTTTCAATTCTTTTTCTTCATACCAAAATCGAATTATTCCCATAACACTTTTCTCTGTTCTCTCTCTTTCTCGATTTCAAACTCAACTTTGTTCTTTGTTCTTAGTTCTTTTTTCTTGTTCTTGTTGTTGAAGAACCACAACAACAACAACAATGTACGAGCCCCAACATTTCCTAGATTTACAGGACAATGCCAGTTACGGAGACCCAAAATCATGGCTTTCCTCCGAAGATCACTCCCCTTCTCGTACTCAGTCGTCTCTCTCCAACGCCATCTCCACCGCAACTTCCGGCAATGTCGACCCTGTTCTCTTCAACGATCTTGTTCAGATTGTTCCTCTTGTTCAGTCCCTAATTGTATACTCTCTCTCTCTCTCTCTCTCTCTCTCTCTCTCTCTCTAATTTACTAGCTTTTGTTTAATTTTTTGGGGGTTGAGTTTGGATGTAGAGAAATTGAAAATGACCCAGTGGAAATTTTAGTGGAAATTACTGGGTTAGTGGAAGTTTTGCTTTTTGGGGTTTTAGATAATTTGAATTTGTGAATTGGGATAATGTTACTTCTTTCATTTTCTCTGCAACCAAACAAAGCATTTGTTACTTTGCGCAATTGGGTTTTTGAATTTTGGTTTTTATGTATGGATTTTGTAGGATCGGAAAGCGAATTCATCATTTACTCGTCGGGGTTCAATGATCTATACCAAGACGCCTTCTAGAGAATCACTCTCCAGAAAGGTAAATTTTTTTTATTTGGGGCTTTGATTTATCTAACTATTATTTTTTTGATTAAAAAAAAAAAAAAAGAACTTTGGAATTGTCCAAAATTTTGGAATTTATTTGAAGTTTGGGCTGCATATCTTCGTCTGTCACCGAGAGTGCAATTATGTTTTGCTTGTGTCAAACATGATTAATGAGTATTTGTCTGAATGGTGTATCTCCTCATTGCATTTTATCTTTTAATTCATTTTTCCTTATCTTACTTTGACAATTATGATGATGAAGTAATAATATGAGCTTTTAGGTTTTAACGATCTAAGCTAGAAGTTATTTGCAGTTCATGTTCCTATCGGGTTACTAATGTACTAAATTTACTTCAGTTGAAGCAACTTGGCAATGCCTTGGTTGACCTTTGTGATTTATGCTCAAGGATGTGCACAGGGGCGGAGCCTCCAATTGCGACGACTAAAATCAACATATCATTATTAAAACTATGCTAAAAAGTGAGTAAAAAAATATAATCCATGAACTTAAACTTCAGTGATATAACACTAGAAAAATGCAAATGAGAAGTAATATCACATAGTTTATCCAATACATGAATGGTAATCTTTTATAGATTGCTATAAAACATTTTTGAAATTGTCATGTACTGATGAATGAAAGATGAAAACACTTTCAGTTTTTTATTTTTTATTTATTTATTTTTTTAAGCAATAAAATGACCAAAACTATGGTACACACTCTTAAAAATGCATAATGTATGCCCTTTTAAAATTATACTACAATGATTGGTTACAAAATCACAATAGTTAATAACTTTTTTCAGCATAATAGTACGTAATATTTAATATTCATGACATAATTATAATAGTTCGTTATATAATCATAATAATTTGTAACTAAAACTTTTTTTGTGGTGCATCCCTTCATAACATAATTATAATGATTTGTATTAACACTACAAAAACTCAGAACTATTCTACAAAATATAGTATATAAGTAAAAAAAATAAGAAGTTTGGAGGGGCCAAGTGCAATTAAGTAACACATGAATCATATAAATCATAGACAAATCTTAACAATCTTGCCAAAAGGGGCCAAGTGCAATTAAGTAACACATGAATCATATAAATCATAGACAAATCTTAACAATCTTGGCAACTTGGCAGGGACGGGAAAGACCCCCCCCCAATGTGCATCTTAAGTTACCAAAGTATACTTTATGGTATGATTACAAAAATACTATATAGGAACACAAGTGATGTTGTTTAAATTTGGTATGATTTCAATGTGCAATCAGCTCTTGTGGCCTAAACTTAGTAAAGATGAAATGAAATAATTATAAAGACAAAAAGCAAAAAAGCTAAGTCGAGTAGAGAGTTCTAAGAATGGTCTATGCCCACGTACATATATAATTTGTAATATGTCTGTCAAATATAGTCTTCTTAGGTGTTCCCAGTTACATATTTTATTATTTCTAATGTGTCTATTAAGTTTTGAAATAATTTTTTGTGCATTTGCAGGTTGATAAAGTTTTTATTGAAAGTTTGGTAACACATTGTCAAGCAATTAGAAATGAATTTTTATCATGACCCTATTAGGTGTTTTTTGATGCGCCTCCTTTGGGAGAGAGGTGCATGATTATTGAGGTGTTGATGAAGATACTTTGTATTGAGATGTTGGTTTGGGAGAGGAAGAGGGCAAAGTGTGTGGGTTGATCCATGTCTGGAAGATTTGAGGTCATCCTATGATAATGTGTTGACCCGTATAACTAAGGCTGAATTTCCTTAAAGGTGAATTTGGACTGCAAAAGTCATCTCCAATGTTGCATTTTTGCTTTGGACCTTGTCATGGAAGATCATTATAGTGAACAACCTGATTTATATATAGAAGCCATATTATACCTAATTGGTGTTTTATCTGCAAGGAGGTGTGAGAGTCTGGTCCATTGCCTTACTGATAGAATGGTGAGGGAAATGTGGGTGCTTGTTTGTTTGGTATGTCTTAGGCCTTCCTAGAGGTGTGGCTAATATTGTTTCTTGAGGGAAGCAGAGTACAGTTGGCAAGAAGAGAAGGAAGATGCAGAGAGCAGCTTCCTTTTGCTTGATATTGGGCATTTGGGTTGGGGGGAAAGGAAGCCAGTATTTTGAAGGAGTCTATGTTACATGGACTCGGGTATAGTTGTCGGGTACGATTATGTGTAGTTTGTTATAATTGGATTCTTCTAATTCTTATGTCCAAGGACACCAGGACACAACTATGTTCATATTTCTTAAATACGTATTTTATTTTTTAGGATAAAATGGCATTTACAAGCCAACATAGAACATTTTATGCACAAAATGGGAATCTTATGTATACTTCTATAGTAACATCAACTACTTAGGCATGTTGAGTGCATGTCTTATTAGGTATGTCGAATACATATCCATACCACCCTTACTCAAATGTCGAGTATTTGACGCATGTACTTTACAAATATAGAAGAGTCCACATAATATGGGAAGGAGTAAAGGAGCCTAGTCAAGTTAATGACAAGTTTTTGGGTGTTTTGTATGGTTGGGTTTCAAGGAGAGTTTAAACCCATATCTTAAGGATCTTTTGTGGGGCTTTTTTTCTTTCTCACATTTCTAATAAATAGTTTTGTTGTATAAGGGAGGCACCTATTTGGGTGCCCTAATAAGGTTGTATTTATACACAAAAAAAAAGAAAGTAATACCATTATTTTCATGATCCAGTTCCCCGTAACATACTAGTTTTAAATTTTTTTGCTTGTTTTATATTTATAAAAGCAAATTGTTTTGTGTGTGAGAGAGAGAGAGAGAGAGAGAGAGAGAGAGAGAGAGAGAGAGAGAGAGGAGTTAATATCATAATTTCATGATTATGTTTCTTTGTAGGTGGTAATTTAAGTTTGAACCTTCTATCTATTCGTAGTTTTTGTTCTCATGCAAGGTGATTTGAATTTCTGTTCATGGACTTTTAAGTGGGAGCTTATTTTAGATTCTTATAATGTTTTAGCTAACCGAACCAAGAGGAAGGAATGTAGCTCAATCTATTCCAACTAAAAAACGGAGGGACCATGCAGACAAGGATCAAGGGAAGATTGCCAGTGATAACCAAGATGGATGCTCCGACAGTTTCTCAATTTTCTCCTCTAGGGCATTACCAACAGAAAAGGACCGTGAACAGTTGACTGCATTAAATGAACAAGTGGAAGATCTTCAAAGGAAATTATTAGAGAAAGAGGAACTCCTGAAATCAGCAGAGATTTCAAAGACCCAGATGACTTCCATGAATGCAAAATTTGAGGAGTTGAAACACCAGGCTGCAGATAAGGATTCATTAATCAAGTCTACTCAACTACAACTATCTGATGCAAAGGTATCTGTCTTAATGCTTTTATGCTTTCTCTTAAAATTCTTTATGTGTTTTCAAATTATGTGTATTCCATTTTAGAGCTCTTGCTTGGACATTTAGTATAATTTAATGTAATGGATTCTTGTTTTGATAGAATATTAGTGGAAGATATTACTATTTGACCACATTGTTTTGATAGAATATTAGTTCACAAACATGATCTAAATTCCAAAATTTGGTCTCAAAATCAGCAAATGGCCCATTTTAATGGCAGGGTGACTTTACCTAGCAATGGTTTGTGGCATCCAACATAAACTAAGATAGATGCATATAGAAGGTGATATAATAATTTTCTCCAAACCAAAGGGAAGTTTACCTGGCAGTATTTATGTCATCCATTTCAAGACAACATAGGGAGCTTCAGTAGTTTCTTTTTAAGGCATGTTTTTCAATTATGTTTCTATTACTTATTTCTCTTCTGTCTTTTTCAGATGAGTTTGAAATTTCTGATGTGCAAAATAATTAAGTTGATTTTACAACTTAGGCCTGGTTTGGCATGTCTTAAATAAGACAAAAGGTCAAAAGGTACTCTTAAAATAAAAAGGTTATGACTATTCACCAAAAAAAATATAAATAAAAAATCATGACAGTCTTTGTTACACAGGACAATGTGCAGTGATGGTACACTGTCAACTGATGCTACAAATTTTACCTGGCGGTGCACAAAAAAGTTGCACAGGATAGTGCTGTTCGGCTCATGGGGGCCCATCACGGGTCTTGTTTTGATAATCTGAACCGTTCAATGTATAGAACTTGTTGGATACTATATGCCTGTAAAAAATCATGTTGATTGGATATCGATAGCTATATAATCAAATTAGTTTTGTATAACAAAATGGACGATGAAGAAATTAATGGTTGACAAAAAAACTAATATGATCAGATAGCTATCAATATTCAATCAATGTGATTTTTTATAAGTATATAGTGTTCGACGAGTTTTACACATTGAACGGTTCCGATTATCAAAACGGGACCCATGGTGGGCCCCCACAAGCCGAACAGCACCGTCCAGTCCGATCTTGGACTATAGGCAATCTGCTCCTATAATGTTTGCTGCCAACCGACTGGCTTCCAGTACAATCCAAGTCAGTAGGTATTTACATATAGTAGGGGTAAAATGATAATTTTGTTATTTTATATAATATTTTAATACACATTTTTTCGTAAAAAATAAAAAAGTTATCCCAAACAATCCTCTTTTTTCTCTTTATTTTTTAGTCCAAAAAGTCAAAAAGTGCACTTATTTAGGACATTCCAAACAACCCCTTAATGTGCTAAGATATTTCGTTTGATAAACTCAACCCAACAAGCTGTTGTGTTCCAATTACTTGGGATCAGCTACAGAATATTTTTTCCAATTACTATTCGTAGTCAAACCCTCAATCTTAAGATAGTCATTTTTTCTTTTCTTTTCACCTCAAACCACAGTTCTCTGAAGCCTGCCTCCGTTTCTTTTACCGCCCTCCATGTTGATTAAATCACTCCTCTGTACATGCAATTTAATTGGTCTATGATGCATATGATCATACCATCTCAAAGACAAATGGTTTTCTCTAATATTGTCTTCAATTTGTGTCACTTCTATCTTATTTCTAATGAGTTCATTTCTTAATTTATCTTTTCTTGTAGCACATAGTCTTTTCAATATTATCATTTAATCTATACTCAATTTTTGAATATATTTTTCCTTAGTTGCCTAACATTTACTACCATACATTATAGCAAATCTTATAGCAGTAAAGCTTTTCCCTTAACTTAATCGAAATCCTGTGATTGCACAACACTCTTGATATATTCCTTAGTTTCATCCATCCTGCCTAATTATGTACGACAAAAATGGTCTGAATTGAGACAAAGTGTGGTGTGCAAATAGAAGCTCCCTTGGCCCAATCTACCAATCATGGAGCATTGCCTTGAGAAGTACTTTTTTGTGGACAGTCTAGTAATTGTTTGTTTCTTCACTTCAAATTAACCAGTTTTCACACAAAAAAAAAAAAAAAAAAGAAACAAAAATACTGGTTTTATAATTTAAACTCTTTCGTGATATTGGATTATGCTTGGTTAGTATGCGCATCAGTAATTTGCATGGGAAGTCACGCACACACACACAAAAACAAACACGGGTGGGTGCACATCCCTTCTGTTGGAGAATTCTTGCATCATTGTTACTACCTTCCTTTTATCTGCAGATTAAGCTGGCTGACAAACAGGCAGCACTTGGAAAATTACAATGGGAAGCAATGCCTTCCAACACAAAAGTGGAAAAGCTCCAGGAAGACCTAGGTTCCATGCAAGGAGAGATTTCATCATTTTGTCATTGTTTGAAGGCTTGACAAAGAATCATCCCACCATGTCTGCTGAAGATTATGATGTCACCCCTTATCATTTGAACCATCTTCCTCATACGGTAAGCTCATTAAAACCCCCACCACCATCACCTCTTCTGTGTTTCTGTTTTATTACTATTATGTTCTGAATTTTTGGTTGCATTTGAAGCATTAAATTCATACTTAATTGGTAATTCTTAGGGTTTGGCAATTGCTTTTTAGCAGTTTTTTTTTTGGGTTTTTTTTTTTTTTCATAAAATTTAAAAAAAACTTCATTTTTAGATTCTACTAGATTAGATGTACTTGGAAAGTAAAATAAAAATAAAAAGATTTTGAAAAAAAGTCTACTACGGACATAAAAAAGTTTAAAAGTTCACTGTTTTTGACCCTTTTTTGCGGTGGTGAACTTAATTTGGGTTTTTTCAAAAAAAAAAAAAAAACTGATTTCTTAGATTTTTCTAGACTAGATGGACTTGAAAATTAAAAAATTTTGATTCAAATTTATAAAAATTTCACAAAAGACAAAAACAGTTCCCAAAACAAAAGAAAAAAAGTGACTCTTTTAGCAGTTGCCAAATAGAGAGGAGAAGACAATTATGACCAACTTATATAGCTACTCATCAGCTTACTATGTATTGCCATAATAAAAGAATATATATTGTATTGTTATATATATGATATTTCTTTTACTCCTGTATTTGCATAACTTACATTTTTTTTTGTGGTTCACCCACTATTGGAGTTGGAGAGATCATCAGACACACAGACACACACACATATATTGAGTTTTGGGTTCATGGTTAACTTCAATCAAGTAAAAATATGTAGAATAAAATGTTAGTGGACTGATCAAATTCATCATTAGCAATTAGCCAGTAGTTTATTTTATTTTATTTTTTTTGTAAGGTCTTGAAAGGAATTGATGTAGGTCAGCAATTCATTTATCTTCTGTTTGTTTGTTGGGTTGCTATACAATATGTAAGTTGAAAAATCTGAGATGGTTTGAACAGGAAGATTGGGACGAGACAGAGATGCAGAAAATGGAGGAGGCTAGAGAAGCCTACGTTGCCGCTGTTGCTGCCGCAAAAGAAAAGCAAGACGAACATTCTATTGCCACTGCTGCCACTGCAAGGTTACATCTTCAATCATTTGTTTTTAGAAAATCTGAGCAACAGAAGTCCCTAGTTGGGATTCCAAGCAACTACACTAAGAATACATAAAATTTTCACATAACGGGACACAAATGTGAAACAAAGAGGTGAGACCCACCCTTCATATCACTTATTTGTTCCGTTTTGTGAACTTTTTTTGTGCACTAAGATTTACTCTCTTGATAAACATATGATTATTCACTCAAGATTGAACTCTCTTTGTTGTCCAATCTTTTATATTATGTGTTTTTCAAATATTTAATACAGAACACATGTTTGTAGATGTTCTCATGTGTGGGGTTCATCATTTGTCAAATGAAACTGAGGGAGGTGGGTTGGGAAGTTATATTAGTAATGCATTTTGGTAAATGAGATATTTCTGGTTTTCATTGGAAAGCATATTTAGATATTATGAGCTTTTTACAGTCTAAGAGCATCTCCAATGCACTAGGCATATAATACTTGTTAGTTAAAATGCCTAGTGTGATTCACTTTTTTCAATTCCAATGCACTAGGCATACGATTAGGCGTTTTGGCTCAACTCATATTCACTAGTTACATGTAGCTAGCCCTTCAACGCTAGGCAAAATGTATTCAATCATTAGGATCATTTCCCTCCATCTTTGTTGTTGATGTGGCATTCTATAAAATTAATAGTATTTGGATAAATAGCTAAAATAAAGAGTATGGTTGGAGTAAAAACATAAAACAGTTAATAGGCAAAATAAAATATATACTTTATAATAATATTTAGATAGGTAAAATGCCTACTACCGTTGGAGATACTCTAACCGTCTCTTCATGAAGTTAGTTTGTTCCTTTCTCTTCATATGCACTACATGATACTAACAATTTGACATTTAAAATTAAAAAATAATAAATAAAAATGAAACAAATAGTGTACGTATGAACTTAGTTCTCACGCAATGGTTAAGTGTGTTTAGCAAACACATTTTTATAAAAACATTATTGCTAATCACGTTGTTTACTTATAACACTGTTTGAACCATCTTTTCAGCTTTTATTTTCCCCAAGTCTTTAAATTCAAGTAAGAAAAAATGCCGTTAACAATGCTTTTCAAGGAAAACGTGATTGTTAATTATAAGTTGTCAAAATCTTGTTAGAACATTTCACAATTGTCAGCAAAAAATTTGCTGTCAAATGGTCTAGTTTGTATTTTGCTTAGGCCTCGTTTGGGAACGGGTTATTTTAGTAATTTTTTGATTTTTTGATTAAAATATGAGATAAAAAAATTAGTATGTTTGGAATGACTTTTTATTTTTTTATGAAAAGATGTGTAAAAAGTAAAAAAAAAAAGAAAATTTTTGACTTTTTGGTATATGTTATAGACTTTTTGATTTCTTTAGTAATTTTTTGACTTTTAAACTAAAACAGACAGTTTCTAAACAAGATCTTAAATAGTGAAAAAGTAACTAAAAAAGTTATAACTACACAGAGCTTGAGTTGAGTTGAGTATGATTTGATCGTTTATGTTGATTCAAACAGAACTTTCGATATCATGATACATTATTCTATATAAAATTTTTATTAAATTTGTATTATACTACTAACATTTTTTTTTGGAACACATACTATTTGAATTGTTTATTTCTACTTTTCAAAAAACACTTTTTAGAAAATTCTACTTTTTTATTTTTCGTATTTTTAAAATATTTTAAGTATTTTTTTTATTTTTTCTACACATCTCTCATAAATACACCTAAAAAGTACAAATATTATAAAAAAATCTTTTAAAAATTCACTAAATACAAAAAGTATTAAAAAATACAAGAATTTAGTACATTTTTTATATTTTTATGTATTTATTAATTTTTTAAAATATTTTTTCATAAATTTTTATTTTTTAGATACATCTAAGTAAGGTGCATCTAAAAAAGTAAAAAAAAATGTTTAAAATTTAAAAAATATTCACTAAAAAAATAAAAAAAACGAAAATCAAAAAGTCAATTTAAAAAAACTTAATCCGTAAAAAAATAAAAAAAAACATAGATTATCATCAAAATCACAAAATGCTAGTTGCACAGAATAAAAAATTAAAAATTGCATTGAAAGTACATTTTGCATTGGATTTATTTTAAATAATAACACTATAAACTCATATTCATGAACTTAGAATTTACTCAAAAAAGGACTCAATAGTTCAAATTTATTTTACTCATGGATTTTATACTTTATCAATTTAATTTCTACAATACAAATATATTTGGGATAAATTAAGAATTAATAAAGATGGATTCATTGCATTTTGTATTTGAAATATTACTCAGCACACAATGAATCTAAGCTCAAAAATGCACTATCTGTATACTTTTATGTGCCCCAATTCTGTGTATCTAGCATGTGACCATGATTGATGAAAACGACAAGGGAAAACAACCACCAGGGTTGGTAGCCTAGTGGAGAAGGCATCATTCTCCACAGGTGTGACTCAGGTTCGAATTAGTGGTGGATTCCTTCTTATGGGTTAGGTTAAATTAGGTCGATAATCGGTTATTCCGGGACCTAGATCCATGGATACAATGATGATACTCCGAAGTATTTTTTTTTTCATTCAACAAAAAAATAAATAAATAAAATAAAAACAATTGTACTACATACCACCCCCCCCAAAAAAAAGAAAAACAAAATGATAAAATAAAATTTTATTCAAAATTTAAATGCGGACAATTTATTTAGCATATGACTCACCCTAACTCTAAATGTACATCCTATACTTCATGATCATGATAAAATTTTGATTAAATTTTTATCTTAGCTAGAACTATTTGAAGAAAAATACCAAGGGAGAGAGAGAGGGGGACAAAAAAAGAAAGAAAGAAAAGCGAAGTTTCAAAAACGACAACAGTAAAGACGAGCAGCCAAGGTCTTGTGGTGCTTCCTAAAGTGGAGTGAGTCTGGTTTTGGCATTCGGACAGGGCTTCCCATCCCTTCGCTGCACAATCTGCATATTTAATTCAAATTTCCATATTCATAACTATGATTACACAAACTAATAATAATCCCAAAAAAGTAAAAAAAAAATAACAAAAAATAATAATAAAAAATGTATAGATTTAGAATAGTTGGTTGTAAGTTATAGTTGGGAACTTACACAGGGAAGGCAAAAGAACTAGAGCTTTCATCAGATTGATCATTGGAGGATTCACTTGATTGGGTGGTGGTGGGGGATAATACCATTTTATCTTCTTTAGGGATTTCTTCTTCTTCTTCTTCTTCTTCTTCCTCTTCAATGATATCATTCTTCTCATCCCCTCTCCAAACACCCTTATGCAATGTGTTGTCCATTTCCAAGTTCATGTTCCATTTTCCCTTTCCCTACAACAACATAATATTACTTTTCTCTTTAACTTATTTTATTTATTTTGATAAGTAAGCATTTTGTTTCCAAAATAGAAAAACATATGCAATGATGAAACTCAATACAAGTCATTCACTAATTTTAGAATATCAACTGTCATTTTTTTAATATTCCCAACCAATAAACATAGTGAAAAATTTTACATATTTGACAATTGCGACCCCCTTTTGTTAGACAGCTACGATGAGAGATATGATAACCCACTTACTGTTTTTTTAACGTTTCTCATTTATTTAGAACACTACATAAATAATGTCATATGGTATTCTAGGACAACTTAATAATTTTTGCCAAATTTGGTAAAATTTTCTCTACTTTTCTCGTGATGGATCCACAAACAATATTTTATTTGGCATTGTGGGAAAAAATTAAAAAAATAATATATGTTTGCACCATTAATTAGAATAAGAATTTCAAATACTGTAACATGTATATATATTTATATATATATTTTTTGAGTTTAGCATATATACCAAAGTGTGTAATGAACTAGAAATCAGAATATATAACTATTCCTCTTACTTGAGTATAAGGCACAACATCAAGAGGCATTTTTCACCTTTTTGTTATAGGAGATAGAAGGTGACTCATTTGTAGGACAAATATATCTTCCATATTCTTCATTCAACATATGATCATGGCCATGGCTTCTTGTACTACTACTGCCACTGTTATAAGCTTTCGCCGCATACTCACTACCATATCTAAGCTGTTTTTCAAAACAAAAAAATGAAAATAAGTGCATATTTGTTCTATTTCAAAATCAAGTTTAGTTAAAAATAATAAAATTCTATACAGTGATAGAACAAAAATAAAGCCTTATTTGTCATAATCTAAAAAATCAAAAAGTCAAAAGTCACTATCTTATTTAAGTCACATCATCTTATTTAAGTCACATCATCTCTTTACCACATTATTTCAAATTCAATCTATACCTAATCCATATTTCATAAAAAGTTAAAAAGTGTACTTATTTAGATTATCCCAAACCACTCTTAAATAAAAATACAGATATGGTTAGGATGTCTATGAAAAAATATTTTTAGAATTTGTAATATTGCATAATGTATAACAATTAGAAAATCAAATGTAATATATGATTAATACAAAACATAATTATGTTAAGCATCAATGATCATCAATCCTAATTGGTCGATCATCATAGATAGTGAATGAAAAAAAAAAAAAAAAACTGACAATAAGAGAGATCAATGAATCTCTAGGTAGTATTTTATAATTTTATAATTACAAAAATACCTTATATTTTTAATATTTCTAAAAATAAGCACAATATAATTATTTCACTATCTTTATTTTTTTTAAATTATATTTATATCTCAACATAAAAATAAGAAGAAATACCAAGTATATATTTTGAGCAGATTAAATGCACAGAGTCTTATTCTTGAAACTTAAGTTATAATAGAACAACTTTACTACAGTGCCAAATCCCGTCCTCAGTGTTTGAAACATAGTAAGGCGATTAAAAAAATAGATGCTTGCTAACCTTGTGATCGATAGGCCTTGTTGAGCCTCGGGTCATGCTACCAACATGATCGGACACTTTTGGCTTCCCATCCTGCACCACATGAATTGCTCCATCCTCTTTGAAAGAAAAGACAATGTAATCCTCATCGGCAAAGTTTGGCCAGCTCGACTCATCGATCTCCTTCTCTTCTAACTCGATATTGTTACTTTGTGTCGAACTTAGGACTGTTTCTTTGTCTCTATCGCATTTGTTATCGCATGAAGCCATTTTGTTAATCTCATGAAATGTTTTTTTGTTGTCACCATTAGAGTTAAACACCATGGTTCCTCTGGGAGCTTGAGCTGATGAAATGCAAAATGTATCTGGTTCTTTATCTACCTCACACCATTTTAATTAACTCAAGTAGTGTATAAGAGATAAAATGGGAATCACTTTGAGAAAATCAAAAAATAATTAAAAATATTTTTTTAAAACTAAAATGAAGAGTTGGGTTTTTGATCTTTTAAATAGGGTTTCATTTCAAGTGATAGAATTGACATCAATGAAAGATATTGTTATAATTGGCTGTACATTTTAATATATATATTTAATTTTTTTTTTTTATTATCACAACCATACTATTCCATTTCAATTGCCTAAGCTAAAGAATCTTAAGCTGAGGCAACCAAAAATATATAAAAAAGAAATACACAAAAAGGTAACTTCAATAGAATTCTTCATCAAATTCAAATTTAATGAATAAAGAACTAAAAGTGAGCTCTAATCATTTCATTAAACTTGTATTAAATCAAGGGAGAGACAAACTTTTCCCAAATCAAGAACGAACCAACTCCTTCACTAAATTTCTAACAATAATATTTCTACTCAAATTTGATAAAATTTTAAAAACAATAAGGATCGGAGATGTCTTTTAAAAATAAAAATAAAAAAGTTAAAAACATTTTGTAGAATAAGTTTTGAATTCCCCCCCCCCCCAAAAAAAAAAATTTGATGAAAAAAAGAGTAAAGATTGAAATGTTCCACATCATAGTTATGCTTTTAACCAAAATTTTCTTCAAAGTTAATCAAAACAATAGAGAGAGAGAGATTGTAAGTCTGCATCAAATTAGAACTTTGAAATTTTGTATTGGGTTACCTAAAGGAAACTTGCATGCGAGGAAACATGTTGTCCAATCCCTTATCATCCATGGTGTGCACATTGTTTTAGAGAGAGAGAGAGAGAGAGATAGAGATGAGAGAGAGAGGCACTTGAATGGCAAGAGAAGAAGAGGTTGGAGTAATAGTGTAGAAGAGGAATGGCAAATTTGAATTTGAAAAAAACATTGCATTCATGTGGCCAAAGAGAGAGAGAGAGATTTATGGAGATAAACATGGCAACATATTAATGTTTAAAACTTTATTGCAAACAAAAATTCAAATTTATTCATATTTCATAATAATAATAATTATTCAAAAACAATCGAAAATCTATGTACCTGAAAAATATCTCGAAAATTACCTCAAAATTGAAGTATATGCCATAGATTCAAATTTTGTGGTGGTCATAATCAAATTATTCACATATTTTATTTTTGAGATAATTTTCAAGATTTTTGTTAGGTACCCAGCATAAACTATTTAGAATATATCAATTACCTATTCTAATCCATAAAGTCAACATAAATTTTGTCACGCTTCTTAACTTTCCAATGATACCCATAAAATGGTTACAAATTCAATCCATCTTTATTATTCATCAAGTCATCTAAAATTTTACATATAAAATTACAAGCACATCGCTCGCTAGTATATATAAAAATCAAGTGCCTCTGGTTTTAATAGTGTAACAAGGTAACATTGTATCCGACAATTGCATCCATTTGGTTCGTCGAATATGTCTTGGCTAAGCAGTATCCGCGAGCTAGCCTGAACATTCCCGTGCCTCCAACGACCGGCATTTCCCTAACCTCATTTGCGATTGGATTCCGACCAATGACACTGAATGAGCTTCCATTGTAGGGACCGGTAATGAAGTTGTGCGAAGCGTCATCGAAGGCTAAGCTTCGTGCTGAGATGACATACCATAAATGCCCTGAGCACGGCCCATCACGGTTGAGTTTAGAGCAGGAGTGATAGTGAGCGGGTTGTCCATCATGTAGATGGATCCAAACATGGCTGCAATAGGGTTTGAGCCAGTAAAGTTGGACCGGCCGGCTACCCTAACTGCAGAAGGGTTCGGACCACCCACCGTGTCATGCATGTAGAACTCGACCTGGGTTTGCTTGAGCTTCTTGGCCTCTGTGGCTTGACAGACCACAAGGATTGCAATGGCAAAGAAGATCAAATGTTTCATTGCCAAAGCCATGTCAAGAACTCAATTGAATTGCTTATGTTTTTTGAGTCGTGTATATTGAAAACAGATGCATATAAATAGAGAGTAGTGAGTTGTTTTTCGACCAAGTAATGTTTGTTTTTTCAAAGCAGTTGAAACATTGACCCCCCTCCATGTACGGATGTTATACGTTTCCAGACTGTTAAGGACAAAAATCTCCACGTGGCAAATCCCCATTGGTTATGGTCCATAGCAGGTGGGATTAGAAGGAAATTTTGAGGTTTTTCTAATGGAAGCTTCTTCTTCTCCCTCATATTATTCAAATTTTCTGAATGGTTTAAAAAAGACAGAAGACCAAAACAGTGAGTCAAAAGAAAACACCTAAATAAATTTGAAGCTTGTATGGATGTTGCTATCCTGGAAAATAAAATTGCCTAGAAGATTAATAAAGCCTGGATTAATCACACCCTCATATAAGTCATATGCATGGCTTTGGGATGGTAGAAAGTTGTTCAGATGATTTTCATAATAAAACACACATTGAAATAAAAAATGAGTTTTACATGTGGATTCTATTTGGACAGGTGTCCCACTTTTGTTATATATATATATATTTTTGATACTCAGAACACCTCCAAGGCAGGATTCTTAGGATCCACCCTTTCAAGCCAAATTGGGAGAAGTTAGCTGATCCACCTAAATCATCAGATTTTCACTTGAGTAGAAGGGGATTCGGTTAGTAAGGAGAGGAGTATACTCCCTTACCAACTACGATGGCCCCTTGGTGGTTTATATATGTGTTCTAGGAAAAAAGATTGGGAGCTCTAAATTAAGAGCTCTAATTGTTCTAATTGGTGTGTGGATCCCATATGATGTGATATTTTGGCCTTTTTTTTGTTTTTTTTGATTTTTCATATCATTACTACCCTTTTAGAGCTCCTAAATTAAAGGGATGTATAATTTTTGTGCATTCTAACATGTGAAAATCTTCTATATTTCTACCACAAATGCTTGAGAGGAAGATCTTCCTATTTGCTATAGCCTTAAGAAAGGGCCGTATAATTACGTACAAAGTTTATTATATATATGGTTTACACCTCAGAGGTGGTGTGTGTAATTTGCCATTTTTATTTTTAGATATTTGGAAGTTGGATATGTGGTTGGCAAACTATTATCAAACTTGTAATGTTCAATATAATTTTTTCAAACCTCAAGAAATAGTAGTGTAATTTATTGAAATAAAAAATAATATAAGAAAAATGTTAATGACCATCCTGTAAAAATTATATAAGAATATATAAATAGTTCATAGAAATATTTAAAAATGCAATAAAATTATTATTTTAGCATTTCCTCCACCGTGTGATATTGTTAGCACAACCCTATATTTAAAAAATAAAAAATAAATAAAAAAAGAGTAAGATAAATTACACTAACTTCCCTCATGCTTTTGAAAAAAAAGACTAACAAATTCTACAAATTTAGCTTAATTACATTGTACTCCCTTGAGATTTAAATTGACATATCACTTTGTTTTCTTACCATCAACTATCTGTTAATCATATGAATGAAAATAATATTGTCCTATTTATACTGAAATATATATTTTATTTTAATTATCTTCCATGTGTCCACACACCACATGCATTAATCTAGTTTGCTTTACCTTTACTCAAAAGGAAATCCACATAATTATGCTAAACTTATTATGAGACTTGTATCTTTTCCAAATCTCAAGCGTAATTTACTCTAAAAAGTCAATGTTATAAAAACTAATAAATTTCATGAACTTTTGTTATTAAATAAATCCCATTTTGCCAAACAGCAATCATCTTTCTCAATCAGCTGGGTATTAATTCACCTACTCAAATCTAAAAAATAATGTCAAAAATGTGCAGCCACGACTTTTTTTATAGGATTAGACAATTACTATTCACAATTTTAGAATGGAAATGATCATAAATTCAAAGAATAGTAGTTTTAAGAACATGGTATGGGATTGGAAGTAATAGAAAACTATGATAACAAATAAAAATAAATCAGTTAATCTATCATCACCCGGAAAATTCAGCAGAAGTCGCTTGGTTTGCCAATTTTAATGTCCTGCTCCGCCAAAAAGCCTGTAATGGCATTTCTTTGCCAACTTTTGAAACTCCTGCATCCATCGGTAAACAATTGACGACCTTAGTTAGATTACCGGTAAAACAAATGAACAAAGTCCCTGCCAATCATGCTCATAAAAAGTAAAAAATAAAAATCATTCCACCATGCAAGATTATAGACCACAGTAAAATACTAGGCTGCGGAAAAATCCCACATCGAACTATTAGCTCAATAAAGTATGACCAGACACATATTCTTCACATTAAACATTAGACAACTCGGTATAATCAAGTCAATTTGATATTTTAATTACTTTGTATAACTTCAAGTGGTTGGTGGGGTAAGACTTTTTAAGTTCCAAGTTTAATCACTCCCCTAACCCAAAGTCAAGTACAATGTTTAAAATTCAATTTCTTCACCATTCAAGGCTCAAGTATGACTTGTACAACTAATTTTTCAATTTAAAAAGGTTTAAAAATAAATTTCTTGACCATTTAAATATGAATTATAAAACTAAGTCTTCAATTTAAAAGATGTTTAAAAATTAATTTCTTGACCATTTAAGGCTCAAGTATGACTTATATAACCCATTTTTCAATTTAAAAGAAGTGTACTTAATTTTCAAGTTTGTACTAGATCGTACAAGTGTACTTTCCTTGTAAAGGTATATTTGGTGAAATATCCTTCATAAATTGTAAATATTTAATTTGTCACACATGAATCACATTTATCTCAAGATCATAAAAGGTATATAATAAATTGAAGTGCAAAGTATAAAAAGATGAACATCAAGATTTTATAGTGGTTTGGTGACTTGCCTATATCAACTCCTGACATCCCTACTGGCATTAATCCACTTTAATCAAGCGGATTTTCACTTGGGTAACCCAAAACCTTTACAATCACTCCTTCAAGGATTTTAACTAGGTACCTCTTCCACAATCATATAATGGTTTTAGGCTCACTCAAAATCACAAACTTAAAAAGCTTTGCTAGACTTGCAAAATCTAGAAAATGGATTTCAGGAAGGGGACCTGATAACCTTAACCCTTAAGCCCAAAATGACTCCATGTAAGACTAGTGTGGTGTGAGATGAACAATAGTGTAAAGTCTATACTTCAGGGACAAGGATTATACCTTTCACAAGCGGATATCTAGAAAGACTCCCCAGGGGTAGGCTCTTGAAAGCACTTACTTTATGAATGAAAGCTACACACTCTTTCATATGTTAGATTTACACCCAAAATGCGTATGTTGGTGTATAAGAGATGTATTAGGGTCTCTAGGTGCCTTCCTCTCATCAAAAGACCCCAAATGGGATTGTTTGGGAATTTATGTCAAGACTTCAACGGCTATTTTTTTCTAAAAATTTCCAAGGTATGGTCAACCATACTGACTCATAGTAGTTGTTCACATCCATCCAGATGGTCAACCAAATTATGATCACTGTAGTCTACCACATTTATGAGCATAGTGGACCATATGGTGAGACAGACTAATCCTACGCTGTGGTCCTCTCTATGGTCATCCAAGCTACACAACATGATCAAACAAGCTGAGAAACTTAGGTTTTATGGTCTTTGTTTGTTTGTAGTAACTTGGTTCTATCCTAATTCAAAACCTTCTTCATGCTGATGAAGCTCTTCCACAACACTTAATGCGTGCCGAAGAAAATCTCCCATCACTTCAAGCTTCTAGGTGTTGTAGGTAGTCAAATGTGCTCTCTTCATAGTAGTGACTTCAGTTCTATAAGAGAGACCTATTTTGATTTGTGTGACATCTCTAACAAATAATGCAGATGTCGAAACTAAGCATTTTATGGTGCTGGGCAAAATTAGCATCCCCACAATTTCAAGTTTATAGAAGTTTTTCTTTTTACACAAGATGAGCATTTAAAGTATGATAGCAGGGCCTTCTTTGCATCAAGGGGATTATGTGAACTTCCAATGTACTTGGCAAATACCTAACTTGTTTAATCACCTTATGAATGATCTCATAATTGATTCATCCACTGATTGCTAATTTGCATTTATACTGTTCGATTGATAAGATTTTGTGAGAGAAGAAATGAAAAATGAGAGCTTGGGTTGGGGTCGCTCTTGTAGAAATTCCAGGTTTTGTGCTCTTACAAAATCTTAGCAATCAAACACGGCATTAAGGTAAACTTCGTTTTATGTTTATGTATTAAAATAAAAAACAATTCCTTGGTGGGAATGACTAACTTGTGATCAAGACGTGCCACAACTTCACCCCCTGGAAAATCTGCCTTCGTGGCAACTTTGATTGCTTCTCTCCAAGTTCCACCAACACCCTCCACATTTGTCTGTTTAGATTGACCCAGATCTTCCATTGGCAATGAATACCCAGAAAGCAGATGGCCCACCCAAACATGACCTTTCCTGAATTTAAAAAAAAACATGGAACTTTTTAATAACAAGAACCTTTACAACCTCAACATAGGCATCAAAATTTGAGAATAAAATATTTTGAATGTTAATTTTATTAATTGCAAGTTATTTATGAACCCCCAAACAGGACCAGGCTAGTATTCACGTATAATGAAATCAATGCAGATACAGTTTAAGCAAAATGTATAGTTTGTAGTGATAGCAACAATTTCAAAGAGAAAATTGACAATATTGAACATTGACTTCAGGTGAAAGAAACACTGATGCAAACAGAATTTTCATCAGAATTTGAAACTGGAAATGGTGCCAACAGAATTTTCTTGCTTTTTTTTTTTTGTGTGAGTTCTTTTTTATTTATTTTTTTAGTAAGGAACTTCAGTTTGCTTCATCAACTGAAACATGAGTTTTCTGTTAGGAAATAACACCAATTGAAACAAAAACAAATCTAAATGGATATAAATGTAGGAATTAGGCTGAGGACAAACCACTAGAAGCAGAGTTCTGAGTTTTTAGAATCTTTTAATCTTGACTCCTTTTCACATTCAGTTAATCTAAATGGACATGGCTCAAAAGGATAGATCTATTTTATCATGACAAGTTTGATGTATTAAAATATTTCACTGTTTCCAGTCAAAACATTAACCTGATCTAAGGAATCTGTTCCATTGATGCCCCTTTAAACCATTTAGCATATTAGATAAACAAACTAATGGAATACTTGGAAGTTGGCAAATGTATAGTAACGTACAAAACGATATCCATATGCCATGGTGCATAATGTCCACCACCAATTCCCAAGAGGATTTTTCTTTGACCATTATTCCTGCATCATTGAATTTGAGTATAATTCTAAGTAAAAGAAATACATTTTGGGAACAGATTCTTCTATCTTATTGTGTTTCTATTTATATATGTAACATGGAAAAAGTTTACTTTGTTTTTAGAACATGTGTACTACAGCTATAGAAAAGATCAAAAATGAGTTTGACAAGCAAACTGCATTATGTTGATCATACCTGCTCCAGTCTCCTACTGCAGCTCCTCCACCAAGCCCTAAACCTTCCCACACTAACTTCAATCACCACAACAGAAACTTCGTTAAATATTAAATAAAATAAAATAAATAAAACACTATGGAAGAAAAATATATCAAAGAAAAAACTTATAGAGTCCTACAACCCATCCCAACCTTGAGGGGGGAAATGTATAATTCATGCAAACTTGTTAAAGGATTTGTAGGGAGTAGAAAAAGCTAAACATGCTATGGTGAAGCTGGTATAAAGTTTGAAAGAATATTTGCATTAAAACTGGGATTAATAGTTTGTGGGAAAGGTCTTGAAAGCTTAGCACGCCATTTTACATCATGATTTTTCTCTTTTTTGTATTTGGTGGGGGAAAGAAATTTTCAAATTTAACCCAAAATGAAATGCAGTGAATATGATGATAGATCCTACTCAAACAAATTATCTAAAACTTTCCTACAATGAAAGAGGATGGAAAAGAAAGGACTGTATGGAAGCACCTGTGCAAAGCAAAGACAGCAGGAGGAAACCAAAATGAGGAATGTCAAGAATTTTTCAACCAAACCCAACCAAATGAAATTGCAATGATTATGATGATAGGTCCTACATTGACAAAGTATCTAAAAGTTTCCTATAATTAAAGATGATAGCAAATGCATTAAGAGGAACCCAAATGACAAATTCAAAAATGACTCATTTGGTCACAAATTCAAAGTTTCCTATTATGATTAACAAGAAGATTTTGATCTCCAAAGTCAGAAAACTAACAAAAGCTTTTCATATTATCTATACAAAAAGACAAAAAATTACATGGAAAGAAACGGTACAATACAAGAAGACAGTCATTGAGAATTGATCCACGGTCACAAACTTATATCCACTCCAGCTAATCAGGGAACATACACATGCATATATATACATCTATAAGAAAGAAAGAAAGAAAGAAAAAGATACTCAACTAAAGCAATGGCTTGGGCAGCATCCTGCCTCTTCCAGTACTCTTCTGTATTGCCTAGAAGAAACAGAAGGAAGCAATTTGCAATGAATTAAATCATAAAAATATCCGACTGGAAATTAAGATTAACAAAGATAATTTCAGGTTTGACCTGTCTATTGCTTTAAAAACAAGCTATTGCATATCAAAGATGGGGCGGAAAACAAAAAAAACTGTAAAACATAATCTTATCTTCAAAAAATTGCAAATTGTATTATTAATAAAACTGGCAGGATTTGTGAAGTATACCGATTTCTACAAACATTGTAGGTGAATTAATTTCAGGTCCATGATGAGTCGCTTCTAATGTGACCTACATTGAGCAATACCAATAGGAAACAGCCCACCCTATGTATGTGTGCTCACACATGAAAGTATGCTTAAAATGTAAATAAAAATATATATCTACCAAAAAAGGAAAGCCATGCAAGGTAAGGAAAGATACACTGTAAAAAGATAAAAATATATGTTAATTATAATAACAGTAAAATTATTTTATAGGTAAAAAAGAGAAATGGCAGAACTCAAACGAAATTCCATGCCAATCAAGGCAACTAAAACAAATTCTAGATAAATTCATGCTTTGGGGATATTTATGAAGTGTCATAATTATTTTCTTTTGAACTTTTGAGGCCATGTTCCAACTCTTGTAAAACGAGGTGGGCATAGAAAGTAAATGGAGAAAGGATTCAAGATTTCAAATTATTAAAAAATGGCCTTCCAAATTTCCGATAAGCAAATTTACATGAACAGAGTGCAAAACGAGATCAACTAACTCGAGAACATTAGTGGTGAGTGTCTACTAACCATATAAATGCATGCAATTTCATTTTTTCCTTCCTTGCTTGTTCAATTCACCACATTTGGGCATGTTTTGAATTTTATACTTTTTAAAACTATTTAATTGAATTTGCAAAAAAGTAGGTCACTACATTTTAGGAAATGAGGGGAAACATGGTTGAAGATGGGAGATAGTAGAGAGCCAGATAATAAAAATGAGAATTAGGTATAATTATTTTGAATACTTTTAAAATGATGGAGGAGCTTAGAATCTAGTAATTTAACAAAATAAGTGATAATTAAAAAGACTAACAAAATGTTACCTCAAATTCAGGAATGAGATTATGTGATTCAGCAATAGCCTTCAAGAGCCTCAACCACGGTCCTATTCGAGGATTAGGTGGTGCTGCCCACCCGGGCTTTCCACCTGCAGGTGGCACCTCGTCTTGGCATAAATGAGGCACACCTAACCCAAATGTCACACACAGAAAACATTGCAGGACGACACATAATCAGTACACGTAATGCATATCACAGCAAGTAATTCGAGGAACAGTGAATCAAACCCTATCAGATAGTGTTAGTACCAATTGGATGAACAGTAAGCGCGGGACGATTTGAGGCTGCCGTGTGCTTGCTCAAAAATATGACCTCATCGACAACTTCTCCAGTCGCCTCCTCCCAACGCTTGTCCAAGTGATCCTCCCTCACAATACTCTTATCACACTTCAGTAACCTCACTGCCCTATTCGTAAAACTCGACGTATCCTATACACAAACCCACAAAAATTTAGTCCTAAACCAATATAATCATGATAAGAATTCATACATTTGTCATAAGGGGCTTTAACCATTTCACATTTTTCTTTAAATTTAAATTAAACAGATAGTATAAGGAAAAACTTTATTATCAAACTATGAAAAACTGTGATTAACAACCACAACAATTTTTTCTTAATGCATATCACTATTTGAACTATCTTTCTGCATTCTATTTTTCCCACAAGTGTTAAAAACCAACAATACTTTCACCCAAAAAAAAAAGAGGTGATTGGTAAACACGTTTTACACTATTTATTTAATTTTGAATTTAGCAAAACTTAAAATGTTAAGAGCCCTTGTGACACCAATAACCCTTGCTATATGGGTTCAGAAACGATTCCAACATTGAACAATTCCATTTTTTGTGTAGTTCGGCCATGCTTGTTTGAAAAGACCGAGTTACGTGGGATTAGCATAGCATTCCAGTTAGTCCGAGGATTATCAATCCTTTTAGATTATATTTCGTATCCTCTGTTTGGATTGGTTTAAGATTACAAAGAGTGATGGACAAAATCCAATCAATTCTGCAATTTAAATTTGTATTCCACCATCTCTTGGATTCAATAGTCCCCGCATGGGGATAGTGTGTCCGCATGGACTATTAATCTAAAAATTCAAATTTTCTTAGTAAATATTAAGCATTTTGTTGGTTTATTAATTCAAATCTTGAAATTTAAATAATTAGTCCGAATCTTTTCTTAATCCTTCATTTTGTAACTATTAATTAATCAGAATTCTAATTTTGTTAATCTGGATTAAGCATTTTGATACAGTGATTCCATTTTCAAAATTTGAGGTGACAAATAAACTGATTTGTGAAGTGTTGTTAAGTGACGATGAGCGGCGCAATATAAGGACTGAAGCGAGAGGAGACGCTAACCTGGAGGAGAGGACCAGGATACCAACCGGGCATGGATAGGAGGGCAGAGGCTGGGCCGATGGAGGCTAGGTCGATGGTGGTTGCCACCACCAGCGTCACCATATCTCCGATTGTCTTGCTAAAATGCGCCCGTACAACCCTTGTGATGCTCTTGGTATGTAAGGGCCAAAGGGAATGTTTCGCCTTAGAGTTAGCTGTCCAAATCCAAGTAGTGTCAGTCATCTTTCACCACTGACATATATTGATGGTTAAAACAGATTATAAATTATAATTTAATAGGTTATTGATTATAACTGTAGTTAATTTGTTTGGTATAATTGTTAGGTTATAGGTTTAAGTTGTTGAGTATTATTTGTTAAATAAATTATGAAGTAACTTTTTTAATTAATTTTTATTTTTTATTATTCACTATTTGTCTACATTTCTTATAAAAAAAAATAATAATATTTTATAGTCAATTTGTGTCTTTTTTTATTTTTTAAAAAATAAAAATCTAAGAGTATAACTGTAAATTAATATGTCTACAATGAAAACGATGTCGAAGTAAGGGTGAGTAACTTCTCAGAATTAACTTTTTTGACTTAAAAAAAGAAACTGTTTGAAATAATTTTAATCAAACAGTCCAAAATAACTTTTTAAAAGTCAGAAGCCATAAGTTGGCTCAAAAAAGCCCCACCAAACACCTCCATTAATCTTTGCGAATTCAGAAAATAAATTTTTTGTCAAGTTGAAAGAGAGAAGATATTATATAAGAATTATGAAAATTAAAAATTAATCTGATAAAAATAACTATAAGATATTTTAAAAATTTTAAAAATTATTTCAATCATGATTACTTTTAAGAAAAATTAGAGAAAAATAATAGGGACAAAAAAAATTGCTACTCAATGGTATTCCCAAATAAATTGCAAAAATTAAAAAAATACAAAATAGAGAGAGTAGAGCTTCTCTCTAGAAGATTTCTGACGATATTGTGGTGACTCCTTTTATATTTTTAAAGTGTAAATTTACACTCTTAAAATATAATTTTGTAATTTTAACGTGTAAATTTGTACTTCTAATGTCTGCAATAGGGATTTTTAGAGTTTTTTCCTCCGATTTTAGTATAAATTTTTGAATTTTCAACACCCACAATAGTTTTTTAATTGCACCCACACATCAGTCATTTACTGAGGTCACTATGGCATTAAATGCGACAGAGACCTCTCACGCTAGAAGAGGCAGAATCACCATGAATGACGTTAACTAGACTATAGACTTTCGGCCAACAAGACAACTTGGAATTGACAAGGAAATGATGAACAAAAGGATATAAGGAAACTTTCGAGATACATCAGAGGTTAAACTTTATCTTCCTACTCCTCCCTCTCTCTCTCTCTCTCAATCCAAATAGCAATTTACCTTGACCTAATTTGATCGTCGGAGTGTCCGTCAGGAGTCGACCACCCATTGTGGACCTTTTTGTAGGCACGGTTGGAGGACCCCAAGGCTAGCGGAGCAGTTAGAAGCGTGGATCAATCTGACCCGTCCATCATACAGGTACTCCCATTATCAATTGGCGCTGTCTGTGGGAAAGATCTCTGGTCGATAGTTGTGTTCATTGTCACCAGAGGGAACTCCTTTATCACCTATCTCCTACCCTAGGGTGGATGGTCACAACAAGGTCCATGGCTTCACAACACAACGCTGGCAATCCCGAAGCCGAATCCTCTAACCCAAATAACCCACCTCCATATTTCGCTGAGCTCACCAACAGCATCAACCGGCTAACCGAGCAAAACCAAGCCACGATTAGCATACTGCTCGGCGTGATCGCCTATCCTCCTCCACCGCCACAGATAGTTCCCCCGAACCCTGGACAAACCCACGATCATCACTCATTTCCACCATATGTGTCCGAAGGAATATTCTCCCCTTTGCCCCGCATCCTCAACCGTCACATCTAGGCAGTCAGAACCCTCATGAGACCACAATCCCGCCAAGAGGGACCACCACATTTCCATAACCATCATTTGCCACACCACGCTGTTGTCCATGAAGGTGAAGCTAGCAGTGTTCAACCCCCGATTTATGCCCGTGGGGACAATGCCCTTATTTGGGACAAAGAACTATAGGCTATGAAGATTCAACTGCATGGGGTCATGCAAAATTTGCAACACAAACCTTCTTCAATCGTCAACTCCCCTTTTATTGCTTCCATCAGGGATAGAGCTCTACCTCCTAAGTTAAAAATGCCGTCGGTTGACACCTTCGATGGTGCCATCGATCTGGTTGACTATGTGGAAGCGTAATAGACACTTATGATCCTCCGCGCCCTTCCCGATGAGATCATGTGTGGTGCTTTCCCCGTCACTTTGAAGGGGTCGGCATGACTTTGGTTCATCCAGCTTCTCTTGGGCTCTGTCACTTTATTCCAGTAGCTCAGCGAATCCTTCTTCAGCCACTTCATCAGTGCTTAGCGCAGTGACATCTGGCGACTCAACTGCTAAACATCTGGCAGACTGAGGGGGAATCGCTCCGCAACTTTGTCACCCGTTTCAAGGAAAACGATGACAAAGTCACTCTCACAGCTTTCATGGCTGGTTTGCACCCGCTAGATTTTCTTTTTTCCCTTTCTAAAAACCCCCTGACTGTAATGGCCACCCTTCTTGCCAAAGCTTAAAAATACATGAATGCCGAAGACTTAATGGTAGCTCGCCAAGATTCCACGTCCAAAACCACACAAACCAGGGAAAAGAGAAAGGAACCTAAGCCCAGGCACTCATAATATACCTACCGACACCCGCAATATGCAGGCTGACCTCCACACTCGGATCGGCCACCGCCTACCGGCCCACCTGGTCGGTTCGAACAATACACACCTCTCAACTCACCCATGGAGCAAGTCTTGCACCAAATCCAACATGACTATAGCCTTAAATGGCCCCAGTCGTCAAAATCACCCTCTACCCGGCGGGACTAATCCAAGTATTGTCATTTCCATTGTGACCTCGGCTATACCACTGAAGAATGTGTCAACCTTAAGGACTAAGTCGAGACCTTAATCTGCAAAGGGCACCTCAACCGGTTCACAATAGCCCATTTCCATCAAAGACCCAAGACTAACCCCCAGGGCGCAACGACCGGCGCATTCCCTCCAGACAGCCTGACCCACCTAGGCAGCAAGATGATCGGGCTCCACAACAACTCTGTACGCAAGGCGGTCCTGCCCTTCCCTCTCCCGGTAGGCTAGATCAGAGTCATCGCCGGTGGGCTCACGTGCGGTGGACCATCTCAGTCAGCACAGCAAGCCGAACTCAAAAAAATTCAGCAAGGCTCCGATAAGGAAGTGACAACGGTAGATCGCCCTTACAAAAAACCCAAGTAGTGGTTGGAGCCGATCACCTTTACGGAGGCGGATTGCACAGGTGTTCGCTTCCCCCATGACCCTTGGTCATTTTCCCTCTTATCAAACTACAAAGTCCGGTGTACTTGTCAATAATGGCGACTCCTTAGACATTATCTTCCTCAATGCTATCGACAACTCGGTCGAAGAAGAAAAGATATCACCCTTACAAACCCTGCAGTGGGTTTCATAGGGATCGGGTGACCTCTCTCGGTTCTATTGACCTTCCAATCACCATCGGTGAGTACCCATGACAATCCACAAAACTTCTCACCTTCCTCGTCGTCGACTGTCCCTCTACTTACAACATTATACTTGGGCTTGCTGACTCAACGCTCTCTAGGCGTGATCTCCATAGCATTTGGCCATGAAATTTTTGTTGATCGGAAATTCGACACGAGGGGTGAAGCGAGATGGTGGCAGAGAATGCTATGTCGCCTCGTTAAAGAGGTCGGATGAGGAAGCCATGATCATAGAAGGCCTTGATGTGGGACAAGGAGGAGGTGTCGGAGAAGTAGTGGAGGCGGTTAAAGTACCAATTGATCCCACCGATCCGCGAAGGCTAGGATTGGCATCCACATCAGCGGAGGTGACCTCACGGCTCTCCTGGCGAGCACAATGATGTCTTCGCTTGGACTCATTTGGACATGCAGTATCAACCCTTCTTTTATTGCTCTCGCCTTAGTAGTATTGCCGCGGTTTGACCATTCATAAAAAGCGGCATTTTCCACGAGAATCGACAACCTCATCGCCCTTGAGGTGGACAAATTTGTTAAAGTCGATTCATCGAAATGTGGACTGTCCTCGATGGTCGTCTAATGTGGTCTTGGTCCACAAAAATAATGGCAAATGGCGACTGTGCGTCGATTACTCCGACCTTAACCAAGCTTGTCATGACCCGAACCCGTCCCCATGGGTTAAGGACATAACCGGCCAGTAATCACAAGATTACCTACGGCCTTAAACCAAATCAGATATATTTTAACTTGAGTTAAGGGGCCAAGCAGGCAATTTCAAACTTTTGTCCATAGAGTTGTGCTTACATGGCATGTCATAACATTTACAAACATACATTAATAACTCACATTATGGAAAGTTAACGTATAATGTGTACACAACAGGATCGTTCAATACATAGTCAGCCAATCAAAACTATATACAATCGTAATCCAAAGTTCTCGCTAACATGACAAAATATAACAAAATAACAAAATGGCAAAAACAAGTCTCGTTATGTGAGGCGTGTAATTTGACTCATCAAAACCTTGGTATTTCACACAAACTTCCTTGAAATTTGGGTTTAGACCTCCCTTGGCTCACCTGAGACACATGAATGGCGTGAGTGAAAGCCAGATGAATAATATCAAATAAAGAAGATACCTGAGCGGTATTTAGAACAACATACATCGGGGCCTTGGGCCCAATTCATATTTCTATCTAGTATATATATATACATATAGGTCAAGTATTTGTGGTTCCAAACACATCAAGCGACCTTGGGCCCAATTCATTCATATCCGGGGTCTTTATTGTCGTTCTGTCAGATGGCCTTGGCCCAATCATTCGTGTCAACGGCCTTTGGCCCATTCATTCGTGTCAAGCGACCTTTGGTCCATTCATTAGTGTCAAAGCGCGCTTTGGCCCATTCATTCATGTCAAGCGGCCTTGACGATCTTTTATATGTCAAATAGTCTTGGCCCAATTATTCATGTCAAGCGGCCTTTGGCCCATTAATTAAGTCAAGCGGCCTTTGACCCATTCATTCACGTCAAACAACCTTTGGCCTAGCATTAATGCATGTCAAGCGGCCTTTGGCCCAATCAATTGTACCCAGCGACCTTTGGCCCAACCATATAGCATAACAAACATTTGTCCACAATTCAAATTAATAAACTTATAAGACTTATATGGGAATAAGCAGTTGGACAAATAACATACTTCAAAATATCTTTACTAAGATATTACTTACAGTGTTTCTTGCGGATTTGCCTTGGAGCTTGACCCTATACATTTCATGAACACAATGGGTCACAAACAATTCAATCCGTTCTTAATTCATACATTCCTCTTAAGATTCTTTCTTATCCTTTTAACACATTTATGATGCTCAATGCATGCCTAAGAGTGCTTAGAAATGAAAGAGAACGGAAAATGAAACACAGAACACCTTCACAAAATTTCTGAAACAGGGGTCCCCGCTTGTGCGTGGGTTCCACCTTCAGCGGACCCTCATAGTCTGCAAAAATCTTGGTTGTCTCATTTTTACGCTTGGCGTGAATTTGGGCCTTCAGTGAAGGTCACACTACATGGCTCCTTTCGGCGTGAATGTCCCTTCGGCGAACATCCTTGTTGCAAAGCTGCTTTGGAGCTTGTATTTCATGCTTTCGGCGGCGTTTTCACTTCAGCGGACATGAATTCTAGGTTTTCCAGAACTGTTCTTGAGGCTCAAATTCAACATTCAAAGGCCTTAAACTCATGATTTGTAATACAAAAACAGGAGGGACATCACCTAACATAAGGACATGATTAATTGGGGAGCCAATTGACTAAAGTCATGGTTCATTCCACAAACCATTTCAAATTCTTCAAGATTCAAACAATCAAGCTCTTTACTTACATAAATCTTGCATGCATGTACAATACTAACTTGATTCCATTTCAAATGGTGCAACTGGTGTTCAAGATCATGGAGCTACACCAAATTACTCATGCATGTAAAGTTCGGTGCTCAATTCTTCATATTCAACATACTTCATGCTTGAATGTGTATAACTATAAATTATGCACATGTATGCACATATAAGCTTCAAATTCAACAAATTCAATTCAAATTATATTCTTGATCACAATCAAACTTTGAATTCATGAAATTACAAACTTAGGCGCATAAATCTTTACTTAATTACTCACCTAGGAGCTTCAATTCTCACAATTGTAGTTAAATCTTGAGTTGGTCTTCAAATTATTCAAGTTTCTTGCTCAAATCTTCAATTGCTTTCCCCCTCTCTCTCTCTAGCCGACCCTCTCTCTCTTTCTTTAGAGTAATCTCAGCCAAATGGAATGTAAGGAGAGGAATTGAGTGAAAATGACCCCTTTTATAGGCTTTCTCTCAATCACATTTCATTATTACTAATTAATTGAGCACTATACCATCAATTTAATCTATTTAATTTGATCCGAATAAATTTTCAATTAAATTTCACCGTAGCCTCTAAAATTTACACTAATTACAAAGGCGTAGTCAATTTCGGTTTCTGTGGCCGATAAGGCCTTCAATTTAAATTCTAAAGTAGATTATCAAACAGATTTTCCTACGGTGAACAGATAGAAATTCAAAACTACATATATTCATATAAATGGCACTCAAAATCATATCAAACACATAATCACATTCATAATTAAGATTAATTAGCATAATACGGAGCTGGGTTATCACAGTCTTCCCCCCTTTAGGAAGTTTGGTCCTTCAAACTTATTTTACTTTAAATAAATGGAACAAATGTGGATAGCGTAGTCGCATTTCATCCTTTTTTTCCCATGTGGCATCCGTCCCATAGTGTTCTTTCCATTCTACTTTCACCATTGGGATGGACTTGCTTTTCAATTGTTTCACTTGCGGTCAATGATTAGATTCGGCTATTCGGCGTACTCCATATTTTCATCAAAAGCTACGGTGATAATCAATCACATAAACGGATCTCAAAGATAACCCCTTAACATTGATACATGAAGCACATTATAGATTTGTTGAATCCGTTGGTAAGCGACTTCGATAGGCAAGCTGGACCAAGCCTTTCGAAATTTGAAGCGGCCCGATGTAGCAGGCGACAACTTACCCTTCTTTCCAAACCGACTTGGCCTTTCGCCAGTCACATGGATAAATACATGGTCACCAACCTCATACTCGAGAGGTCTTCTTGAACATCTGCATAATTCTTTTTGGGTCTGAGCTATTTTGAGCCTTTCTTTGAATAGTCTTGATCTTCTCGAAGTGTCTTGCACAATTTCGGGCCCAAGAAGAGCTCTATCACGACTTCATCCAATAAATTGGTGATCTACACCTTCTACCATACAAAGCCTTGTATGATGCCATCACCGATCTTTGGAGTGGAAAATTTGTTATTGTATGCAAACTCTGCGAGTGGCAAATAATCTTCCCAACTCCCTTGAAAATCCAAGGCACACATCCTTAGCATATCTTCCAAAGTCTATATTGTTCGTTCTGATTGCCCATCTGTTTGTGGGTGGAACGCAGTTCTAAACCTCAGTTCTGTCCCCATAGCTTTCTGCAAACTCTTCCACAATCTAGATACAAATTTCGGATCTCTATCCGACATGATAGATCTTAGGAACTCCGTAAAGCGGACAATCTCGATAACATATATAGTAGCGAATCTATAAGCATCAAATGTAGTCTTAACAGGCAGAAAATGTGCAGATTTAGTCAGTCTATCAACTACAACCCAAATAGAATCCATACCATGAGGAGTCCGAGGTAGACCAACAACAAAATTCATAGTCACATGCTCTCACTTCCATTCAGAAATAGGGAGAGGTTGAAGTAGACCTTGGGTTTTGATGTTGACTTTTACTAGCGACATTGAAGACATTTGGACACATACTTTGCAATTTCTTTCTTCATTTTAGGCCACCAATAACTTTGTTTCAAATCCCGATACATTTTGTTATTACCTGGAAGCATAGTAAATACTGACTTGTGAGCTTCATCCAGAGCTCTTTTCTTTAGCTCCGGAATATCTGGGATACACATTCGGTTTCGAAACCTCAACACTTCGCTTTCAATCTTTGAATGCCTTTCGGACTTGTCTCAAATTCATTAATTACTTTCTTGAGGAATTCATCCTCTTTTTGTTTCTGTTTAATCTCATCAATGATTCTTTGGTTTGGGTGAAATAGCGACTATCGATCATACTATTCACACAATACCACTTTAATCTTGGACTTCTCAAAATCTTGCAAGATTTCCATCTTTTCAGTAAGCAAACAAGCCAAATTCCCCGTTGATTTTCTGCTTAAGGCATCAGCAACTGTGTTGGCTTTCCCAGGGTGATATTGAATCTCAAGGTCATAGTCTTTTATCAATTTGAGCCATCTTCTCTGTCGCATATTTAACTCTTTTTGTGTAAAGAAGTATTTCATACTTTTGTGATGCGTAGACTTCACATTTTGCCCATACAAATAATGCCGCTTGATTTTCCAGCGAATACAATGCGGCCAATTCTAGATCATGTGTTGGGTAGTTTTTCTCATGTGGTCTCAATTGTCGAGAGGCATAAGCAATTACTGTATACGCATTAACACACAACCCAAACCTTTATAAGATACATCCTTTGAAAATCACAAAGTTTTCCGTACCGGTGGGTAATGTCAATCTTTGGTGTAGTAGTCAATCTCGCTTTTAGTTCATGAAAGCAGGTTTCCTTTCGTTATCCCATTCAAGCGGTTGCCCTTTACGTGTTAAATTTGGGTAAGAGGCACATCTATCTTCGAAAAGTCTTTCACAAACCTCCTGTAGTACCCAGCTGGCCCATAAAACTGCGGACCTCTGTCACATTTGTCGGTGTAGGCCAATTCACAATTGCCTCTATTTTCTGTGAGTCCACTGAAATCCCCTTTTTGTTAATAACATGCCCTAAGAAAATAACTTCACCTAACCAAAACTCACATTTCTTTAGTTTAGCAAATAATTTCTTTTCTCTAAGTGTTTGCAGGACAGTCCTTAAATGATGTTCATATTCAAGTTTATTCTTGGAGTATATCAAAATGTCATCGATAAAAACCACAACAAATTCATCAAGGTAGGTTTTAAAAATTCAGTTCATTAAGTCCATAAACGCTGCTGGAGCATTAGTTACCCCAAATGGCATAACAAGAAATTCATAATGGACATACCTTGTTTGAAACGCGGTTTTCTCAACATCTTCTGCTTTCACTTTCAACTGATAATACCAAATCAATTTTGGAAAACACTTGTGATCCCTGCAACTGGTCAAACAGGTCATCAATACGAGGTAGAGGATATTTATTTTTTATTGTTACCTTGTTCAATTCTCGATAGTCGATACACAAACGCAAGATTCCAGCTTTCTTTTTCACAAACAACATTGGTGCACCCCATGGTGAAATGCTAGGTCGAATAAACCCTTTGTCAAGCAGGTCTTGCAAGTGTTCTTTTTGTGCTTTCATTTGATTGTAGCCATTACGTGGGAGTTTTAGAAATAATTTGGGTGTCTAGCATAATCTCAATCATAAACTCTATCTCCTATCTACTAATTCCCTTGTAATTTATTTGGAAACAAATTTGGAAATTCTCTAACAATAGGGATACTATTCAATTCAACATTCACAGATTGTTGAGATAGCACATAACACAAATAACCACACCCTTTCTTGATTAATTTACATGCTTTCATTGCGAGATATCAAATAAGGTGGAGGCACTACTGCATTACACACAAACACAATTTCTTCTTGTTAGGTGGTTTAAACACAACTTTGTTTTGTTACACAATCAATAGTGGCACAATATTTAGTTAACCAATCCATGCCTAGAATTATATCAAAGTGCCTAAAGTTCAAGGGCAACAAATCCACATCTGAGAATAGCATTCCCAATTAGCATGTCACAAAAAGCGATATCTGATTCACTGTCTGATTCCCGAATGGAGCGAGATACACATAGCGAGATATGGCAATAATTCTGAGGTCTACTCGGTCTAGATGCAAATGCACATGTTACAAAAGAGTGTGTTGATCGAGTCAATTAACACAAAAGTATCGATTATATATAGAAATAGTACTTGAGACAACTACGTTAGTATTTCGTGTATCGCCCGGAACAAGCGCGAAAACTCTCCCTTGCCTCACGGTATCTCCGGTGGTAGTAGGTCATATAGTATTTCCCGGTTTGGGATGGATGTTGTTGAACTATGACTAATTTTCCTTTATGCAGTTACAATCTTTGGCCATGTGCCCTTGTTTACCACATTTAAAACATGCTCCCGACAGGTAACAAACCCCGATGCCTTTTACTACAAACATTGCACATAGGAGATGTATCTCGAGAAGAATTGAAGTACTTGAGGAGCCCGTGTTTTGCTTCTTTGAAAATTTCTTCTTGAAAAGAAACCACATCTTTTGCCACCCTTCAAGTCGGTTGTTGATGCAGTGCATCTAGCTATGTTAACCGATATTATGGCGGTCAAGCACCCCAATATAGGTTTCGGTTTAAGGACATTTACCCTTTCTAAAATATCACTTGAAGCCCACCTTCAAAATGTCTCGCTTTCTTGTAGTCTATATCGATCACATGCGGTGCAAACCTAGCCAACTTCGATTGAATTTGGCCTCATACTCGGCTATTGTCATCTTTGTCTTGTTTAAGTTCCACAAACTTGATACTTTCTGTCACGGACACATTGAGGAAGTAGTTATCATAGAAAACTTCGAATTTTGCTTGGCTAATGTCTTTATGATTTTCGCATTAATATCCACTATCTTCTTGCTTCGTCTTCTAGCATAAAAGTGGCGGAAGTACTTTACGTGTCTCTGAACAAGGAAACACCTCAAGCGACTTTCGGTCTTGAGAACCCACCTCGGCCTTTAATGGATCTAATCCCATGGGCTGTGGTGGTTTCATTTTCTTAAACTCTTTGGTGAGAGCTACTATTCGGTCATCATTACGTAACTTTCAGCACGGTGTGGTGCGGAGGTGGAGGTTGTGGTTCTTTGCCTTGTTGTTGCCACTGTTGTTGTTGGCTCAATGTTTCTACCATTTCTTGAATCAGTCTTTCCATCCTATCCATTTTGCGATGAGGACTCCTCTATTTCATCACCTCTTGTTCTCACCATCGATTAGACTTGCATTATTCTCTATACAAAAGTTTCACAAGTATGCATATACCAAAGAGCATACATGTTCACATATTCACATAATTATAATGCAAGTAATTCACAAACATATAACACATAATCATTTATTTGAGCATTTAAACATAGTCTCAATGTTTACAAATTCCTACTTATCACATGATTGCATCCTAGATCTTTTCTACATGCTTATTGCTCTTTAGGACAAGTGTGTGAGTTTTTAACTTTCGTGCTCTAATACCACTCTATCATGACCCAAACCCGCCCCATGGGTTAAGGACATAGCGGCGATGTAGACACCCCATTTTTGACCGTCCTCAAGACTTGGATGTCACCGCTTGAACACTCGGTGATTATCCATGTTTGTGTTTGTTTGAGTTCGGAGTTCTCGACTCTGGCGCCTTGCCTCGGGATCTCCGAACTTCATTGATTTTAATGTCTGGTTTTGCACCAAACACTTGTGTGTTGCCTTGAAGGCGAGGAATGCCTTGTGAGGCATCCCCACCGGCACTAGCTAGAGGCCATTTGGTTTTTCTTGCCACGGCAATATATATTCTTTGGTCGGCACTCTTTGTTGCGGTCGTGATCATTTTTGTCAAAATGACATTTTTGGCTAATGACTCTTGTTCATCTGCTTTTGGATATTTTAGGGCGGTTGTTTGGCATTTTCTTCCCCTCCATTGCGTGTATGGAAGGATGTCCCTCTTGTTTGTTTACTAGTTAAGCATTACAAGATTGCCTCCTCTATAAGAGGCCTTCTCTCCTTGTTCTAGGGTTAGAAAAATTGGAGAGGAGAGGAGAAGAGCTCTGGTTTTAGCTTTGGGACATATATCTATCCTATATCTATACCTTCCCTCTTTGTTGTCTTGTGTGTGTTTTAGTCCATACTATTGCACACAAGCACCTAGTCTTCACCTTCCTTGAGCTACTGAGGTTCTAAGGGCTGGTTCTTGATATTTTTGGATTGGAGCTTAAGGAGGCAACAAAAGCACCCTTTGTGAAGAAGGTCAACAAGGGTAAGAAAATAGTTCTTTTACCCCATTTTTGCATCCTATTTCTACCTATCTTAGAGCTATTTTTGTGCTTAGTGTATAACATAAAAAGTTCTGTTTTAGGCCCTCTTGATTGTTTGTTAAGAGTGTTTTGAGATTTGGGTGTGTTTGACCCCTCTTAGGCCTTGAAAGGCCTCATTTTGTGCTATTTTGTGCAAGTTTCGGGACTTTGGTGTTTGGGCCTCTTCACCACTGAAATCTTGAGGATTTTAGTGGTGGAGATGGTGCCTTGAAGTCTCAAAGGGAGGGCCACCCCTCTCCTTGTTGTCCTTGAAAGGGACCATTTTGGTCTCTTAAGGAAGCCTTTGTTCAAGTGTGTGTTGATCATGTCTAGGCTGCATTTCATGCTTATTATGCCATAATATAATCATGTTGTGTGTTGGTTTTGGTACTCCATACATGTTTAGTATAGATGCCATGTAATGCCTCCTTGATCCTGTAACATGCCTTAGGTTGTTAGCCTTTGTTTGAGCATGATTTAGGCTTAGACTTATGAATGTTTTGTGCTTATTTTGCCATGCTTTAGGTCTATCCATAGTTGTTTGGATTGATTTTGGCATGCTTAGTATAACTTCTTTGCATTTGTAGCTTGTTAGGCTTGTATACCTCAAGTATGTGAATGTGTAGCATGTGTTGCTTGCATCATTTTGGTGGTTTGGAACCACAACATGTAATTTCAGTCCCTTTGGCATGCTCATATGTTTGCCTTAGTTGCCTCTTTATTGCTTTGAGAGCATGTGTTGTTTGCCTTATGTTTTGACCATTATGCATGCCTTTGAATTTAAACCATTTAGATGCCATCTAAGTGGTTCTTTGGAGCTTGATTTTGTATGCTAAAACTCTGATTTTAGTTGCTTAAGTCTTGCCATGTTAGGTTTTGCCAAGTGTAGTTCAATGCCTCTTGGCTTGCCTCAAGTATTTGGGCCAGTGCATGCTTTTGCTTGTCTTGTGTGAGTTGGTTTGGCACCTTTTATAACATGATTTCAGAGCTTAACTTGTATGCTAATTGTTCACATTTGTGCCCTCTTAAATGTGTTTAAAATCGCCCATTATGCTTTAAGTTTTGGACCATGATCGGCGTGCATGTGTGTGTGCATTTTGGCTTTCATTTCCTTGGTTTTGGCCTTTGTTTTAGGCCTAATTAGAGTTGCCTAGAACATGTTTAAGACCATCATTTGTTTGGGTTGCATGCTTACCTCATGTTTGCTTATGCGCTTGCATTGTTTGTTCACATGCTCATGTTGCATCCCTAGCTAACATGATTAGGTTGCAGCATCTTGCATGCATGCCTTGTCCTTGATTTGGTGATGGGGATTGGGCTCTTTGATTGTTTAGTTTGCATTTCATTTGACATGAAAATTGCACACTTGATTCTTTGAGCCATCATGCATGAAAATGTGTGATTGGTGGCAGAATCGAGCACATCCTCCTTTGAGTCACAAACATGATAAGGAATGTGTTTGGTGCATACATTGCTTGAATTAATTTGCCATGCAAGATTACGCCCTCTCTTCTTTGTGAGTTGCGGGTTCTGCGAAATTCATTGCGGTGGCGGTATTTAGTGCCGACCGGCGATCAATCAATGGCCGGTGGATATGTTTTGTGCCGATGGGCCACATCCTAGTGCGGTGGTCATTTCCTCCGGGTGGGATTCTCTAGTGTCGAGAGGCATCCTTGAGGCTTTAGCGATTCGGAGGAACAAGCGAGGAAAAGCAGTAGGCTAGGCATGGCGGTGCAATTAGAAGCGAATCGGCGCGCATGCATTAAGCCCTGCAGGCGGTTCTTGTTTTCTTAGATTAATTAATTTGTTAATTTAATTAATTTGTAATATTTAATTAGCTTGCGTAGTTAATTAATTTGTATTATTCTTTTGGTCCCTCCAGGCGAGGGCAAACCTGTAATAAGTGTGGGTGAGTGGTGTGCATGTCTTTTAAACCCCACGTCTTTCTTCCCTGTTATTTACCCGCTTACGATGGTAGATTAGGACACGTTTATTTTATCATACCTTATGCAATGCATGCGTGCATCCATGCATTGGTTGACATGCACCATGCCCGGTGCATCATACAAACCGCATTGTATCTTTAAATCTAACTTGAATACGTGTATCAAATGATTGCATTTCACATGCCATTTTAGGGTTAGCCGAGCCTATCCTAATCACATTACGTATCACGATGCATTAGTCACTCTAACATGAACTAGGGCATGCATGTTTGCTAACTAGTTTATTGTTTTGTACAGTCTGATGTAAGTATTTATGCTTTAGCATATCGCATGCGATGTGAATGTTAACATGATGGGCTTACCATGTGGCTAAATGCTTATATGAGATAAACTGTTTGAATGCTGTGGGTGGAGGTTGGATTGTTTGAGTTGGAAAAACTTCGTTGAAATCCGTGTTTTAGCCTACTTGGGAGTAGCAAAATCCGAAACGCCTTCAAAACGAACGGATATGTAATGTTTATTTCCAAATTAGGCAATCTAGTCTACACTTGTTTGCTGTGCGCATAACATAGTAATTCTAGGCTAATAAGGAATAAGAATACATAACGTTTTCAAAATCGGATATCACGGTTAGTAGAGGCGGTCTTGAATAAGGCGAAAGTGCTCATAGTGACATTCCCGTCGTACCCAAGCTCCCAGCCAAGACAACTTTGGTGATAGCGGACGCGTGGCCTTGACACAGTCGGGGTTTCCTAAATTTCCCATTTAAAAAATATTTAGGTGGCGACTCTGTATCTGGTAAAACAGTCCATGTTTGGTACTACTTTTCAAAAAAAATCTGTTTTCTCAAACGATTTGCCAGAGTTGGACTCTTTGGTTCAGATTAAGAACCGCAACAAACAAAAATAAAGTCAGAACTATAGTAGCGGATGGCGAGGTCCCTCATGGTATATCTCTGATTCTGGCGACTTCTGTGAGGATTTTAGAGCTTGACTCGAACTTCGTGATATCTGTTTTGACTACACTTATGTGTTTCTTTGCATTGCATGTGCATTAGTGCGCCTAGGACACCGTGTTGGCCATCTGCTATTCTGGCCGGTTTGCTAAAGGCTTGTCTTGTCAAGGCATGACCATAAAGTGACGGTTCGCGGGCTCTGCCGATGTGGGAACACAAACCGGTTTTACGGGGCACCCTTTTGACCATTCGACCTAGTCCATATTCCGATCCATAGTGACCATTCCAAACTAGAGACGGGTTGCTTACGATATAGGTTGTTTGAAACATTTGTGCGTAGTGAAACCTAGCTCATGACAAAATAGAGACGAAACCCTACCCCAACATAGGGGTGTATTGGCTCTCTTTTACTGCTATGTACTTTTAGAGTGTATCTCTGCGAGGAGCATATATCCGGTTTACAAAGTCTGAGCATCGAACTGAGGGCACTAATATCGATGTTGTCGAGAATCGATTATGTCTGCGGTATCGATTCGGTTTGGCGGTGATTATGAGAACATTGATCGATAGTAGAGTGCGATTGTTCGGCTACACCGTGTTTGATCTGTTTGAAATTTGAAATACTACTTGTTTTCCGTTTGATTCGAGATTGAAGGTCGATCGAGCAGTTAGTATCTTCTCCTTCTTGGCGGGTGAACATAACGTAGAATTCGAGAAGAGATCGTGGTCATGACGCGTTGAGTCAAGAATTACCGCGAGGTGAGACTCTGTTGACATCTTTGCATCCACCAGTCGCCCGCCACACCCAATTTGGACCCCTCGACTATATCGGGCTCATGAGCCTACTACATTGAACTAATGGGAATGATAGGTGATCTTCAAAGATCCGTGGCGGATCTCGCATATGGAATGTCTATTTCGCCACCTAGACCATATCTTTGGAGCTTTATACCCGAGAACCCCATTATTGGGGCGCATTGGAATCGAACTTAGCAAGGAGATGACCTCCGGCTATGGCAATGACGCATCAAACCAAACTCTAGATCGGTGAGGCGAGACAAAAGCAAGATGAAGGCGGATCTGACCCTGTCGAACAAGCTAACGTAGGCGGTGGAGGCTTTAATGGGGAATGAACAAGCAATAGATATCATGACTATGTCAAAAAGGCGTGGAGGGCGCTTCCCACTCACTTTGAGGGCAATTCGATCAATCGGAGAATCGGGATAAGCCCGTCAGTCAAAATAGTTCTTCACTTCGGCCTTGCATCAGGAAGGATAAAAATCCAAGCCGCACTGCCGATCCGTTCGCTAGTGCATCTAGCAAGAGTGCTCAAGCTCCAAAATACACCGAAGGCAGGGGCGGGGTCTTTCATGCTCTCTACATGCCATTGTCCAAGGCACTTCAATTCCTTGGAGAGGACACCTTAAACCCACAGGAGCCTCGGCCTCTCTGAAGAATCTCCACGATACTCATGACCTGCTCGGTATTGTGCGTACCACCGAGAGACTAGCCATACTCTGGACAATTGTTTCGCCTCGGCACGAGGTGCAAGATTTGATTGACAACGAGGTTATCCTCCCCACCTCAAGTCAAAGTCACCACCGGTTGTTGGATTTTGAGGATCTGAACCTTCTTGAGTATGTAGCGAAGGTGAACACTTTGTGGGCGATGCAGCATGTTTTGGATGTGGCGTTTGGCGCATTTTGAGCATCTGTTAATGTTAGTTTTGTAAATCGACTTGGGTGTCGAGTCGGTCTTTTGTTTTTGTTTTGAGTGCGTCTCATTGTCTTGAGTCGAGTCCTTTGCTTATGGGTGTCTTTTGTAATGAGTCGATCCCTCTTGTATAGAATACCCGGCGATTAGGGGTTGTTGCCTCAAACGCCGTTTGTAATTATCCTTTTGCTTTTCCTTTTAAGTCTGTCTCTGTTGAGGCAGGATTGCATCGAGAAATCTGAGCGAAAGCGGTTGTGGCTATCACGTTCCGTATTTGTTGTTATTTGAGTTAGTCGTGCGGAAGATGTGAATGGAACAACGTACATTTAGCCTACTCTCTTGTGCCTTAAACATAAATGCGTGATGACCTAAGCTTTTCATTAAAACCCTTTTCAAACAACTGCGGTGATGAAAGCGAAGAGAAGTAATTCCTCGGGTTTTGTAAAATTTTGATCATTTTGAGAGAAAGAGGCTGTTAAGCTTTTAATGAATGAAATCATGCTTGTCGGCGTGAAATCTTGAGAAGGATCTGGTCCGATCGAATGGTTCCACTATCTTCAAGCCTTGAATGATTTGTCGCTTTCTTAAAACTTTCAAAAACAAAAATGTTTGTGATCTCGCGAAGACACGTGTGGGATCGCTCTTGAGATTATGCGACCGGGATCGCTCTCGGTCTCAAGTTTCAATTCATCTGTTGCAAAGCGGAATCCGTTCAAAAAACATTTAGTGCCATGAAACACTGTGTGGCCCATTTTGAGGCGACCCTCGAGCAAGAGGCGTCAAAGTCAGATCAAGGAGATTAGACCCTACCAAGCAAGGCTCGTGAAGCAGCCAGTGATGGATTTCTCTGCAAATCAACGCAACAGTCGCTCTCTTGGATACGGAAAGGCCTCAATCTCAAAACCATTTGGCATAGGCTTGCTACCTTTTACCTTTGAGAGGCTCATTTGGGCCAAAAAACAGGAAGGCGGCCGAGCAAAAGTTAGAACAAAAAAGAAAAAAAAAAAAAAAAGGAAATACAAAAAGAAGCAAAAAAAAAGAAAAAATACAAAAAATAATAGCAAAAGAAAAGAAAGAAAATAAGTGAAAATGCAAAAGAAAGAAAAAGAAAGAAAGAAGAAAAACATGGCTCGCAAGGTCGAAAACCGCATTGGGCACCTTGGCAAAAGTTAGAGCCTAAGCGGTGAAGGTTAAAATACTGAGTGTACCTTAGGAACTACGTGAGGCTTGATTCCCATGTTTGGGATCGTGAGGCAACTTCATCTTGAAGTCCATTGCAACGCTTCCATAGCGCCTTAGTCCATGTCATAGTTTTGATCACTTTTGCCTCCTCACGAATCAATGTCTCGATTGCGACAACACAGGAATTACATGATTAACTTCCTCTTGAAGTCCAAACCACCAACACTTTCCGGTGTTGTGTCCATATATTGATTCAAGCCGTCTTACGTCTCCTCTCCGTCGAGGGTCTGTCGTCAACAAGGGCGGCACAGCGTCTTGTGGCATCATCAAACAAGGGGCAACTTTCGTTGCCATGCATTACCACAAGTTGCCCTAAGTTACCCGTCAAACCGGGGCAACTTTCCGTTGCCTTATCCCCTTTAAGCGGGGCAATTTTCCATTGCCTCCAATCCGAGGGTTGCATATCTCGAGGTAAGTTAGGTACTCGTTTGAGCATTGATTGTTTGCAAAAATAGTTTTGAAAATTTTCTTTGAGGTTGACTTATTTTCTCGAAAACTATTTCATTTTTTAAATTGGACCATGTTTGGACCCAAAAGGAGAATTTTCGATTAACGGCTGATTTGCATGATCTTCAAATCAAAAAATCGTATAAGTGTGTTAATCAACTCTCATTTTGATCAAAAGCTGTTTTAGAAAACAAAAAAATGGTCAAAATGTGAACTAGGGCACAATTGGTCAGGTCTTCTATCTTTCCCCGTTAACATACTTGCCAAGAGGCGCTCTATTCACCGAAGGAATAGTCGTGAGCTAAGGTGTTAGGCGTGAACCTGACCTCTCGTTTACCTATCAACCACTGCACAGGGAGGGATAAAAATGAGAGAATAAAGAATAGAGAGGTGTAAGCGAGAGAGAAGTGAGAAAAGTTTTGAGAGAAAAACCAAGCATGAGAGTGATGTAATATCACAAATCGAGAAAGAGGAGAATAATACCGGAGGAATTGGCTTCTCGAGATTTGAGATCTTTATTATGTAAACATGTCCGTGTGTCGTGTCTTTTGATCTGTCGGTCTCGATTTTGGCTTTGAGTCTTTTAAGTGTATCTCGTTTTGTTTAAGTCAGCGTGCCTCTTGTTTCTTTGTTTGAGTCTGTCTCGTTGTGTTACGTGTAGGCTTTCGATACCTTGGTTGAAAACCCTTCCTTAGCTAAATAATCGTTTGTGCTCGAATCTTGTGCCATTCTCTACATTAAATCGAACAAGAGAAGAGAAATTTAGGACATCAGGGTGTGTTTCAACTTCAGCCGTTTGAGTTTTGATGCGTCTTGTCGAGATTGGGTTGTTTGTTCGGGGTTTCTTTGTGTGAGAATGAGCCAAAATCTTGTGTTATGGGCTGTATCTGATCAATCTGATGAAGTATGAATTATTATTTTAGTCTTGGTTTGTATGAGTTTGCTATTAGTTGGTTGGTTATCAGGTTATCATAGTGCAAGTGCTCAATTTTTCATACTATGATCAATATCATTTACATTTGAGGTGTAATATGATGCATCTGATTACAAGGTATGAAATATACACAAATGTAAACACTTTTTGAACAAAAGTTCGTTCCATTTCAATATCAACTTTTCAAGTACATAAGTTTTGAGAAACAAAATGCGCCTCTGGCGATTACAAAAGTACTAGCTGCTAACCAAAAGGGAAAATGTAAAAAGAAAAACGCAACAAAATCGTATCAAATGTCCAAAATGGCTCCGGGCGTCAATGCATCTGGTCCTCTTCTGGGCCGAGGTCAGGCGTCATTAACGGGGGCACCACCGGAGCATCGCTGCTTTGAGCTTCAGTCCGAACCATCAAGGTCTCCTCCCGCCTCTGTCTCTGCCTCGGACTCATCATCCGGAGGCTGGAGCCGCAATTTCTCCCGACATGAGTCGCCCTCCTCAGTGCTTGAGGATACACTCTGCCATCCAGCGTAGAAAGGAGGCCCGGTCAGGCCTTACCGGAGAATCGGGAAGGGAGGTGAAAAGCAAGAAACAAATACATCGAGAATGTTATGTGATAAATCAGTCTGAGAATCAATGTATGAAATCTGATGTGTGAATCAAGTGAGCGGTGAATCGGTCAAAATCTGATTGTGTGAGTCTGATGTATCGAGATATCGTGGCGGTTTATCGAGATGTTTGTGTTATCGTCGGATTATATAGCGATTTGTATATAGTTTGAGGTAGTAGTTAGGAAAAACATCTGGGAATCTTGTAGAGGCTAGGAGGTCGAATGTCATTATAGCATCCCCATCATGGAAGCATTCATCTCTAGTATTTAGGGTGTGCGGAAGCGCTGCAAAAATGCTCGGATACATCGATGATTACGTGGAATATCAAATAAGCGAAATAAAATGACTATACAAAAATCGATAATACATCTGGGAGGCAAGTCAGGACAGATGGCTCGTGGTCGGGTGGAGAGCAAGGGATCTGGTAGGTCGCCCCATCACGCCCTCGGAAAGTCAATGAAGCAGGCGAGCAGAGGCTGGACCCTCGCCCGTGAACCCACCTGCGCCGCGGACTCGAGCCCTGTGGTGCTCCTCCGGCCGTGGCCTTGGGAGTCTCTCTCTCTTTCAGTGGCCGCCACTCGAGATGATGAAAGTCGGGGCGATACTCCGAGTAATACCGCCACCGCCTCCCAAATGCGCCTCGGTGCGATGGTGTAGTCGCCATCGGCTCGGCACTAAACCTCTCCGTATCCGCATGTGCTCGGGGAGGATGCAGACTATCTGCTTAGAGTAAGCTGGGGTATGGCGGCGCAAGAAAGCGCTCACGGGGTGCAAGCTACCAAGCCCGACAAGGGCCCTCGAGTAGAATCCGTGCGTGAGGTCTCATCGGCGTGGCAAAATCCCTCGTCATCATGGCGGTGGGCCCACGCAGTGGCGAATGTCTGAAAAATGAAATCTGGTTTGTTACCTCGATATTGCAAATATCACGATGGAAGCGAAAACTGAATAGGCGCAAGTAAAACATACCTCGGCGGGGGTGATGGTGTCGAAATGATGGCGGAAGCGAAATATCTCATGACGCTTGGTGCCTCTCAAAATCAAGCGGCGTGAAAAGGGGCGATCGGAGGGTCTCGCATCGAATGCGAAGTGAGCCTAGGAAAGTAGGCGTAAACCCTGGCGCAAGATAAATACCGGTACATTTATCGAGATAAGCGAGAATCTGATAAAGCGAAATAGCGAGCGGTGTTGTCGCGATTGTATTGTGCGAGTGTCTGATATCGATTATGTCTGATCGATGTAAGCGAGTATGTGTGTGCCGTGTGTACGATATCTGACAAAGTGTAGCGAGACTCTGATGTTATTAGGTGCGATGTAAATCTGAGAATAAAAAGCGAAATGAAAAGCGAGAAAAAATGTACCTCCCAAAGCGCGCGATAACCCCAAAACAAGCTGTCACATTTGTCGTGGGAAATTTGAAACTCACTATATCCATAAGAGTGGCAGGCGCTACCCATCATAATCTGAATGTCTCGACATCATCAGTCTTGTTGAAAGCGAAAACCTTGTGTTCGCCGGTCGGCGAAGATAATTAGTCGAATAGGAACATAGAAGCCGCGTGTATATCTCTCTGACCTCTGGGGTCATCGAGTTGCATCAACGAGAAATTTGGTTGGGCGCACCTCCCGAACCGAAGTCTGGGGCCCAATGAAATAGGGAATAGCAGAAAGCGTAGGCAGCGCCAATCATCGAAAATAGACTGAGCATGGTTCACTCGTCCATGTTAGTGTCCGAAGGGAAGTCGGATCACCCTGCGATGTCGGTGAAGCAGAAGTCATAAAGGGTCATCGTCATGTCCCCGATCGGCCCGACAAATGAAGAAGCGAATCGGTGGTGTCCGCCCATCTCTCCACTAAGGCGACGAGAAGAGGTCGCATGTCGTGAGCACTGGAAACCCACCGCAAAAAGCGTAGCGGCACAGTCTGCGATGCGTGAGAAGCTGGCGTCCGGGGAAGCTTCGGCGTACCACTCGCGGCGATAGTGTTCCCATACCTGCGGATGGTATGGAGTCTCACTGATTTTCAAACAAGTAATTGCATAAGCCAATATAAAATGTCTGATTTTGAAGAAGCGAGTCAAAATCGATGCAAATTTGGCATGCGTGCAAGTATATTGATTGAAAGCGGAATCACAAGATCTTAGGGTGCTTGGGTTGCTTACTGATGAATTACAACATATGATCGTCGGCGTGTTTACGTGTGGTCTCCGATGCAAATGTGGCATTAAATGCGAGTATATTGATTCAAAGCAAGATCACAGGGTGCTTGGGGTGTGCTTACTCTAGTGAACTCTAGCGTGTGATCGTCCAACATGTTTAGTGGATTCGGTGCAAATTTGGCTATCGTGCAAGTGCTCCGATTCAAATAGATCTTAGAGATCTTTGAATTATTGCTTATAGTGAACTTCCTGACGCATATGATGCGTCAGGATAATTAATGTTTTGTGTGGTCCCTAGTGCCTGAAATTTGGCATCGTGTGCCCAAGTTGCTCCAGTTCAAGCAGTCTAGGGGTGGGGGTGTAGGTGTATGCTGCTTTAGTGAACTGCAACATATGATGTGTCGGTGTGTTTGAGTGGTACCGGTGATGCAAATGTGAGCATGCGTGCTTGAAGTTTTTGAATTCAAACGGATATCTGGTGTATGGGTGTTTTGCGTTGAGAAATGTCTGATTGTG